>CADCXT010003225.1:0-203891 GCA_902806775.1 Microtus agrestis | reverse complement strand
GAAGGGACTGAGCTAAGGAGAGACCCTCCTCTCGAGTGGTGAAGCAATTTACCTCTCCTGGGAACAGAGGGGTGCCTGATGATTCTTAGGTCGAGTGGGGACCAGGCCTTTTTTCTTTCCCCCTAACCCATCCTAGGGTTCCCAGGGCCCTGTTTTAGGTTGGGGGATTATCCTGCCATAAGTCGCCCTTCCTTGGAGCTCCTCAAATAAAAGGCATCTAGCAGGATTAAAGTAAACAGATCACAGGGCACCCTGTCTTAGGCCATGTGGAGAGCGCCCTCATACCTGTACCATGCCATGTTGAGCCGGTTTCTACTCCTCTGTATGGTGTGCTATTCAGGCGAGGATCCACACTAACTCCCGTCATTGGGCCCCTGCATCTATCATTAATGAAAAGACTGTGAGGAGCTCCTCAAACAAAAGATATAATGATATAATTTGGCACCCGTAACTCCACCTCCAGACAAGAAGAAAGGGCTTTTTCCCAACCCAGTATTCACCTTTTAGTCTGGCCTATGGTATGTCCTCCTTCCTAAATGCCTACTCCACATAAAGTTACGTGTGCTGCCTGCCAAAAATTAGGGCAGTGTAAAAGGGATCAAAATCTAATTTTTTAACATATGCATTAAAACCAAACCCTTTACAGCATGTGTCAAACTTTTCCCAACATCTATAAGCAGTTACAAATATCATTAGCTCAATTTCAGTAGAAGTAAGAGACATACATTGTTGTTATCAAATAACATCAGTTCCAGTCTCTGAGCAACAGTGACAGGAACCCCCAATTTTCCCCCTTCTTAAGTGAAGAGAGGTTAATATTTTAATTAAAATGAGTTCTGTGTCCCAAAGTTTAAAGCAGTCTGATGTTTAGTCTGCAACTCAGCTCCAAAGCAGACCAGAGTTCAAGCTGCAGAAGCAGTTTAGCATTTGTGCTCCAGGACAGGTGGGGGATCCTGGGTGAGGCGAGCTGGATTCAGGTACATGAAGCACATCCTGGCCCTTATGTCAGCCGGGTCTCCCTGGACTCTGGAGGCAGGATGACATCCTGCAGAGTGGTGTAGCTGGTTTTGTCAGCAGGCACTCCTTTCTTTGGGGGCAGGGAAGACCGGACCAAGGATCTCTCCTCAATCACCTCTGGAAGTCTGGAACTCCTCTGTGTCCACAGCCTCGACCTCACTGTCTGTATATCTTGCTTTCATTGTAACTAATAAAAAACTCCTAGGCTCTAAGGACAGAAAGTTAGGTGGCGGAGAAGACAGAATAGGATTCTGGGAGAGAGAGGCTGAATCGGAGTCGCCATGATGTTCCCATGCCAGGCAGACGCAGGTTAAGATCTTCCTGGTAAGCCAGCTCGTGGGCCACACAGAATAATAGAAATGGGTTAGATTAATATGTAAGAGCTAGCCCATAAGAGGCTACAGATAACGGGCCAGGCAGTGTTTAAAAGAATACAGTTTCTGTGTAATTATTTCGGGTAAAGCTAGCCACGCGGGCAGCTGGGTGCTGGGAACGGAGCCCAGCCGCTCCGTACTACACATCATGTCCATATTTTATATTCTTTCTGTGAAAAAAGCACAAACACATCCTCGACCCCGAATATATATACAGGTCGGGTTTTTTCATAATGCATTGCAAGGGCTTTTTCACCTTGTCTTAGCAAAGGTCAGCTTGGTAACATCAAGCCAGATCCGTTTACATCAGGATCTGCTGGCAACTTTTATGAGTTGCTTTGAAGATGCCTTGTTATGCTTCATAATTTTTACTATTATTAGCCATATATGCAGTTCCTCCATTGGAAGAGCCATTTGTAAAATTTAACATAAAATCCTTTAAGGGATTTTTTGCTATAACATTAGCAAAATACAGGTGCCAAATTATAGCAATGATCTGGGAAAAGACCATTGTTTTTGGCCTTTGAATTTAACAAAGGCAATTGTCCAGGAATCAATCTTAAAATTATCAATGAATCTACTGTTTAGTATAAGAAACCTTGATCATAGTCAATATTGTGTTAAACCATTATCCAGATTCTATCCTGTCCTTTTATATCAGACAGGATACTGGTTTAAATTAAGAGTTTAATATCTTAACTAGCAAAACTGAGAAGATTTAGCTGTAAGCAGCATTTTTTATAAAACTGTTGTAGAATAAGTTTTACATTTAATATACACACTTGCCGTAGCTGAATTATAATTAATGTACTGTATTTGTTGATTATTGTGTACTTTATCTGTTGATTTATACTTTACCTGCTTGAGTACCTGTTAGGCAGCTGTTTTAAGTTCCCTATTGGGAACTGTTTTTTGTAAGAATTTTACCTAGCAGCTCAAGGTCTCCCATAAGAATATTGTCACTAAAGCTTTAACCATTGGACATCCAACCAAAAGTTTGTAAGCTATCCTTTTTTTTGTTGTTTTTTTATATTGGAAAAAAAGAAATTTCTGCCTCCTCCCCGCCTCCCATTTCCCTCCCCTCCTCCCACTCCTCTCCGTCTCCCCCCTCCTCCCCCTCCATATCCAGACTGAAGTGCAGTCAGTGTTCACTGCCCTGTGGAAAGTTCAAAGTCCTCCCCCTCAATCCTGTTCTAGAAAGATGAACATCCAAACTGGCTAGGCTCCCACCAATCCAGAACATGAAGTAGGATCAAAACCCGGTGCCATTGTCCTTGCCTTCTAAGCAGCCCTCATTGGGTTCACCTTCTTATTTAGCTTATTTTGTATCACAGAATATAGACTCAATGACCATTATTTGTGACTAGAAACCAATCATGAGTGAGTACATCCAATGTTCCTCTTTTTGGGTCTGGGATACCTCACTCAGGATAGTGTTTTCTATTTCCATCCATTTGCATGCAAAATTCGAGAAGTTATTGTTTTTTTACCACTGAGTAGTACTCTTATATGTAAATATTCCACACTTTCTACATCCATTCTTCCACTGAAGGACATCTAGGTTGTTTCCAGGTTCTGGCTATAACAAACAATGGTGCTATGAACATAGTTGAACAAATGCTTTTGTCATATGATAGGGTATCTCTTGGGTATATGCCCAAGCGTGGTATTGCTGGGTCCAGGGGTAGGTTGATCCCGAATTTCCTGAGAAACCGCCACACTGATTTCCAAAGTGGTTGCACAAGTTTGCATTCCCACCAACAATGGATGAGGGTACCCCTTCCTCCACAACCTCTCCAGCAAAGACTATCATTGGTGTTTTTGATTTTAGCCATTCTGACAGGCGTAAGATGATATCTCAAAGTTGTTTTGATTTGCATTTCCCTGATCGCTAAGGAGTTTGAACATGACCTTAAGTGTCTTTTGGCCATTTGGAATTCTTCTGTTGAGAATTCTCTGTTCAGTTCAGTGCCCCAATTTTTAATTGGGTTATTTAGCGTTTTAAAGTTTAGTTTTTTTTTTTTTTTTTTTTTTTTTTTGTGTTTTTTTTTTTTTTTTTTTTTTTTTTTTTTTTTTTTTTTTTTTTTTTTTTTTTTTTTTTTTTTTTTTTTTTTTTTTTTTTTTTTTTTTTTTTTTTTTTTTTTTTTGGGTGTTTTTTTTTTTTTTTTTTTTTTTTTTTTTTTTTTTTTGGTGTTTTTTTTTGGGGGGTGTTTTTTTTTTTTTTTGTTTTTTTGGTTTTTTCCTTTTTTTCTTTTTTTTTTTTTTTTTTTTTAGTTTTTTTTTGGGTTTTTTTTTTTTTTTTGTTTTTTTTTTTGTTTTGGGGTTGGGGTGGGGTTTTTTTTTTTTTTTTTACAGGTTGAGATCCAATTGTGCCAGCACCATTTGTTGAAGACTGCATGGCTCTTTTAAGAGGCCCTGCTACTAAACACTTAATTGGTGTTATGAGCAGCCAGTGGCATGCTTCTTGGTGGTAGAAGGGATCTAGACACTCCACAATTTGTGGCAATAAATGTGGCTCCCACTAGTACCTCCATCATGAATCTAGATTCTGAGGAAGCGAAGGAATGGGGTTGAGCCAGTTTCAAAGCTGTCACTTTAATGTTAGCCATATCACTGAGAAGATTAAAGACTCATGTGGTCAGAAAATAATAGAGATATACAATAAAGACAGATTCAGATGAAAAAAACCTCTAAACAGTTGACAGTGTATTTAATAAATAAATGTAGGCTTTGGAGAGAAAATAAAAGGATACATAAAATTCTTAAAAATAAGTAGAATAATAGAAAAAGCATGTAAAGATGGAAAAAACAAAGAGTCAGGATACTATATGTTATTGTGTTGTCTTTGAATAATTTGACTGCTGAGGAGGGAGGAAAAGCTGTCAAAAGACATTTAATTATAAATGCTGCTTGATTAAACCAACCTATATATTTTAAACATATCTTGATTTTAAAATTTAAGTCAAAAGATTGTTGGAGAAGGGGCTGCTTGTTCATCCCGCATGTCCAGAACCAAAATAATAACACAGAAACTGTATTAATTAAATCACTGCTTGGCCCATTAGCTCTAACTTATTATTGGCTAATTCTTACATCTTCATTTAACTCATTTCTATTACTCTGTATATCACCATTAGGTCGTGGCCTACCAGCAAAGTTTCAGCACGGCTATCTCCAGTGATGGATCCATGGTGTCTTTCTCCCCACCTTCATCTCCCAGCATTCAGTTCCATTCCCTGCCTACCTAAGTTCTGCCCTATCAACAGGCCACTTCAGTTTCTTTATTCATTAATGGATAATGAATGAAGCTCACAGAGGGGACTCCCACATCAAAAGATATATTACATTTTGAATGAGGTTCTGCTTTTATTTACACAGGAAATGAGAGGCTGTTGATTCATTAGTGGGTAAGAAAAATCAGGTTTGATTGAGGAAGACCCCCTGAAAAATCTCTGATAGGAGCAGATGGCCTAGATGATCCACTATCTCAGAGAGCCTCTGTTGCAGTTTCTCCTGAGTTCTACATTCCAGAACAGCTTTGAGGCGACTGCTTGAGGTGATCCAGCCTCACAGAATAATCCAGCCAGGATTTGACCCTAATTCTAAATTTTCTCAGGGTTCCCCCCAAATTACCAGCACCCCCAATCAGCAGGAAATAGCCTAGAAACGTTTGTCCATATATCCAAAAATGGATTATGGATGTTTGTCTTTGTTTATGTTGTTGGTTACAAGTTGTTATGGATAATGTTTATGAAAAGGCTAAACAAAGGAGATTCGATTCAGGTTTCTGTTTTGAAAAGGAAAAAAGTGGATATGCTGTGGATAATTCTCTTGTACACTGTAAAGATTTGTCACTCATATTGGTTTAGTATAATGCTGGTTGTTCAGTAGCCAGGCTGTAAATACAGGCAGAATGACCAGACTAGGAGAATTATGGGAAGAGGAAAGGCAGAGACACAATTGCAAGCCAGACACAATTGTAATTACTAAGAAAAGGTATCAAGTCACATGGCTAAACATAGATAAGAATTATAGGTTAATTTAAGTTGCAAGAGGTAGCTAGTAATAAGCCTGAGCAATAGGCCAAACAGTTTAGAGTTAATATAAGGCTCTCTTTTTGGGGTGGGGGAACTGAATCATTGCAAGACTGGGTAGGAAAGAACTCTGTCTACATCTGTGTAACAGCTCTGGCCACCCTGGAATTCACTTTGTAGACCAGGCTGGCACTGAACTCATAAGATCTGTCTGCCTCTGCCTCCTGAGTGCTGGCATTAAAGTGATATGCCATCACCAAACAGTCACACACAAAATTTACAAAGTAAATGAATGATTCGCAAAACTCGGAATACTTGATGAATTAGATCATTTCTTTATCTCTGATAGCCAATTTGTTGATCAGTCAACCAATTTTTCATTTAATCTGTATTGTATTAATATAGATGTGAGTTGAAAATGAAATATAAAAGGGATACAGAAACATTTTTCTGCCTTTCTAAAACTGCAAAAGGAGCTAGAGATTGTTCAGTGGTTAATAACACTTGCTGCTTTTCCAGAGGAGAAACTCACCCAGTTTTACTTCTTTTTTGACAATAAGCATGGTTGCCACTAGATGATTATGGTGCACACAATTCTAGACTCAATGAAAGTTCCAACAAAAAAAGGAATTTATAGTCAGCCCCATCCTTAGTTGCTGGACCAAAGTTTTTGTTGCTTCAGGGCTGTTGATAACGCTAATCCTCGGGATGTGAAGAATGTCTGCTGACCCCAAATAAAGAATATATGGCAGACCATATGTGGTATGGATACCACCAAAGCACAACTTGATGAACTAGTTTTATTGGGGTTCCTTATAAGATATGCATGAGGAGTTACTTATTGGAACAGAAATGAGTCAAAAACAGCTTCATCATTAAAAATGCACACCAGCACAGGTGATGACATCTGGGAACCTGGAGTGTCCTGGATGGAGAGTATCTTTTCCAGGAAGTTCAGATCTGAGCCTCTTCCCAGTACTTGTCTGGTCTCAGCATCCTAGGCTGTTTATCTCACTTGAGAGCATATATCAGTGGTCTATACTGCTTATATATATTCTTGGGAAGAGAGGAGTCTAATGAATCTGATCAGTTTCAGGGACTTCCTGAAACTTTATTTTTTGAATGTCCCGCCTTAATGTGCCAGACTTTGTTGACTCCCCAGGGGATTCCCTTACCTATTTCTGGAGTGAAAGTTATCCTAGCTGTCAGAAGCTTCTGACTGTTAGAAACCAGACTGCCCGTAAGTGTTACAGCTCTGGAGGGAAAGGTAGCCTGGCTGTCAGAAGCCAGGCAATACCTACAGTTCTGAAGAGAACTGGTTGTAGGAATTCAGGATAACTATAGCTCTGTTCTGGTGGGGGATGTTCTCCCTGCAGGAATGCAGCAATCCTGCTCCTTTTCAAGAGAGCGGTTATAGCTCAGCTCTGCTCCACTCTGCTAAGGGGATTTCCCCACAGAGAGGCAGCAGTTCTGCTACAGAGAAATTGTTATATCTTTGCTCCTCTCCACTCTGGTGAAAGAAGGTCTTTGCCCAAAACTCATTCAAGAGGTTTATTGGGAGGGAGAAATCCAATCTACCTCTCTCTTATGTCATGTGCTCACCTTTATCAAGATGGGAGTGAGGTCACATGATGAAGTCCATCCTTTCCATCCCCTAGCAAAGATGGCTGTCAGCCACTTGGCTACCTTCATCCCAGTACTGGGGGAGGGGGCAGCAGTTAAGGTGGCAGCAAGTCACTATTGTGCCCAGATTACGACACCCAGAGAGAGACCACCAGAGAGTCCCAGGCTGTAATAAGCAAGGTTTAATCAACATAACACAAACATGTTTGGAACTCATCTCCATCCCCATTACAACAAGGTAGAGAAGAGTTGTATCTCCTCTGTGGGGTAAGCTTTTAAAGGCATAACTACAAAGAGAATCTTTGAAGTTGCTTTGGCATGGGTACAAGGACTTTTGCTCCCTCCCATTTTGTTAAGTTAGCTTTTTCCTTGTTTTTAGAGCAAGGGCACTGTTCTTTTTTTTTTTTTTTATTAATTTATTTTATTTATTAAAGATTTCTGTCTCTTCCCCACCGCCGCCCCCCTTCCCTCCCCCTCCCCCAATCAAATCCCCCTTTCTCGACTGCCCAAAGAGCAATCAGGATTCCCTGCCCTGTGGGAAGTTCAAGGACCTCCAACCTCTATCCAGTTCTAGTAAGGTGAGCATCCAAACTGCCTAGGCTCCCACAAAGCCAATAGGTGCAGTAGGATCCGAAACCCATTGCCATTGTTCTTGAGGTCTCCGTAGTCCTCACTGTCCGCTATGTTCAGCGAGACTGGTTTTAACCCAGGCTTTTTTAAACCCAGACCAGCTGGCCTTGGTGAGTTCCTGAAAGAACATCCCCACTGCCTCAATATGTGGGTGCACCCCTCGTGGTCCTGAGTTCCCTGCTTGCGTTCTCTCTCCTTCTGCTCTTGACTTGGACCTTGAGATTTCAGTCTGGTGCTCCAATGTGGGTCTCTATCTCTGTCTCCTTTCATCGCCTGATGAAGGTTAATATTCAGGAGGTTGCCTATATGTTTTTCTTTGGGTTCTCCTTCTTATTTAGCTTCTCTAAGATCCCGGATTATATGCTCAATGTCCTTTACTTATGGCTAGAAACCAAATATGAGTGAGTACATCCCATGTTCCTCTTTTTGGGTCTGGCTTACCTCACTCAGGATAGTGTTTTCAATTTCCATCCATTTGCCTGCAAACTTCAAGAAGTCCTTGTTTTTTACTGCTGAGTAGTACTCTAATATGTATATATTCCATACCTTCTTCATCCATTCTTCAATTGAAGGGCATCTAGGTTGTTTCCAGGTTCTGGCTATTACAAACAATGCTGCTATGAACATAGTAGAGCATATACTTTTGTTGTATGATACGGCCTCTCTTGGGTATATTCCCAAGAGTGGTATTGCTGGGTCCATGGGTAGGTTGATCCCGAATTTCCTGAGAAACCTCCACACTGCTTTCCAGAGTGGTTGTACAAGTTTGCATTCCCACCAGCAATGGATGAGTGTACCCCTTTCTCCACAACCTCTCCAGCAACGGCTATCATTGGTGTTTTTTATTTTCGCCATTCTGACAGGTGTAAGATGGTATCTTAAAGTTGTCTTGATTTGCATTTCCCTGATCGCTAAGGAAGTTGAGCATGACTTTAGGTGTCTTTTGGCCATTTGAACTTCTTCTGTTGAGAGATCTCTGTTCAGCTCAGTGCCCCATTTTATAATTGGGTTGATTTGCCTTTTACGTTCTAGTTTCTTGAGTTCTTTATATATTTTGGAGATCAGACCTTTGTCAGTTGCTGGGTTGGTGAAGATTTTCTCCCAGTCAGTGGGTTGCCTTTCTGTCTTAGCGACAGTGTCCTTTGCTTTACAGAAGCTTCTCAGTCTCAGGAGGTCCCATTTATTCAATGAGGCCCTTACAGTCTGTGCTGCTGGGGTTATACATAGGAAGTGGTCTCCTGTGCCCACGTGTTGTAGAGTGCTTCCCACTTTCTCTTCTATCAGGTTCAGTGTGTTCGGGCTGATATTGAGATCTTTAATCCACTTGGACTTGAGTTTTGTGCATGGTGATAGATATGGATCTATTTTCATTCTTCTACAGATTGACATCCAGTTTTGCCAACACAATTTGTTGAAGATGCTCTCTTTTTTCCATTGTATACTTTTAGCTCCTTTATCGAAAATCAGTTGCTCATAGGTTTGTGGGTTAAAGTCAGGGTCTTCTATTCGATTCCATTGGTCGACTTCTCTGTTTTTATGCCAATACCAAGCTGTTTTCAATACTGTAGCTCTGTAATAGAGTTTGAAGTCAGGGATGGTAATGCCTCCGGACATTCCTTTATTGTATAAGATTGTTTTGGCTATCCTGGGTTTTTTGTTTTTCCATATAAAATTGATTATTGTCTTTTCCAGATCTGTGAAGAATTTTGATGGGATTTTGATGGGGATTGCATTGAATCTATAGATTGCTCTTGGTAGAATTGCCATTTTTACTATGTTGGTCCTCCCAATCCAAGAGCAAGGGAGGTCCTTCCATTTTCTGGTGTCCTCTTCTATTTCTTTCTTCAAAGACTTAAAGTTCTTGTCAAATAGATCTTTCACTTCCTTGGTCAGGGTTACCCCAAGATACTTTATGCTCTTTGTGGCTATCGTGAAAGGTGATGCTTCTCTGATTTCCCTCTCTGTTTCTTTATCCTTAGTGTATAGGAAGGCAACTGATTTTTTGGAGTTGATCTTGTATCCTGCCACATTACTAAAGGTGTTTATCAGCTGTAGGAGTTCTTTGGTAGAGTTTTTGGGGTCGCTTATGTATACTATCATATCATCTGCAAATAACGAAAGCTTAACTTCTTCCTTTCCAATACGAATCCCCTTGATCCCCTTATGTTGTCTTATTGCTATTGCTAGAATTTCAAGCACTATATTGAAGAGGTATGGAGAGAGTGGACATCCTTGTCTTGTTCCTGATTTTAGTGGGATGGCTTTGAGTTTTTCTCCGTTCAATTTAATGTTAGCTGTCGGCTTGCTGTAAATAGCTTTTATTATATTTAGGTATGATCCTTGTATCCCTAGTCTTTCCAAAACCTTTATCATAAAGGGGTGTTGAATTTTGTCGAATGCTTTTTCAGCATCTAATGAAATGATCATATGGTTTTTTTCTTTCAGTTTATTTATATGGTGGATTACGTTAATAGACTTGCGTATGTTGAACCAGCCCTGCATCTCTGGGATGAAGCCTACTTGATCATAGTGGATAATTTTTCTAATGTGATCTTGAATTCGGTTTGCCAGTATTTTATTGAGAATTTTTGCGTCAATATTCATGAGTGAGATAGGCCTGTAATTCTCTTTCTTGGTTGGGTCTTTGTGTGGTTTTGGTATCAGGGTAACTGTAGCTTCATAAAAGGAATTTGGCAATGACTTTTCTGTTTCTATATTGTGAAATACATTAAGGAGTATAGGTATTAGCTCTTCTTGGAAGTTCTGGTAGAATTCTGCATTGAAACCATCTGGTCCTGGGCTTTTTTTGGAGGGGAGATTTTTGATAACAGCTTCTATTTCTTCGCGACTAACCGGTCTATTTAGATCATTCACCTGGTCTTGGTTAAGTTTTGGTAGAAGGTACTTATCTAAAAAAATGTCCATTTCTTTTGCATTTTCCAGTTTTGTGGCATACAGGCTTTTGTAGTAAGATCTAATGATTTTCTGAATTTCCTCTGTGTCAGTGGTTATGTCCCCCTTTTCATTTCTGATCTTATTTATTTGCGTGCTCTCTCTTTGTTGTTTAATTAGTTTGGATAGGGGTTTGTCGATCTTGTTGATTTTCTCCAAGAACCAACTTTTTGTTTCATTGATTTTTTGGACTGTTTTCTGTGTTTCTATTTTGTTTATTTCCGCCCTCAGTTTGATTATTTCCAGTCTTCTACTCCTCCTGGGCAGGTCTGCTTCTTTTTTTTTCCAAGGCCTTCAGGTGTGCTGTTAAGTCCCCAATGTATGCTTTCTCCGTTTTTTTTAAGTGTGCATTTAGTGCTATGAACTTTCCTCTTAGCACTGCTTTCAACGTGTCCCATAGGTTTGAGTATGTTGTTTCTTTATTTTCATTAAATTCAAGGAAGTCTTTAATTTCTTTCTTAATTTCTTCCTTGACCCAGGTATGGTTCAGTAGTTGACTGTTCAGTTTCCATGAGTTTGTCGGCTTTCTGGGGATAGCTTTGTTGTTGCCTTCTAACTTTAATCCGTGGTGATCTGATAAGACACAGGTGGACACTGATATTTTTTTGTATCTGTGGAGGTTTCCTTTGTTTCCGAGAATGTGGTCAATTTTCGAGAAGGTTCCATGAGCTGCAGAGAAGAAGGTATATTCTTTCCTATTTGGGTGGAGTGATCTATAGATGTCTGTTAAGTCCAATTGCTTCATTACCTCCAATAATTCTCTTAATTCTCTGTTTGGTTTCTGTCTGATTGACCTGTCCATTGGAGAGAGAGGTGTATTGAAGTCTCCTACTACTAGTGTGTGTGGTTTAATGTCTGACTTCAGTTCTAGTAATATTTCTTTTAGATAAGTGGGTGCTTTTGTATTAGGGGCGTAGATATTCAGGATTGATACATCCTCCTGATGATTTGTTCCTGTTATAAGTATAAAGTGTCCATCTCGATCTCTTCTGATTGATTTTAGTTTGAAGTCAGTTTTGTTAGAAATTAATATGGCCACACCTGCTTTTTTCTTAGGACCATTTGCTTGAAAGACCTTTTCCCAACCCTTTACTCTGAGTAGATGCCTGTCTTTGTGGTTGAGATGTGTTTCTTGCAAACAGCAGAATGTTGGATCCTGTTTTCGTATCCAATCTCTTAGCCTGTGCCTTTTTATAGGTGAATTGAGCCCATTAATATTAAGTGATATTAATGACCAGTGGTTGTTTACTCCAGTTATTCTTATTGTTTTTGGTAGTATAGTTTGTGTGTCTCCCTTCTATGAGTTGTGCTGGTGAAGGATCTCTAGGTGCCTGAGTTCTTGTAGGCAGTGTTGGCCATGTTGGGTTCTTTGGGTTGTGATTTTCCTTCTATTATCTTCTGTAGGGCTGGATTTGTGGCTACGTATTGCTTAAATTTATTCTTATCCTGGAATGTCTTGTTTTCTCCATTGATAGTGAACGATAGCTTGGCTGGGTATAGTAGTTTGGGTTTGCATCCATGGTCTTTTAGCTTCTGCAGTACCTCTATCCAGGACCTCCTGGCTTTCATGGTTTCCATAGAGAAGTCAGGTGTAAGTCTGATCGGTTTACCTTTATAAGTTACTTGGCCTCTTTCCTTTGCAGCTCTTAATATCCTTTCTTTAACCTGTATATTCTGTGTTTTGATTATTATATGGCGAGGGGATGTTTTTCTTTGATCCAATCTGCTTGGTGTTCTGTATGCTTCTTGAATATTCAAAGGAATATCTTTCTTTATGTTGGGGAAGTTTTCTTCCATAATTTTGTTAAAAATATTTTCTGGGCCTTTGAGCTGTGACTCTTCTCCTTCTTCTATCCCAATTATTCTTATGTTTGGTCTTTTTATTGTGTCCCATATTTCCTGCATGTTTTGTGATGAGAATTTGTTGGCTTTGCTGTTTTCTTTGATCAGTGTGTTTATTTTCTCTATGGTGTCCTCAGAATCTGAGATTCTTTCTTCAATTTCTTGTATTCTATTGATTATGCTTGTTTCCGTGGGCTCTGCTTGTTGACCTGGATTTTCCATATCCAGCTGGTGCTCAGCTTGTGTTTTCTTCCTTGCTTCCCTTTCAGTTTTCAATTCTTGAACTGTTTCCATTACCTGTTTGATCGTTTTTTCCTGGTTTCCCAGGGTATCCTGTACCTGTTTGATCGTTTTTTCTTGGTTTTCCAGGGTATCTTGGACGTATTTTCTCATTTCTCCAAACTTTTGGTTAAACTTCTCATCCATTTCTATAAGGGCGTTTTTCACATGTTGTTTAATGGACTCTATTGCTTTCATAAAGTCAATTTTTTCCACTTCTTCCGTATTAGGGTGTTCAAGTCCTTCTGTTGTAAGATCATTGTGTTCTGGTGTTTTCATGTTGTTTTTCAGATTATTGGGTGAATTCTTGCCTTGGCGCCTGCCCATCTCCTCCTATTAGTCTATCTAATGGGTCTTCTGCAACCGGATCAGGTTTCCCCGTTGGCCAGGGGCTCCTCTTACCAAAACGCTGTCGCCTTGTTTCCTGGCTCCAGCCAGGGGCCAAGTTCCCTCTCTCCCCTCGGAAGGGTCTTCAGGAACAGGACCTGGCTCCTTCCTTGCTAGGGATCTAGCCAATCAACGGCCTACCTCTTTGCTTTAATTGTAGTGGGGCGATCTGCTCTTGGTGTCGCGCTCGGTCTCTGTAGCTTGCATCTGCTGTCCCGACGGTTCCCGCCGCTTCTGTCCTCTGCTGCCGCTTGGGATCTAGCCGGTCCCCACCCGCTGCGGGGGTGGGGGGGGCGTCCTCCGCCCTCCGCTCGCCCGCGCCCGGCTTCGCGCCCGCTTCGCCCAGCGCTCCGCGCCCGGCTTCCGCCCAAGCCCGGCTTCGCCCGCGCTCCGCGCCCGGCTTCCGCCCCGCGCTCCGCGCCCGGCTTCCGCCCCGCGCTCCGCGCCCGGCTTCCGCCCGCGCTCCGCGCCCAAGGGCACTGTTCTTGAGTTAGGCCATCTTTATCAGCCTGTACCAGGCAGCTGGCTGGGCTGAGCTAAGTGACCTTGTGCTACAAATCCCCTGGGTGGGAGAGGGGAAGGCCACTATCTTCCTGGGAAATCATTCTGCTAGGAAATTTCTTCTTGCCCCTTTGAGAATAAGGGGTGAGAGTCCCACATCACGTGTTCCCTTTAAGATTACCTAGGTATAGATTTTTAACTATCAATATGTGTTTCAAATTAATCTTTTTGTTACAGATTTTACAGGGTTTTTACTAATACACAATATACTAACAAATCTTGAGGTACAGGAAGTTTATACAAGAGTTTTACAAAACTCTTGAGATAAGGTTACACCTTAGCAGCATTTTTAGAGAGTTAAACCAAAACCTAAAGAACCTGAGATGAGCACCAATAGTCACTATTGGGAAGAGTCTGTCCCTTTATTTTGTTTTGCTCTCCTTTCTCTGTCACATAGCAGATGACTGGCCTCATAAGGGGTAGGTATTTTGGAGGAAACCTTTAAACAAGCATGCTTGGGTCTGGAAGAGGGGGAGCCATACCCTAAATCTAGAGTCAGATTTTAATCCAAGTGGCACATCATAAAACAACAGTCGAATGCCTCTCAGACCTAAAAGACCCCTTAATCCTTATAGAACTGAATCTAGTAAGCTGAAAACAAAGAAAGTATACAGATAGGAAATATTTGAGCGGTGATATTTTATTTGTATTTTAATAAACAAAGTTTGACTGAAGATCAGAATGCAAAGCTAAGCTACTAGAGCCTAGGGAGTAGTGGCACACACCTTTAATCCCAGGATTTTGGAGACAGGCAGACTGAACTCTGTGAGTTCAAGGCTACCTTGGGCTACACAAGATTGATCCAGAAACAGAGTGGTGCTCACACCTTTAATCCTAGTGTTTGGGAGTCACACACATTAATCCCAGCACAAGAGTAGTAGAGACAGGAGTGCTATGGCTGGGAGGAGAGAGGAATATAAAGAAAAGGGAAATGACAGGAACATGCTGAAGTGTGGAGTCTAGGTTTGGTAGAGAAACTGCAGTCTAGGCAATCTGAGTATTGCCCCTTTGGTCTGAGCATTGGTAGTGGTAAAATGTCTTGCTGGTGACTTACTGCTTTTCTTCTCTGATCTTCAGCTGTAACCCTTATATCTGTCTATGAGCATTTATTACTCAAGCTACATTTTTGAGTCCTAGCCATACACAGAGGATGCTGCAGGAGGGAGCTGAGAGATGCACCAGCCAGTGAAGGATGTGTGCATGTTGCGGCTGGCCTACCCCTGACTTTCTCCTCTTCTGCTAGGTCTCCCTCCTAGCTCTCAAGTTGCAACAAACTTATAGATCCATCTATAGCAACTTAAAAGACTGGATATGTCAATGCATGTGTGTGTGTGTGTGTGTGTGTCTGTGTGACTAGACAAAAACAAGCAGAACTTAGAGCAGAGCAGTAGGGAATGGGAAATCTCTGTTTCTCTGATTGCTCACAATATTTGTAAAAGTCCCAAATAATAGTATTAGAATCTTAGGGGCCATTAGGTGGTCCTTTGAATTGATTATCTAAGGGGTACTGAAGCCAAATTTGATTGCAAGAGCAAATAAATTTTGGTCTCTTCACATCAGGTGTCAGGTGAAGTAGAAGGTTTCGTAAGAGGCATCACATGGGGGAATGAGAGGGTATGGAAAACACGTCCTCATGAATGAGATAAAAGGAAAATGTCCCTGCAACCTGTAGTCATGGGTGTCCCCCGGATTCGGGGAGGACTGAATGAGGACCAAGCCATTCAGTGGATTGCCACCACACTCAATGGGCGTCAGGGGCTTAGCCTAAGCCAGCTGAAAGACTTGGTAACAAGAGCCTTAAAAGTTTTAGCCTTTGGGACTCCCTTTCACAGTTCCATTAAAGGTGCCAGCATGAGCTAAAGGTGGGGGTGGGGGTGTTAGAAATCTCAGGGTTAAAATTTTAGGGGTAAAGAAGTCTACTCATGAGAATTACTTGTCCATGTCTTATTCTTCTCTCTTCAATCGATCATCCCTCATTGTTCCATTACAAACGTTCCCAGTCGTATATATATATATATATATATATATATATATATATATATATATATATACTTAAAACCAGCAATTCCTCAGCCCCAGCAGTCTCTTGGGCTGGAATTCTTTTGCCCCATAGAAAATCAGATAAGGGTTTTCACACACACACACACACACACACACACACACACACACACACGGGGGAGGGAGAGACATTCATGGGAATGGCTAGTACATGCCTAGTGAACTCCTTAATGGAGAAAGTTAGTTAAGAAAGGAATTAAATCACCAGGGAATAGAGGGGAAGGTTAGGTATATGACATTTTTAGGTGGTAGATAAAAGAGCTAAAAGGTTTATTTTCAGTAAAATTATAAGCAGGGCACAGATTGTTCAAATCAGAATGCCACTTCTTTTCTCCCAGCAGGTTTACAGGCTTCCAGGTAACCTACTTAAACAGTCAGGGAGAAGGTGATGGCTCTTGATCAGATAGCAACACACCAGAGGCTGCAGTTTCTATGATCTAGGTCTGGAGTTAGACTCACTGCTCTAAACCCAGAAGACAACCAGGCCTCTAAATCGGCACTCCTGGGCTATGCTGTTATCAGTCATTCTGATCCTGGTGTTGTGGGTCTTTCTCTGGGATACAGTTAATTATTTCTCCTGCTGCCCTTGAGAATCCTGAACTAAAGTCATCAGTGAACCGAGGTGAAGGTGAGAGTAGGAGTTAAACCAGAGCAGCAGCTTCGGCAGGTGATGCTCTGTGCTTGGACCCTAAACCCTGACCAGTTGCCTGCTGATAAAGGTAATTGCAGGAAGGCATATGTCTGCCTTTACCTTGGAGAGAGAAACAAGACCTGGGAGTGGGAAACTGTTCTGAACTAGGGAATCAATCACAAATATGTAACAAAAGGGAAGCCAGCTACAGTGAAAAATCTACAGCAAAGGACAGCCACCTTATTCACAAAGCAAGAATGCCAAAAGACTTGCTTTTTGGTTTAACCTTTATCAGACTCCTTGGTTCTGATTAGTAGCTGAGCAATTAATGTATAATGTTGTGGCTTGTAGCAACTTGGTTCCTGGCTCCAGTACTTTCTTAGAGGCAAGGAGGTGAGAATGAACTGAGTGCTAGGAGGAGGGGTCTCAACCACAGTAAAGTGTTGGGAATGGACTCACAAAAGCTACAAGGGCCTAAAGGAACTGTGGGATGATGGGCAGCTCCACGCGGGAAGTAGAAGAGGGCAGGAAGGGATGCAGTAGCTTGGTTTGGCCTAAGGAAATTGCACAATTGTAGCTCCATGTGGGGGATGGAATCAGGTGAAGAGCCAGCCACAGCCTTAAAGACCATGGCTGGGGGAACCTATACCTCCAAGAGTACAGAGGAGTGCTGGACGGTCACTTCCTCAGACTCAGGGAAACGTTTATACTGACCAAGCTCAGATGGCCTTCCAGTTGACCTTCTAGATCTGACCATGGACGACTGAGGGGGCCTAGGCTCCTTTGGGCTGACCATTGCCCTTTCTCACTAGGAGCCTCAACTGGAAATCACAGTATCGGGGAGATCTGTCTCTCTCCTGGACACTGGGGCCACCTATTTGTCCTCATGGAGTTTTAGGAACCCACATTTCCTCTTGTTCCCATACTGTCAGGGTAGGCCGACATCTTTACCATCCCATCAAACCCCACCAAATTTATCACCCAGGCTCAATACCTACCCTCTCTCCATAGCCTCAGGGGACTTAAGTGACTCTATATTGATCCTTCAAGAAAGAATCATTCACACTCTTTGGGCTGCCAACCACATGGGCATATTCCCGCCAATGCCCTTCAGGGCCCCAGTGTGTGTGCAATTCTACTTACTAAGACTCTTGCCCTTTTCCAGTCATTTTCTCCTCTATATGTTCTAATCAGTTGTCTCTTCCTTCTCCTGGGAACTGTCACTATGGAGTTCCAGGTTTTTAATTTAAAATTTTTATTTTTTATGTGTATGGGCATTTTGCCTGCATGTATTGTCTGCATATCACATTCCTGAAGTGCCAGAAGAGGGCGCCAGATCCCTTCCTCCAGGACTGGAGTTGTAAGTGGTTGTGAATCATCACGTGGGTGCCAGAGATGGAGTCTGCATCTGTAATTCTAGCCCTTAGGAGGTGGAGGCAGGAGCATCAGAAGTTTTCAAAGGTTCCACCTCAAGTTTCATATGAATTACATAAATAAAACTTTATAGAAAATAACACCAGCTGGTACCCTTTAGCCACATAATCCCTCTGCAGCTTACCCCACTGGAGATGGGGTTTCTCCTGACTGGTTGTCTAGATGTAAATAAAAGCAGTTTGGATTTGAATGTCAGAGATGTGACATTTGTCCTGAGAGAGGTCACTCAGTAGCATTGTCTGACTTCCAGATATGGCATTCATATCCATAGTTGCCCTTCAGCTCTAAACATTAGTATATACCTAAATGCTTCTAGAAAGTGTTTCTAATTGGGCTGGGAAAATGGTTCAGAGTGTAAGAGCAAGCACTCCCCAAGCACAAAGACTTGAGTTTGAATCCCCAGCACCCATGTAAAAAGTAGGGCGTGACAGCGTATGCCTATAACTCCGGCAACCTGATGGGCATAATAATGATCAGTGTGGTTTGTAGGCCACCAGTGTAGCCCCAAGTTCAGTGAGAGACCCTGTCTCAAGGAAATAGGTAGAGAGTGACAGACACAGACACCTGATGTCCTCGTCTGGCCTTCATATATGTGTCCACATGTGCCAGTATATTTACATTCACATATGCTATACATATGTACAGCACACACACACACACACACACACACACAAACACACACACATACACACCTCTATTTGCTGTTTGGTACATACAAAAATGTAGTTTTCTAAAATTGACAGGGATCCCATTTCTGTGGAAAACTTCCTATTCTCAGTAGAATTTCCCTTTCCTCCAAATTGCCCCAGAAGAAGACTTGTGAAACACCAGTGATAACTATATGGGACTTCCCATGTTTTAAATTCTGGGAGCTCATCATCTGCTGAAGAAAACCCACTTGCTGATGTAAGCAGAAAGGGAATTTTAAATGTCAGAAGGTGCTCTGAAGTCAGAGGAAATCCAGAATGTCATGTTAAGCTCACTTCAGTGTAAGGCTGCTTCAAGTCTAGCAGCACATGCAGTTTCTTTATTAACCAATGAAATCAACACAAAACAGAAGACCCTCCCAAATCAGCCTCTCATATACAGGGATTGCAGGTGTGTTCCACCATACGTATCTAGGAAGCTTGGAATTGGAAAGATTCTTAGTCAATCTAACACCTGGGGAAAATGGTGGTATCTGTGAAATAATTTTTTCACATGTACAAATCAAAGTAATTTGCTCGTACTTGTCCCTCCAACACTGTCTTTCCTCCTTGATCCCTCTCACTGGTCCTCCTACTCTCCCTCCACTGTCACTCCTCTGTTTTCATGTTATTTATGTGTATATATGTATGCATATACAGATAGATGATGGGTGATAGATACATAGTCCACAGGAGTGAAAGCATGCAGTATGTATGTATGTATATCTACATATCAATATCTATCTTTCTTCTCCTTTCTCTTCTCTTGTTCCCCCACACCACTACATCTTAGACCCCTCATGATCTCCTTATACTTTCATATTCTTTATATAATGCAGATTCTTCTGCCTGAGAGCAGGGAAGATGTATCTTTCTGAGTTAGATTGTTTCACCTAATGTGTTAATTTCTAGTTACTTCTATTTTCCTCTATATTTTTATTTTGAAATATTGAAAGAAAGTAGTAATTTTCATCTCAATAATATATATATATATATATATATATAGAGAGAGAGAGAGAGAGAGAGAGAGAGTTGGGGTTTCACTGGGCATCTGAATACCATTAATCTTCAAAAATATATAAAGATTAAGCTCTCTACATATTACAGAAGAAGTCATTATTGTTTCACTATCCAAATAAATCCATGGAGGTAACACCATGCCCTGAATATTTATTTGAAAACTTTAATTTTATGGACCTTGTATTTTTGTTACTTTGATCATGAAGCAAATAAAAAAGTGAACAATCTTTTTAAAAAAGAAATGAGCAAATTAAATGTTTATATTTCATCATAATTGTCAACATCAGATCAGCCTCATAGGGACCTCACCATTCTACTTTTTCTTCACCTCTGAGCTGACTTTCCTTAATGTTGTTTATGATGTCCTCTAAAATTCTGCAACCTCCTCTGACAACCTAGGGATATTCAGTGCCTCTGAAATTGGAGTAAGGGGCACAAAGAGTACTACAGGAGAGAAGGGAAAGCATAGCAAATAAGGCAAAATCCCACAAGTAGTTCACATTCTTTCTTCACCCAGGAAGACCAGGAAGTTAATGTGATCAGGGTGCAGAATGTGGAAGACCCAAATAATAATAATAATAACCCATTATGTTGGAAAAATATCAACAATTAAAACAAAAATCTGAAGAAAAGTCCCTAAAACCTCCACCAGGAGTGGTCCTGAATCTTTGCTCAGGTTCCAGGCCATCACACAGCTAAATCTGTGGGAGCTTCTACATCTTTAAAGCAATGAAAGGAACAGGATTTAATCCCTGACTTCTCACCCTATTGCATTCTGGGATGGTTTTTCTTTGCATAAAGACCATAGTCTGGTGCTGCAATCAACCAAGGTTTTCAAGGAATAGTGGTCAAGACAGAAACAGCACAGAATGAATTCCTCAACTCTTGTGGGATGAATCTAGAAATAATAACAGAAAGAAAATTAAGAAATTCATAAATGTTTGGAAATTAATATAATAAAACGTAATTTCCAGTTGGTCAAAAAGTCATCAATTAACCATCTAAGTGAATTCTATAGTTTAGGGTTTATAACTCATTAAAGCCACAGCTTAAAAAAAGAAAGATGTCCATACACTGACCAACAGGAAAAATGGATGTAAGACATTCTGCATTAAGATCTATGTGACTCATAAACTGATGATGAGGCACTTATTGCTGAAGATAATACTTATATATCTCGTTGAACATGGAGAAACCAAGCTGGTGCCTGACTGGAACCTTTACCCCTACTAGCCAGTGTTCAAGGTAGTGGAAGATACCCTGCACGCTACCAGAGAAGAAAGGTAAACCTCAGCCCAGCTACAAAGGTAAACATCAGCCCAGCTACAAACCCTTTGATGTACAGTGTTGACTTGTCTGCAGCATAGGATGGTGTAATAGTGGGAGTAACCAAGCACTGTCCCAGGGCTGAGATGGGGAAGTATGCACAGACTCACATCCTTAACTAAGAATCTTAGCTCTCGTTGTCACCCACTCACAAAAGAAGAGATATCGGTTCCTCCAAGGAGCCTCATTGGCTATGCAAACTACACTTCAGGGCAGGTTCCATGCCCTGCAGTAGGCAGCCAATGCAGAATGATCTCAAAGATAGTTTTAGAGCGTTTTTCCATGTATCTTTGTCTTGGCATTTTTTTTAACCTTACTGGTCTTTTGCTTGTATATTATAGTTTCTGATGTTGAGTATTTATGGACTTTTGTGTGTGTATGTGTTTGTGAGTATGATCTGAGACCATAAGAGAATGTAAACCCCACAAATACTCCACACTACTGGAAACAAGCATGAAGAATCTCTCCAAAGTGAACTTGGGAGAAGTCCCACAGGTAAAGTGATTGCTTGTTCCCAGTGTGCTCAGTACTGACTTTCTTTACACTTGTGGTTCCTTCATAAGTAGAAATTGTTATCATTTATACCATAAATGGTATTGATTTTCTGTTTCTATGAATTTGACTGTTTAAAACACTTTCATACTTTGTCAGAGAAGTTTTTTTTTCCCCAGTGAGTAGCAATCAATAGATAGATGAAGAACTGGTCAAAATGCT
This sequence comes from Microtus agrestis, assembly GCA_902806775.1. Classification (NCBI taxonomy): domain Eukaryota; kingdom Metazoa; phylum Chordata; class Mammalia; order Rodentia; family Cricetidae; genus Microtus; species Microtus agrestis. The sequence continues at coordinate 182,323 of CADCXT010003225.1, read as the reverse complement.
GAGAAATAGAGAACACGTGTTCAGCCCTAAATGAGACAGCTATGTTAACATCCTTCCTTGGTTTTGTGGAAAGGGAGGCTGAAAGAATGTCAGAGCCAGCTATGGGGAGGCGTGCTGAGAAATGCTGTTTTCTGGACATGACAGGGTTGTCACAGTTATGAGCTCCCAGCTATGGTTACCTGCTGAAGACCAAATGACTCAAAATTTGACATAGATGTGGTAGTTAACCTCCAGGCCTCCTTCCATACCAAGGAGCTCTGGTAGTTGATGTTTTTTAGGGTACTTCTCTTGAAGATGTGGTCACTGTTAGGATTCCATGCTCCACCTGATGGCTCCACATGCATTCAATTATGGGCGGCACTCAATGGAGTTAGTGGGCATTACAAAATAAGACATGAAGTTGGCTGGGAAACATTTGGTGAGGTATAGAGGATCTGTAAGGGAGAAATGGGTTATATATTTTTTAATTTAACTATATGTATGTTTTAATTTCCCCAAGCCTAAAACGAATATAAAAAAATTTTGTCTGTGATGATTTATTTCATTTCTGTGGGTATGTGGCAAGTCTCAATGTAACATCATGACAAGGAATACATGGATGGGAAAAACCATGTACCTAGTGGTAACTAGGAAGAAGATGAGAGAAGCCAGCTGGGGGAAACTGAGGAACTTAGCAGCTCTGATGAGAGAAAACACATCATTTAAAGTCAGGACCCCAACTGTAAAAGTTCTGGCAGGATTTTCTAAGCTTGTTCTGTGCTCATGGTGTAATCATACATCCATCGCAAAGCAAGGAGGATAATTTTTTTGATAATCCTTTCCCCAAGACTAGTAGAGATGGAATCATTATATTGCATTTTATTTTGGATGTCCTGTTTGTTGTCTGTTGTGTCATGTCATAGAATACTGGTCAAAGTGTCTGTGGTCCACCTGTCCTCTCAGGCTACTTTCTCTCCAGTCATTCCATGTGCATTGACTTGGACATGAAGTATTTTCAGACACAGGATGTCCTTTACTTAAGAATTTGGCTAATTTGGGGACAGGGAAGATGGCTCAGTGTATAGTGTTTGCAGAACAAGCATGAGGGCTGGCATTCAGATCCACTGAACACATATCATGTCAATATACTTGTCTGCTTGTAATCTCCCTATGTGGGGGATGGAGAGAAAGGAACCCAGAGCTCAAGCTGCCTAGTTTAAGTGCCAGAATTGATAAGTTCTAGGGACAAATGAGAGATCCTGCCTCAATAGTATAGTAGAGAATGATTGAAGAAGACACTGGAAATCTGTCACTGGCCTCAATACACCACACACATACACACACACACACACACACATGTCAGACCACCAGACATACAAACATACATATAAAATATAAATCTCTTTTGGGACTAACACAGTTTCCTCTGAAAACTTAATTTGCTTAAGAGGATTTTGCAGTAGGGGCAATACAATTTTTGTCTGGGTCCTACCCACCTTGGTATGATAGCCTAGTCATTTCTTGAGACTAAAACCCAGCCAGCACTATGGACAATTCAGTGAAAAGTCTTGACCTTCAAAGGGCCGTAAAGGGAAGCACACTTTTTTTTGAACTATGTTCTATTTTAAATGATAACTTTAAACATGGAGGGATGTGTACAGTGAGAAAGAAGCTGCAGATATGATCGCTGACATTGTGTCTGGAACTACATCCTGGTAACCTCAGCACTGTCATCTGCATACACATTTATTGAATCATTTACTGCATGTCAACAGCTTTTTTTGAATACTTAGACTTCACAGATGACTCAATGGCAGACAGGGACAGAGGTGAGTTACAGCTGGTAGTAGTTCTTCTGGTTTCAGCCTGAGATGAGGTTATGTTTACATCTTAAGTAAAATTAATCATACAGGTGCTGAAACACAATGATTCATCATTCATTATTGATGTACTTACCTCTTTCTGTGTCCTAAGTTAGTCAAAGTTCAATTGTAGATAACAGTGATGAAAGCATTAGACTTAGAAATAAATATAGTCTTGCTATGGATCTGATACCAGTGTTAGTGCAAAAGTCTAGGCTCTGAGAATCCCAACATCATATGCTGAACCACCCATCTGTATGTGCATATAAAGAGATGAATAGAGAGAGGTGAAGGACAAAGAGAGGATATTTGATTAATGAAGCTGTGATGAGAAGAACAGACAAAGGGGTTCATGGACAACAAGTCTGCTAAGACTACCTTTGAGATTGTGTGAGTGCATTGCCTGTATGTTTGTGTGGGTGCTCATACCTTTCCTCATGCATATAGGTTACAGGTCAAAATGAAATGTCTTTGACTATTGCTCTCCACCTTAGTTTTTGAGGAAGTGTCTTTCACCAGTTGGCTGTAATGGCTAAATAGCAAATCCAAGAATCTTCCTATCTCTTTTTCATGGGCGCTGGGGAAAAGGTTCATGTCTTTATCCTTGTACAGCAAGCACTTACTCAGGGATTCATGTCCTCAACTCCTGGGCTTTGAGATTTTATAGAAAGAAAATCAAAGGATTGTTGTGGGAACTCCTTCAGCCAATAGCCTTTAAGACACTAGACCACTTGTGTGTGATCTCTTATACTATAAATGCAGCCATAATGCTTGCAAGCACTCTCTCTCCCCTCTCACCTGGCTGATGGATTCGATTCATGTTTTCTGCTCTTGCAGAGGACTGTGCTCTGTGAGTCCCCTCTAAATAATGAAGCCTTAATTATATCCAATTCTGAGCCAGTGTGCGACTATTTTATTTGTATTCTCTTACATCTGGTGCCACCAGGAGCCTAGTGGTAAAATATGATATAATGGAAATGGGTTGATTTAAGATGCAAGAGCTAGCTAGAAATATGCTTAAGCTGTTGGCCAAATGGTATTGCAATTAATATAGTTTCTGTGTATTTATTTCTGGTCTTGGCAGCCAAGAAACAAACAAGCAACTTCTGTCTACAAAGGATGATGGATTTAGGGTGTTATGCTGGCTAGTTTTTCATGTCAACTTGACATAAACTAGGGTCATCTGGGAAGAAAAGTCTTACGGAGAAAACTGCTGTGAAGGATTGGCCTATAGGCAAGTCTGTAGTGCATTTTCTTAATGAGCAGTGTGGGAGGGCCCAGCCTACTTTGAGTCTCACTTCCTCTGGGAAGGTGGTCCTGCATTGTTTTAGAAAGCATGCTGAGAAAGCAATGAAGAGCAAGAAAGTAAACAGTGTTCCTCCATGGCCTCTTCTTCATTTCCTGCCTCCAGATTCCTGCCTTGTATTCCTGTTCTGACTTCTCTGAATGGTAGATAGAAAGCTATGAGATAAATAAATCACTTCCTCCCCTAAGTTTCAGTTGGTCATGGTGCTTTGTCACAGCAATTGAAACCCTAAGTAAGACAGATAAACATGGCAGGCAGAAGGGTAATCTTGGCAAAACTACTGATGTAAATAATTCTATTTCAGCTCCACTTTTTCAGGGGGCTCTAGAAATACTGTTGCTGATGTTATTGTTTGCATATTGGGGGCTTTGTCCACACAGCCATGTCCTCACTCCATATATCTCAACTACAAAAATATTAAAATAAATCAGCATTGGTATCTAATGAATAGAACCATCCATTCTTCTGTGAGGTGACAGTTTAGCTGTGCATGGTAGTGTAGGATGATAACTCAGTACTTGGCAGGTGATGTCAGGGATTCTCAGATAGCCATTGCTATATAGTGATTTTGAGTACAGCCTGGGATACATATGGTACTGTTTTTTTATATGGCATTGTTTTAAAGACAATCCACTTGTCAACGCAATCCAAAAGTGAAACAAACAAAAAATAACCACACTCTCACACACATACAAATGTTCTTGCTTTTCTTTATTTTGGGAAGCGAGTGATTTTTGAACTTTGGTGGCTAGAGGAGATGAGCAATTTGATGAACGCCTAGAGTCCCCCATACATGAAGAGAACCAATGTCATCTTGTTTTCTGCATTTTTCTCACAGAATCAGCTGGCATCTGGAGTTATGTGATGCAGCCTCATAATGGACTTTATGTCAAGCTCCACTTAGGGTTCCATCTCTTGATACAGCCCTTAGAATAATGAATTTTTCTGGTTGAAAAAATCCTTTTTTTCTTAGTTTTAAAGGGATCTGCAAGAATTAAACAAACACAGTAAGAGCCAAGCAATGAAGGGTCACCAAGCACAGAAGCAAGGAAGAGATTCGTCAAAAATAAATACTCTTTACGTGGACATGAAAGCTATTTTTCCTTTCTTTAGTTATCATTTCTTAGAAGGCAATTTTTTTTAAATATTTGGGGTCTGCAGATAAAGATCAAGCCTTCATGCTTATAATTCAGGCATTCTCCTGAATGAACCACTCCTCAGCCTCTGCATAAGATACAGTCCCCCAACTCCTGAATCCAGAAGCTCCAAACCTCAACAGATATTACAAAAGAAGTTACTTGTTTCATAGAGTAGATTAAATAATGTGCATATTCTTCTCTTCATATAAAGGGTCCAAATTAAGAAAACCAAACTGTATGTGACTTATTGGGAAAGCACACTGACCTGAGTTTCCTCACAAGTCTGGAAGGAGAAGTTCTGCAGGACTCTGACAAGAGCGACTTTTATGCTCATGAGAGCAAACCTCATGCCAAGGCAGTTCCTGGGTCCACTCCCAAAGGGCTGGTATGTGTAAGGATTGATGCTGTCCTGGTTCGTCTTGCTGAACCTGGTCCCACAGGAGTAGATGAAGACAAGTTAACAAAGCATAAAATTCGTAGCAGTTCCTTGTTTGATATCTCTTACACATACACACAGCCTTAGTAGGCAGGATGCTACTTGCCTGGGCTGTTTGTGGAAATTCTGCTTGGGGCCTTTTTAAAAGTTAATTTTTGACAGTCCTTAGTTGTATACAATACACTGTGGTCCCATTGCTTCCATTCCATTCTTCCCTACTAGTCACATCCTACTTTCATGCCTCTTTGTGTGTCTTTGAGTGTGTGCTCGTGTGTGTGCACGTGTGTGTGCACGTGTGTGTGCGTGTGAGTGTGCATGTGCGTGTGAGTGTGCATGTGAGTGTGCATGTGCGTGTGTGTGGTGTACTATCCGCATACACACACAAGTTTTTTTTTATAGGAAGTCACAGATGCTGTGTGCCTACAATGGCAATGGCCATGTCTTGTCCAAGAGACAGTGTATTGCACACCTCCCCACCTTCTAGCCACTACAGTCTGTCCTCCCTGTCTTTCGTGATGTTTCCTAGGCATTGGAGTATGAGATATATTGCAGAAATTTTAGGCTACAGGACTCTCCCTCTTTCTTTACCACAGAGAAGTTTATAGTCATTCTGAGATGACGTCAAAGATGTTCAAAAGAACATTTATTTATTATTTATTTTTGAGATAAGGTCTCATGGTGTAGTCTTGGCTGGTTTGAAACTCTCTATATAGACAAGGCTGACCTTGAACTCAGAGATCTACCTGCCTCTCTCTCATGTGTGCCAGGAGTGAAGGTATGTGCCACCACACCCAGTTTAAGAAAATTTATCCTTAAACAAGTAAAGCGCATTTAACCCAGTGACATGTTCATAATCTGAGATACAAAAATGAGGCCAATAAAAGGAAAGCATGTCCTTGCTTCAAGTAGCACTTCTTCTGGCCACATGCTCATTGGGTTCAGAGGATACCACAACTGGAAGTATGTTATTGTAAGTTTGTTTTCCCTTTGCCTTGTATAATTCTCTCCTTTCTGCTCAACTCTTTCTTTGACTATTTTCACAATCTTTATTTTCTTCTTGCTAGCTCCATTTTTTCTTCTTCGACTTTCCTTCCCTTTATTCATTTCCTTCTCTGTTTCTTCCATCATTTCCCCTACCTCCATGTATCTCTTTTCTTTTCTATCTCTTTTCTATCCCTCCCTTCCTCCCACCCCTTTTTCTTCTTCTGCTTCTGTTTCTTCCCCATTCTTCTGCTTTTTCCTACTTCCCTTCCTTCTTTATTGAGTATTTAAGTCAGATATCATAGAAAATATACAAAGCCACTCCACTGTGGTACCATCAATGTTTTTCTTTATATGTGTCATTGGGCATTGTATTGTCCTTGAGAAGATACATTTTATTTAAATTTGATATTTTTTAAATATTTAAGAGAAGAATAATGATTTTAGAAGAGTGATAATTGTTATGTGGTTATGTATTTCAAACTGTAACACATATTTTGAAAGAGATTCTCAAGTATTTATGAATTATATGTTGTACATACATACATACACACACATTCTACGTTGCAGCTGAGAGAGAGTTGTGGAAGATGTGTGTGGAGCAGCTGACATGGATGAGTGGTTACTGAGCACACAGAGATCCATTTAGAATGCTGAACATATAATTTCTATCTGTAACTCTTGGGCACTTGTCAACCATTCTCTCTAGTAGACTTACATTAATATTTGGATTTTTATCAGTGTTTGGAGTATTCCATATATGAATTAGACATGTGTTATTTGCTTCACTGTCAAAAATTCATCATAGGGGGCTGGAGAGATGGCTCAGTGGTTAAGAGCACTGTCCGCTCTTCTAGAGGTCCTGATTTCAATTCCCAGCAACCATATGGTGGCTCACAACCATCTGTAATGAGATCTGGCACCCTCCTCTGGTGTGTGGGCATACATGAAGGCAGAATGCTGTATACATAATAAATAAATAAATCTTTAAAAAAAATTCATCATAAATATAACCAATGATTCGTGCTTATATAGTCTGAATACTACAGGAAGTAGAATTGCCGAGACTGAAGGGAACACATAAGTCATCTGGAGTGCATCAACCCCTCTTGAAACCCTCCGTAAATATTATGGTGGCAGCAGGCATGCCACAACCACTAAGGCATGTATTCTGACAATAGAAAATCCATATCAGTACATATCTGGATAACAACTCCCTTTGATTTTTAGCCTCTGTGCTAAGACTTCTATTCTCTGCCTTGGTTACCAAACAGGAGATCAAGAAAATAGTATTTTTAGATGTAAAACTATGACTGAAGGCTGACTTTGACTCCAAAATTTTCAGAAGAATCAGCTTGAGGCATCTCCAAAGAAGGCAGTTTCTAGACGAGCAGGTGACTTTGCCTTAGAAGAGTCACTAAGTATAAAGGATCTGGCTAGGATGACAGCTAGAGACAGGAGTGTAAGACCCCACGGGCTCCACTGTCTTCTGAAGGGGTGCTGTAAGCACAATGGAGGAGGGACTCCATGCCCATAGTGACACTATTGCACCTATAATAGAAGATCCAGGAGGCAGTGTCTAGTCAAGTGGGAGATGCAGATGTTCTCTAAAGGTGATGGGGACAGCTAATGGGAATGGCAAGGAAAGTCTGAGATGAATGAAAAGTATATTATAACATAAGATCATGCTGAGAAAATAATGGCAGATGATATACTTTCTTGAAAGTTTACATAGACAGAAAAAACAGGCAAGTAGAGATACAGAGACACAGGCAGACAGATTGTTGTTTCTACAAGGATATCTTTAACACCAAGAGACAACAAATCATGCTTCAATTAGTCCAGTCTTGGATAGTTTCTCTTTCTAGGGTCTCTGTACCTTTCGGGGCGGAACTCCTCAGGCTCTGGCCAGCACTTTGGGTCTTTGTGAAGAGCAAATGTTGGTACTATCACCACAGTCCCTTTGGGAATGAACACCCCATTGATTTCAACATCTGTCTTACAGATCCTCTCAAGTCTCCCACCAACTGGATACAATCTGAGAGTTTCATTCACGACCATGTCCAGATACTCCATCTGGACCAGGGCATCATATGTAGCAGGTGCCTGGATGAAAGGAAAGGGAGAGTGAGGGGAAGAAGAGGAGGGAGAGAGATTAATTAATTAATATTCTGAATTAATTTTCATCTTTGGAGTATTGCAGAAGTGTTTGGAGTTCCACAGAATAACTGCTATTGATAAAAAACTTTACCATCTACTAAGTATTTCTTTTTCGATATAGGGTTTCTCTGTGTAACTGTCCTGGAACTCTCTCTGTAGACCAGGCTGGGCTCAGACTCACAGAAATCCCTCTGCCTTTGCCTCCTTAGTGCCAGGATTACATGTGTGCACCATCACCACCTGGCATTTTAATAACTCATGTTCTTCAACCTGTTCAATAATCCATTGAGAAGAAATCCTTTAGGATAATCCAAACACAGGGTCTTGAATCCTCCACATTACCATGTAATACTTTTTCTTTACTATGTCAGGAACCATTACTAATAGATTATGACAATTACACTCAACAACAACATGCCACATTTAGTGTTATCTTTCTGCAGAGAGGTCACACATATATGTGAAACTCTACAAAATACAGATGAGAGTCAATTGATGACCCACATATTAATCCACACAACTTCAAACACCTGTTTTTTGACAAAGAAGCAAAATACATCAAATTGAAAAATGAAAGCATATTTAACAAATGGTGCTGGCATAACTGGATATCAACATATAGAAGAATGAAAAGAGACCCATATCTATCACCATATATAAAACTCAAGTCCAAATGGATCAAAGACCTCAACATAAAGCCAGCCACACTTAACCTTACTCAAGAGAAAGTGGGAAGTACACTTGAACACATTGGCACAGGGAACCACTTCCTAAATAGAACCTCAGAAGCACAGACACTGATAGCAATAATTAATAAATGGGACTTTCTGAAACTGAAAAGCTTCTGTAAAGCAAAGGACACGGTCAACAACACAAAATGACAGCCTACAGAATGGGAAAAGATCTTTATTAACTCCATATCAGACAGAGGTCTGATCTCCAAAATATGCAAAGAAGTCAAGAAATTGGTCATCAAAAGAACAAATAATCCAATAAAAAATGGAGTACAGACCTAAACAGAGAATTCTCAACAGAGGAATCTAAAATGGCTGAAAGACAAACTTTCATAGCTACTACAGCTCATCAAAGAAGCCCCTCTTTACATCAAATGGAGATCATTGTAGGAAACTGGACACAATACAGAGATCAATGGATCATAGATACATCTACACTACAGCTCCTGCACTTACAACTCAGGGAACATGGAGAATATGAGGTTGGTAGAAAGATTGTAAGATGAAATTTGCTGTGATACAGTCTTTCTTAGAAATGTATGCATAAACAAGACCAGAACAGTGGCAATATAAGTGGACTTGTGAATGAATGGAGATAATTTCACATGCTTCCACTCCTAGGCAAACAACTTCAGGCAACTAATAACTTTTGGAGGAGGAAGAATTAGCCTCTCTCAGGGATGAACCCTCTTATTGGTTGTCAAATGCAGAGTATTTACATATATAACATATATACACAAACAACAAAAATGAGTTCAGCAGATTGTGTGTATGTGTACATACATAAAAACATGTGTATATATTTATACAACAATAGTAATCAAAAAGGGATTATCAACTTGAGAATTGGGGCATGGGAGAGGCATGGGAGAGGCTTGAGGAAGAAAAGGGCAGGAGGAAAAGTGATGCAAATTTTCTCAATTAAAAATAGTCTAAAATTAAATAAAAGCCTGCAACATGGTTGTACAGCAAAAAGCAAAACAAAAACAGTAAGTGATCTAAGGAGATATTAACAGTCTATTCTATACTAAATACAACAAAAGACAGATAAAGCCATTGCTATCAAATGCTCAATTCTGACCGTGGTAAAAATCACAGTGAGAACAGGATCCATTACTCAGTCCTATTCTATGTTGCTGGTCTGGCCTTCTGGCTGTTCCTTCAGGGCTTCCTGTGAGCTCTGAAGAGAATGACAAACCAGACAGCCCATTCCACAGACTACATATCCTCATGCCCCACAGCCTCTCAGTTTCGGTAGATTTGTAAAGACCAATGTGGGTAACAATGTGACTATTACTTTATGGGACTTTTGGACAGATCATAATGTTGGGTTAAGAGTATGACTCAGGCCACCTATGAGTGGAGAGAGATGTGTGGGGCAGAGCTAAATCAGTCTGCCCAGCTCAGCCCAGCCAAGGCCAGTCACACTCAGACAACAGTGTGAGCAGGCAACAGCACACTCCACAGCATCAGCAGAGCTGACAACCCCGACACTTGAGTAACCAATGCTCACACTTTCATGCCACTGTGATTTTGTAGTTGTCTCTTGGTAGTTTTTATTGACAGATAATGAAAGAAGATGTACGAACATTCATCTATAAAGATGTTAGAATCCTAAAAGCAGTATCTGGTGCCTGTTTCCCATCCACTCATCTCTTCAGATCTTTCTTAAATAGAACTGGAAAAAGAATCAATGCTTATCACCCTGTGCAAAGATTCTCACCTAGTGTGAAAAAGAGCCAGACTGTCCATTCCAGGTCCCATATCCTTACCTTATTGGGTAGAGCAACATCAATTTTATCCTGAAGTTTCTTCTGGACATCAGGGTGAGTGGCAAGCAAATACATAGCAAAGGAAAGAGCGCTACTGGTGGTCTCATAACCAGCAAAAATAAAGAAAATGGACTGGGCCACAATCTCCAGATCAGATAAACCTGGAGGAAAAGGGAAAACATTTTATTTCATTTATTTTTACATTGATGTGTGTGCACAGTCTAGCAAGCCAAAATATGTGTTTAAAAGTTAGAGGAGAACTTGCAAGAGTGAATTCTATTTTTATACCATTTGTGTCTTGGGGTTTGAACTCAGGTCTTTGGGCTTGGCAGAAAGTGACTTTACCTACTGAGTCATCTCATCAGTCCAGGACATTCATTTGGGGGTAAGGAGGTGAGTATAAATCATGGTTTAGATGAGGAGCAACCCAAAGAAAAATTACAAATCTCTACTGAGAACATGAAAAACAATTCAGGGTCATATCAGACTTATTTTTAATTCCCTGACAGGGGGATAAAATGGAAAAGTCATTTTAACACAGTTTCCCTAAGGTCTATGTTTCCCTTGTCCATCTGCTCCTCATACCAACACCCTTAACAGCACCATACTTTTGCAATCTATAGAGAAAGCATGTCTACTTAATATAGCAGTGTCTTTAGCCTACCTCTGGATGACTGGGTATGATTATAGGAAACATCTACATGTTTTCTTCAATTTATTTCCTCTCTTTGTAAGAATAAAAAATTTCTAGCACTTCTTTACAGACAGATAAGTATGGCACATTTAACCTTTAATTCTGCTTAATTAAAAAATTATTATGTGTGCGTGAGGTTACATGTGTTTGTGAGTGTGCATGTGAGAGTACATTAGTAGTGTGTGTATAACTGTTTGTGATAGTCAGTTCTGCTGACATCTGTGAGACATCCTGCTCCTGCCCCCAACACCATCAAGTACTTATACAAATACACCACATACACAAACCACACTCATATACACGCACACATACCACACTCACACACACTCACACACACACCACTTATACAGACTCACAAACAGTAGCCTGACTACACTTTCTGGTCACTCTGTGCTGTTCTTGTGACCATGCCTAATCCCATGTGTTGTAAGTCTCCAAAAATGAATGAACTATCAGCTTGAACAACAAGTCAAACTAGACTCTCTCTCCTTTAGATTTATGATTCTCACAGCAACAGGAAAATTACCAGTGCATGAGGTGCAAAAACTCATAACTTTGCTCTCTCTGTAGTAGCCAAGCAGAAATACAAAGCTCTTTAATTTTAATGGATCAATATTTAATTAGTTTAGAAAGGAATTAGGAGTTCATAAGCAAGGGCTTATACACTGAACAAATGTCATTGAATCTGTGTTTCAGTGTAAATTATGATGGGAAGGGAATAGGACTAATGTATGATTATGATTATGTTGTGGAGAGAAAGAGAAAGAGAGAGAGAAAGAAACAGAAGAAGAAGCAGCAGAAGAAACAAAAGAAGAAGGAGAAGGAGAGGAAGAGGGAGAGGGAGAAGAAGGAGAAGGAGAAGAAGTTGGAAGATAAGAGAAGGAAGAGAATGGGAAAAGAAGAAACAAAAGAAAGAATGTGTCAAGAAAGAGAGAAAAAAGAAAACAATGAAACAAAATGGCAGATAGCTGTCTCTCCCTTACAATGGGACTCCTAGCTGCATAAGATAGGATGGAATTAGAAAGCCATCATTCTCCAACTATCACTGCAGTGGTTCCTCAAAAGCCATCCATGATGAGAAAATGAGTAGGTAAAAAACGACTAAGAGTGGTGGGATATGTGTCTAGTCCCAAGGCTTTCTCCACCTGTTCCTTATCAACTACACAGGAAATCAAAGCGTGGCTATAAATCAAGGTTTCCAATGACCATCACCAATGTGTGGCTGTTCCTTTTGCTCCATGTCTAGATACAAATCTCCAGGCAGAACTTTTGACTCAGTGGGTCTAGACGAGGCCCAGATGGTACTGGTCCTGTTGCATGAGATGCAGAGACCACTGATGACCTCCAGTACTAAACTGCTTATGCAAGGCTACCCTTCAGGCTTTGAACACAGTAACAATCCTGTGCTTTTAGAAAGTTATTCTGCATGAATATATAATATCCACAAACATGTTATTCTGTATTTTGAAGACATATTCATCTGCCTGGGTAACCCCTTGACTGTTTCCAGAACAAATATCTGTCTTTGTGGTTCCACATTAGTAGATACCATAGTTGCTTACCATGATGAAATTCTTTGTCTTTGGAATCCTGGGAGTTGATCATCAGCTGAAGAAAATCCACTCTTTGCTGAAAGAAAATAGTTTTGGAAGGTGCAAAGTCAGTTGTGTGGTCAGAGAGGGTCACAAGTGCAGAACTAGCCGTGCTTCTAATAATTACATTTATTTCAGACCGGAAATCTCACTTGAGTACTAGATCCAGTGGTAAACACATATGTCCACATATCAGCTTTGGAGAGCAGAATGCTTTTTTGAGTGAACTCTGGCTGTGTGTCCAGCAGCTCTGGTCTTTGTTATTCTTGACCCTTTAGGTCCTCAACAGTCCTGATAGTCTCCTTCCATTCACATGTGTGCTCACACAGAAGAACATTCTAGACTTCAGTCTACGTCCTTCTATCTGAATACTGAATTATTTTTGTATAGAGGAAACTTGTGCCATTTCCAAATTTCATTAGTAGATTTGGGATGAGCATCTTGAAATGTTCCAACAAGTAGTACCTGGGGGTTTAATCCAGTCTTGCCCCTATGATGGATGGACGTCCTTACTTTGGAACTCAGGCTGTATGTAACAAAGCCTGGATTACAGGATAAGCCTGGTGTCCACTTCAAGCCAGAAGAAGCTCAAATTTAATTGAGACCAGCTAGGCAGGTTGACACATACTTGTATTCCCAGCTTTTGGGTCAGGATGATGGAGAAGAGGCAGGACTGCACATTTATACAGTGTCTCCAAAAATTAAAAGCTAAAAATAAAGCAGACTGAATGGCATCAGATAACTTAAAATGGAATTTCTGGGGAACATTTATAAAATAATAGGTTTGGAACTGAAATTTTACCAGTGGGTGAATTAAAGTTTCTGGAAAGTAATGTTTAAATAGAAAAGTTTTTCCTTTTAGAAAGGATATGGTAACTTTTGTCTCACATTTTTATTTTTATTTATTTATCTTTTTTATTGAAAAAATTACCACCTCCTCCCCGCCTCCCATTTCCCTCCCCCTCCCCCTACTACTTTCTCCCTCCCTCTCCAGTCTGAAGAGCAGTCAGGGTTCTCTGACCTGTGGGAAGTCCAAGGTACTCCCCTCTCCATCCAGGTCTAGGAAGGTGGGCATCCAAACAGGCTAGGCTCCCACAAAGTCAGTACATGCAGTAGGATCAAAACCCAGTGCCATTGTCCTTGGTTTCTCATCAGCTCTCATTGTCTGCCATGTTCAGTCTCACATTTTAAAAAAGATTCATTCTTACTTCTGTTTTTATGTGTGTCTCTGTGTGGGTGTGTGCATGTGTGAGTGCAGGTGCCCATAAATGCTAGAAGTGGGGACTGGAGTCCATGAAGCTAATGTACAGGATGAGATGAGCGCCAAGCCTCACCAAATGTGGGCACTGGAAACTAAATTCTGGTCCTCTGCAAAAGGGAGCCAACTGCTAACTGCTGACTGCTGAGTCATTTCTTCACCTGTCTCATCCCATTAATTTAAAAAAATTATGTTAAGGCATACTTAAAAAATTAAACGTATACGTATCAATGGGCACAATGGGGGTTTGATACATGCATATATATATATATATATATATATATACTAACATATAATGTAAGCTGTTCAAATCAGGTTAAACTTATTTTCAGATGTTTATTATTTATTCATGACAGAACACTCAGGCCCACTCCTCTAATAGCCTTTGGAATTTCTAAGATAGCTCCAATAAACATGGGAGTAATCTGTCTCCTACACAAGCTTATGCCATTATATGACCAGCAGGAAGGTGGCTGGAACATATGTGAGTTCTAATTTTTAGATGTTTGCTCATCTTTCCCTCCTGGTGTGAACTAAGATCACAGAAGACCTTAATCCTTGAAGAAATGAGCCATTAATAATGGGATCCCCTGATCCAACACCAAAGTGACAAATTCTGTTCCCAACATGTAGCTCTATAGTAGGGTTGAATTAGATACCCAGGACACCTTGGGCCGTTGTTCAAAGACAATGTGTTTGCCAGCTATGCATATGGTCCTGAGTTTTATCCTCAGCAACAAGGAAATTATAAACTTTAATTTTTTGAGTTATATCCTTAAAGTTTTTCATAATCCCTTTAACTAATTCATAACCTCACAAATGCAAGAAATTTTTTCTGGCATGTGAATTTCTCATCTCAAAAATATTAATTTGATGGCAAATTAGTCATAATATGTATCATTTGATTCTAAATGCTTTTTTCTTGACTTATTTTAAATTTCTATTCCCAATGCTTCATTTTTTTTTCAAAATATAAAATTCCTCTCTTCTTAACCTAGTCTAATATTTAAAATTATGTGGAACATATATGTACAAACAAATGCCTTAACATTTTATCAATAAATGAACAGCGTCATGTGATCAGTAATTACCTTTTCTTTATCTCGCATGCGAGTCTCTTTCATTTGTTCTACAGAAGTTTTAAAAAAGCTTATGACATCATTTGGAAACACGGTCATTTTGAGTGCATCGTATACTGGGATCAGGAATGGAAAGAGTACTAGAGGGGAGAAAAAGTAGAAACCATGGTGAAAATACACAGTCTACCAGGAACGATTACGTTTATTTTGATACTCAGAACATCAAAGTTAGTAGGACCTCAACCAAGCCTTGCCGTTTTCTCGGGTTCCAGACCACCGGCTGGGAAAGAGCACTGACATAGCGGTGATATCAATGGTGCCTGCTGAATGGCTCAGGATTAAATTCCTTGACCTCTCACCCTTGACATATTGGATTAAGGTCTTTTTGGATAGATCAGGCTTCAGTCCAGTGCTCAAGAAAGAACTTTCAAGACTGGAGAGAGGAGAGATGCGGTGGTGGCGCACGCCTTTAATCCCAGCACTCGGGAGGCAGAGGTAGGCGAATCTCTGTGAGTTCGAGACCAGCCTGGTCTACAAGAGCTAGTTCCAGGACAGGCTCCAAAACCACAGAGAAAACCCTGTCTCGAAAAACCAAAAAAAAAAAAAAAAAATGGAGAGATGGCTCAGTGGGTAAAGTGCTTGCTTTGCATATGTGAGGATCTGTGTTCACTTCCCAAAACCCAGGCTAAGAGCCAAGTGCAGTGACTCAGCAATGGCAACATGAGAGGCGGAGATAATGAATTTCTGGACGCTCA
The DNA here is from genome assembly GCA_902806775.1 of Microtus agrestis. Classification (NCBI taxonomy): domain Eukaryota; kingdom Metazoa; phylum Chordata; class Mammalia; order Rodentia; family Cricetidae; genus Microtus; species Microtus agrestis. The sequence goes on along the minus strand of CADCXT010003225.1, from coordinate 166,576 downwards.
ATAGTCAGTTAGCCCAGCCTACTTGGTGACGTTCCAAGCCAGTAAGTACCTGTCTCCGATAAGGTGGTAGGAATGAGCCATGACATACATTTTTTTTATGACCTACCTGTATGTAAGAGTGTGGATGTGGTGTGTACATGTAGACACAGAGAGACAGGCAGGTAGGCAGATAAAGGCAGGCAGACATAGACACACACAGAAAGAATGTGTTTTCAGGTTAGAAATATCATACTCTGCATTCTTCACCTATCAGGGAATGAAATCAGGAATTGACAATAGAAGAAAAGTTGGGAAAGTACTATATAAATTGATCATCACCACACTCTTCCATAACCAAAAGGCCAAAAAAAAATTCCAAATTGTGTTGAAATGAAAAGAGAAAAAAGGCATGGTGTAAACAATGCTAGGGACTTGTGAGATGACTCAGCAGACAAAATCCTTTACTGTGGGACCTGACTAAGTTGTTTCCTGGGACCCATGGTAGACAGAGATACCTGGGTTCCATATCTTGCCCACAAATGATCACAATGCACCTCCACTTATACAGGTACACAAATAATAACAACATCAACACTAATAATAGTTCTACCAATAAAGAAAACCCTTATGAAGATGGAGACAAAACAGCATCTAGAAGAAAATTTGAGTCTTGAAAAAACCTGATCTTAAATGGCAACATTTTATGAAGAGTACCATTAAGAGAGAAAAACACACTTTGGCCAGAGTAGGAGTGGATGTTAAGACCAAAGTGGGAACTAATACAATTTAAAAAAAGACAGAGAGGAAATCAGCAAAAGCAAAAGTTGCTTCTTCAAAAATATCCTTAGAAATAGTTAACTGCTAGCTGGCATGGTTCTAGAAATAGAGTGATCACTCAGATTACTAGTGTGAATAGTGGAAGTTTTAGGGGAATTAAAAACACAAGGGCATATTAAGTCATTCTATTAGTAATTGGAAGATTAGAAGAATTGCTTTAATTACAAAGTTAAGCTAGGATGTACAAATTCCTAGAAATACACAAACTATAGAAATTGACTAAAAATAGATGCGTAACATGTGTAATAGACCTGTGACAATATGAGAAAGAATTAATACTAGAAGGCCCTTCACATGGAAAACCTAAGACCAGAAGATTTCAGTGGTGAATTCCTCCAATTTACAGAAGATCCAATGCCAATTTCCCCCCAAACACTTCTAAAACACAGAGAAGTGAAACATGTTCAAAATTCTCTATAGGGTCACAGTGTCCTTAATCCCATGATCAAGTTGATATCAAATTAACACAGCAGACGATCTGCTGTGTAATAGAGCCATGTCAATACAAACAAAAACGAGCAAAGCAGGTTCATAGATGCAAAACATTTTTTAGATAAGCCAATATTTTTTTATTGTGACTTTTATTTATTTATTAAAGATTTCTGTCTCTTCCCTACTGCCACCTCCCCTTCCTTCCCCTCCCCCAATCAAGTCCCCCTCCCTCATCAGCCCAAAGAGCAATCAGGGTTCCCTGCCCTGTGGGAAGTCCAAGGAACACCCACCTCTATCCAGGTCTAGTAAGGTGAGCATCCAAACTGCCTAGGCCAATAGGTGCAGTAGGATCAAAAACCCATTGCCATTGTTCTTGAGGTCTCAGTAGTCCTCATTGTCCGCTATGTTCAGCGAGACCGGTTTTAACCCAGGCTTTTTCAGACCCAGGCCAGCTGGCCTTGGTGAGTTCCCAAAAGATGGTAAATTATACAATTCCATTTACAAGAAATGTCTTATACCAGAGGAAGGCAGGGAGCCAACAGCTAAACATGCAGTGTTTCTGAGTTGCCAAAAGTATTCTGTAGCTGACCATAGGGATGACTGTGAATATCTTTAAATCAGCCTACTTAAATGGGCCATGTACAATGCATGTGAGAGAAAGTTCACCAAATCAGTAGTAGAGAGAGAGGAGGGGAGAGAGGATCAGGGGAATGAAAATGACTGATAGTCATTATAAAATGTATGAAACCATCAAACAATAAACATGGGAAAAAAACAAATAATGAAATGGTAGTTCACATACTCACTGAGAGGAAGAATGGATCCAAGAAATTAATTTTTAAGAGCTTTTTCACTTTTTGTACAAAGGGATTTTGTGGGTTGTTGAGGGAATCAACGTTTACTCCAAATGATGTGCCGGTGATCACATCCATGCTGTAGGCCCCGAAGATGCTGAATCGAGAGACACATGGAAATTAACATCTATGCCTCCTGTTATTCCTTCTAACATACATACTGGATAACATGGGAGGAAATTCACAAGCCAAGGCATGGCAGACACTGCCAGGACCCCTTCTGTGATGGATCTAGGCCTCCATCACATTCTCTGGTGTGAAGTTGATCAGAAGACGGTGTTAACACTGTTTTTGCACTGGGTTGTGATGTGGATGTGGTGAGGGTTAGCTTTAGTTGTCAACATGACACCACCTCGATTTATCTGGGAAGAGATTCGCAGTAAGAAGTTGTCTGCCTCAAGTTGGTATTTGAGGGATTGCTTTGACTGCACTAATGAGTGTGGAAAAAGACAGTCCCCTTGGGCAGTACCTTTACCTGGGCTTGAGTCCCTGGCTGCATAAGGGTAGAAAAGGTAAATTGAGCAAAAATGTGAATGTGTTTCTCTCTGTTCTTCACAGGGAATGTAACTAGGGGCTTCAAGTTCCTGCCTTGACTTCCCTGGTGTGACATTGACTGGAACATGGAACTGTGAGATTTCACGAACTCTTTCCCCCCTAACTTGCCGTCTATTCTGGGAACTTTACCACTGAAGTAGATATAAGAATAAAATAGACATCAGGAAACACAGAGTCATAGAAATAGACAGATCTAGAATCAGACAAACTGCACAAGTGTTAATGAAGTGTTGGTGATAAAGAATTAGGAAGCACAAAGTCCCAATAGGACAATGCCCAGGACACTAAGAAAGAGAACACTATGTCAGGAATTTGTGCATCACTGGTATCTGTACCCAGGGCTAATTCATCTTCAGTACAACACATAACAACTGTTATTTATTCCCTGGAGCACGGCACATGCTCCAGGCACTGACAGATTAGCCTTTCCCAGTACCGGGGAGCTGACAGTACTGCGAGGGCAGAAGTGTTGCTGTATGTTGTGAAAATCAGCAATATTCCTGGTAAAGACACCAGAGAAAACCTCCACTATGTGCCCACATGGTCCTTATTCATGAGGAGAGCTGTATGTTTGATCAGTGTTTCTTGAATAACTCAAAAGGCCCTAGTTTATTCAAGAAAATGATCCAGCGGCAATGCTTACTTCCTTACTGGGCCTTCACTCTTTGGAAATGGGTTAAAAAGGAAATAGTGGGTTGGTTACATTTTCATTTATCGACTCTGGGTGAAACATGCATGTGCACCTGCTCCTGTGCGGTGTCTGTGTATGTGTGTGTGTGCATTTATGTGAGCACACTTGTACCATGCCATACATTCAGAGGACAACTTGTGGGAGTCAGTTCTCTCTTTCCGCTGTGTGGGTCCTGGGGATCAAACTCAGGTCCTCTGTCTTGGTGACAAGTTCCTTTACCCACTGTGCCATCTCGCTGATCCTAGGGAGTATTTACTGCTTCACTGATATTCTTCATAAGCCCAGGATGAGATATAAATTGTTCTAAGTTCTACATTTAACTTTCCCGGTGCACACACTGTGTTCTAATAGGCCTTAAATGCTTTCTCTGCTGTCTATTTTCCACGGAGTCTACACTAACAGAAGAGTTTTAAATGATGATCTTTCTTTCTAATCTATCTATTTTGTTTCCTACAATTTCCAAATTAACACCTGATAGAGAGATTAATCAAGGCTTCCATAAAAAGAAGTGGCATCCTTTCATCTATGGCCACCCTACCTTCTCCTGGGAGATGCCCTTTTTCACAGATGGCCTATTACAAGGCTGTTATGTTAAGTCATAACATAACATAAGACTTATGTTAAGTCATAAGTCATAATGTCTCAAGCTCAGCAGAAGACTGAGTTGTTGTAATCAGTTGTAACACCAACAACTATTTTGAGGCATCTTAACAACAGGAGCTTCAGCACCCTAGATGGCAGTTATAGTGTCTACTAACAACTACTGTGATTTGAATGTGAAATGTGCCCCATAAGTTCATGTGTTTAAACACTTGGGTCTGAGCCTATGGTACTGTTTGGGAAAGCTCCCAATTTTAGGAGGTGGAGATTCATTAGAGTAAGTAGATTGCTACAGCCAGATCTTGAATCTATATAGGCTGGGCTTCCTACTTCTTTAATGTTAGATGCAGTATGGCCTGCTGGACTACAGCTCCTGATACCACATATTCCTGCCACAGTGGACAAGTAACCCCACAGAACTATAAGCTGAAACGAAGCCTTTCTCTTTCTGGTCATTCTTGTTGCAGTAACAGAAATGCTTCTAACACAACAACCCAACCCCCAACCACTGTGCTAGTACTTACTCTTTCGTGTTGATGGGATCCCCATTCTCCACTCCATGCCTCACGTTTCTCACCAACAAATCTGCAAATTGGTTAATGATGGGGAACATCTACATACAAAACAAAAATCCCATCCATAGTTGTTGAAATAGCAGCGCGGGGCTGCGTCCCCAACACCCCAGCCGCTCCCACGTGGCTAGCTTATGCCCGAAATAATAACACACATACTGTATTCATTTAAGTACTGCTTGGCCCATTTCTATCATGACTCTTCTAGGCTAACTCTCGCACCTGGACTAACCCATTTCTAATCATGTTAGTAGCACCATGAGGTGCGCTTACCAGGAAGATTCTAGCCAACATCCATCTTGGGCCGGAGTTTCATCGCGTGAGCAGAGCTATCCTGTCTGCCCGCGAGACAGGAGCATGGTGTCTCTCTCTGAGGCATCCGGCTCTGTGCGGAGCTGCATGCTTTCTGCCCTCACTTCCTCTTCCTCACAGCATTTTCTTCTGTTTACTCCACCCACCTATGTTCTAACCAATGGGACCAAGCAGTTTATTTATTGCTTAGCCAATGAAATCAACAGATTGATATATGACACTCCCACATCACTTCCCCTTTTTCTGTTTAAACAAAAAGGAAAGGCTTTAACTGTAACATAGCAAAAAAAAGTGAACAATTTTCAAAACTCTAGAAATGACAGAGACAGCTCGCTGCCTGGACAGTCACCCAAAGTTCCTCTGTACCGTTGGGGCATCCATCTTCGGCCTACAGGCCCATAGTTTTTAGCAGACATTCCACAAAGCAGGAAATTTCAAAGGCAGTCACTATCTGCTTGTCCTGAAGAATGTCTTGCAGACTCCTTCATGAATCAGGAACCCCGAAAGATCATCTCACCTTTAGGCAAGTTCAGTAGTCCTCTCTCTGCGGGTTCTCTGTGTCCAGTTTATGCAATAGTTCAGGCAAGAGCAGTTTCTTGCCCAAATGGCTATCAAACTCCATTAGAATCCTCTTCGATGCCCATCTTCCTCTCAAAGCAGATTGGTGCTGCCAGGAGCAGAGTGTCTCATTGTCATGAAAAGTCCTAAGTTATTAAAACATTTAAAATGCCGTATTCTATAATCTTTGAAAGATATGAAGAATGTCTATCTAAAATTTATCTATGCACATCTAGAAAATCTTAACTAACATGACTACAAACTTGACTATTATGATTATCTATTAACAACCTATATACATTACATTTTTTAAATGAACTACACAATCACAATACCTTAATCAATATCAGAAATTCCTATACATATAACAAAATTGACCTTAAAATTAAATCACTAAAGCAAAATCCATATCAATGCAAATTATTCATACATATATCATATCCCCCTTTAAATGTAAAAGAACATTTATAAACCATATTTGGGAACATGGGCGCAGTTTTTTCTCTCCAAACTGCTTCCTGCTGAATGGGGGCGTCGTTAATTAGGTCTTTCATGGTATAACCTGTGTGCTAGTTTCATCTCAGTTGGCAGTTGAGCGAAGCAATTTTCTGAAGATGTTCACAGCAAGCCTTCAGGAGGGCGTGGTCCATCATACCATATTCGGATAGAAGAAATGAACAGGGTCTCATCCTCTGTGAAAACAAAACAAGAAACTCCTTTCCAAAGTATCATGTCCTTAGATCCAAATTGCAAAGTCAATGCATTTCCAAAATATCTATGTTTAATTAGTTCAGCAGCATTTATAAATAAATATCTTTTAGTAGCTTTTGCTCCTTCCTCAGCATTCAAACAATTCAAAGAGAGCATAATAGCATACAGTATCAAGATTCTCTGTGTATTTTCCATCTTTGTACGCTTTATTTTAACCTCTATTTCGTTTACTTTTACTTTTATTTTATATTCTCTGTATCTTTGTCCTGGAATAACTCTGTAGACCAGGCTGTCCTTGAAATCTCAGAGATCCGCCTGTCTCTGCCTCCCAGGCACTGGGATTAAAGGTGAGGTGTCTGTTACTACACCTTGAACTCACAGAGATCTGTTTGTCTCTGCCTTCTAGGCATTGAGATTAAAGGCGTGTGCTACCACATCTTGAAGTCACAGAGGTCAATCTCCCTCTGCCTCCCAAGTGTTGGGATTAAAGGTGTGTACTACCACACACAACAACTCTCTTCCTTTTTTAATTGTTTTTTACTTTAAGAACTTCAACTTTAGTCTGCATATATTTTCAACACACTGTAAATCATTTAGAAATTTTCTTTGTCTTTGAATCTCTCTTTACTGTATATCTCTCTTTTTCTGACCGCACGAGCCTTTAATTTACCAAGCAAAATCAGTAGGACTAAAGCCGTGGCTTTGCCAGCTAGATCCAGTCCATTCCTTAGCTTTCCACCATTCCAACCTTGTGGCTGAGGTACCGGCCAGAGCCGCCTTCAGTGCCACAACTCTACAGTGTTTCAAGGTCCTTGACAGCTTCCACAGCCTGGGCTTGTAAACCGCATGACCCGCCCGCGTAAAAGAGTCAGAGTTTGCCCTGGCAGGACAGCCCAGAAAGCCGGCATTTTAAAACGGCGCAGCTTTTTTCCTGCTACTGCTGAAAACAAACAAGCATTCAGTCCACTTTTATCAACACCATTTAAATGTTTCGTGGCAGGACCTCTTAAGAGCTGCAGGGTTTTGCAGCTGAAGCTGAGTCAGGAAGCCTCTCTCAGATGAGAGCGCTTGCTTGACTCTAGCTAGCAGAGCAGAACCGAGAAACAAACATGCTTTACTCTTTCCCAAGCTTTCTCAGGCTTTTTGTGGATTCAGTTATCCTCACGTTGGGCAGCCATCTGTTGAAATAGCAGCGCGGGGCTGCGTCCCCAACACCCCAGCCGCTCCCACGTGGCTAGCTTATGCCCGAAATAATAACACACATACTGTATTCATTTAAGTACTGCTTGGCCCATTTCTATCATGACTCTTCTAGGCTAACTCTCGCACCTGGACTAACCCATTTCTAATCATGTTAGTAGCACCATGAGGTGCGCTTACCAGGAAGATTCTAGCCAACATCCATCTTGGGCCGGAGTTTCATCGCGTGAGCAGAGCTATCCTGTCTGCCCGCGAGACAGGAGCATGGTGTCTCTCTCTGAGGCATCCGGCTCTGTGCGGAGCTGCATGCTTTCTGCCCTCACTTCCTCTTCCTCACAGCATTTTCTTCTGTTTACTCCACCCACCTATGTTCTAACCAATGGGACCAAGCAGTTTATTTATTGCTTAGCCAATGAAATCAACAGATTGATATATGACACTCCCACATCACATAGTGAGATGAGGGAGCTCAGTTCCCAGTGGACACAACTTTCCCAATGACAAAGCAAGAGGTCCCATTAACACAAAATGACATTCTTAGGAAGTTTCAACCCAGAGGACACTGATTGGTAAAGAGCTGTGATCTTCCACCCCACCTGTCCCCAGGATCTGCTCTTCATGTTTCCCATGAAGAACTTACTACTTCTTTACCTCCTTGAGCTTTCCACTGGTGAAGGTTGGAGACAGCAATGTTCTTAATCTCTTCCATTCTTCATTCTCAGATAAGGTGATTGCTTTTTTCAAAAACCCCATTGGACCCAAAACCTAAAAACCAAAACAAAAATGGTGTTGCCATATATAAGCTTGAAAAATTCTACAGTTGTAAACAAAATAATGCAGGTATAATTTATTTAAAAATATTTGTGATTATATAGTTGGTTAATGTAACATGTTTAGTGAATATTTGTCTTAAATTATCCCACCTCCTGGGAGGGTGGATCAGTCATTCAGCCAAAACATATGGCTCTACGACTTTATAATTTAGCTCCTTACTTCTATAGAAGTTCCACATAGCTGTTTCAGGGGAACTGGATAGCAACAAGACCTGACCCATTCTTCCAGTGTATGCCAAGAAGAAAGGAACTGATGACAACTGATGGCCTTGTAAAGACAGACCAGTAATAAACTGCAAATATTCATATTAGAAGCTTCTTGGTAAAGTGATGATAAAAGTGATTTGAGAAAGCAATAACAGTGCTTGAAAGAATTTAGGTATTATTTGGAAGAAATAATGTAATTCAAAGTAAAATATTTTTCTTGCTGATTTTCTTAGGTGTAGATGATTGTACTTCTCTTCCCACCTTATGCTAGACTTGGCACTATCTTCTTGAATCTTAGGCCCATGAAAACATGTGTTCAGTACAAAAGTGGATATTTTTTGTCATTCTGTATTTTAAATTGAGCCCATTCTGCATTTGATGAATGAAAAAATTCGCCTGTTTTTACCTGCTGTATTAAAATTGAATTCAACATATAATAAACTTAGAGAAAAACCAATGTTTTTAGTGTTTTTCATTCAGTGTATGCACATGTATGTTCATGTGTGCATGTGCAGAGGCAAGAGGAGGACATCAAGTGTCCTGCACTGTCATGCTTCCGTACTCTCTTGAGACTGGGTCTCTCACAGAACCTGAAGCTCACTGTTTCGTGTAGGCTGGCTGTGAGCTCCTGGAATCCACCTGTCTGTCTCCAATGCTGAAGTTATTATAACTGTGGCCATACTCAACTTTTTTTTAATGTGAGTCCAAATGCCTTTGTAAGATATTAGATAAATAAATATTCAGATGAATTTCTAAGGTGACAGTAGGTAAGACCACAAGAAACACAAATCACTTTGACAATCATTTTAAAGAAATGAAATACCAAGGGCTAGAGAGATGGCTCAATGGATAAGAGTACTAACTGCTCTTTTAGAGGACCAGGATCTAATTTCCAGAAACCTTATGGCAACTAATAATCATCTGTAACTAGTTCCAGGGGTTTTGCTGATCTCATCTAGCTCCATAGGCACTCAACATAAACATCCTGCATAGACATACAAAAACTGGACATGGTAACACACACAGATGTGTGAGGAAATGGAAGTAGAGACAAAATTTCCAAAAGCTTATAGGCCAGCTGCCCTGGTCTAAGCACTGGGAAAAAGCAGACCCTGTCTCAAACAAGGTGGAAATTTAATTTGAGGAACTGAACACAGGTTGTATTCTATGAGCTGTTATACATTGGTCCATCTTCCCAGACTCCAGATATTTTCCCCCAGTTGCAAAAGTGACTCATTTATGTCAGAAAAACTAGAAAGAAGGAAGAAAAAGGGAAAAAAAGAATTTTTGCCTTAAATTTGATACTTCATATAAAGCATAACACAAAACAAATCTCAGACTTAGATTAAAATTTAAAACTGTAAAGTTTAGTAAAGATATACAAGAAGCCAACAAGAAGGCTTATGGAAGAAATTTTCAGACACACCACCACAGCATAATCCACAAAATTAAACATAGGTATTTTGCATCCTTCAAACAAGATTCTCCCCCTCCTTATAGAAAGACTCCTGTTAAACAAACAGTAGTGAAGATATGTTGGAAACGAGCTGTTATGCATTCCTGGTTGGAGTGTTAATTTGTGCAGCCACCATGGAAACCAATATAGAGGAACATCATCAGCCTAAACATTTTACTACGACACATTCCACTACACTACTGCTGGGTATAAAAGTAAAGAAACTGAACTCAGTATTCCACAGAGATACCTGAGCACCCATGGTTTTTGGTGGTTCTATTCAGAATAGCCATGGTGTAGAATCAGTTTAGATACTGTTCTAGTTTGATTTTTTTTTTTGCTGTGATAAATGAATTCCATGACCAGAAGCAACTTGTAGAGGAGAGGGTTTATTTTAGCTTACAGGTTATAATCCATCACTGAAGGAAGCCAAGTAAGGAACTCAAGAGGTTTGGCAGAAACCAACAGAGGAACTCAAGCCAAGAGGTTGAAGCAGAAACCACCAGAGTCATGCTTCTCACTGGCTTGATCCAAGGCTCATGTTTAGCTACCTTTCTTATACAGTCAAGGTCATTCTGCGTAGGGATGGTATCACTCATAGTGGACTGCACCCTTCTACATCAGTTAATAATCAAAAAATGCCTCACAGACATGCTCATGGGCCTATCAGACAGAGAAAATTCTTCAATTGAAGTCCCCCCCTTTTTAGCATATGTCAAGTTGACAATCAAGATTAGTTGTCACAGGTGCCCATCAATAGTTGAATGGATAAAGAAATGGACACACACACACAAATGGAGTTTGGTTCAGTCAAAAGGAAGAAGAAAACTATATCATTTGAATGAAATTAGATGGAACTGGACACCATCATGTTAAGAGAAATAAGCCAGATTCAGAAACACACATCACATGCTTCTTCTTATATGCCATACCTATGTTAGATTTTTTAAATGCCATGAAAATAGAAGGGGGTATATTTGGGAAGAAGACCAGAGGGAGAGAGGAGGGAGAGGGAAAGGGAGATGTGAGATGGTAATGGAAAGATATTTATAAAGTGTATTATATATGGTAAGAAATGTCATAAGAAAATTTATTATTTTTCAAAATAAATATATGCTGATAAGGAAGAAAATAAACAAAGATTTCCATTAACAAAAAAGGCATGGCCACATATGCCTGTAACCCCAGCTGTGTGAGGGGTAGAGACAGAAAAATGTCGAGGGCTTCTGGCTGCCAGCTTAACCTAAGTTCAGTGAGAGACTCCATAAGAGAACGAGAGAGTGAAAGAGCAGAGAACCTGTCACCTTTCTCTGGTTTCCTGTATGTATCAGGCAGGGACATCTACACACATGTGCATATACTAAACATCTACTGTACACATGCTATACATCCCACACCCACCCACACATACACAAAGTAACATGAAGACCAAAACATCCAACTAATGCATAAATACATGAGTAGATGTTGGAATATTTTAAGAAATGGATGCCTACCCGGCGATTTGTGAAGGCAGAATAACATTCCTTTATCAGCACTGATTTGATCATTTCTGGATCCATGATAGCCAAAACAGGCTGTCGGCCTTCATAAAACCTGCATCGGCAAAGCAGAGAGGATTCAACCAACCAGCTGGATTCTGCTTCTGGCATGCTCAGAACCCAGATGCCGACCCAGATGTAACATGATCCATAATCCAAATTGTGCAATACACGATTATATGTGCTCCTAGTTCAAGTCAGGAATTTGGACCACAGGAGTATCATGAAATGAAGTATAATGTCGCTCATTCAGGGAGGGGCAAACACAAAATAGCTGTACAAAAATCACAACTAGAAACAAAGGGGAACATTTTTAAAGTCTGGGTGATTGTACAGCATGAATATTGAGCTGAATAGCCAGACACCAGACAGAAAAATCAGGTGAGCCATCCCAGGGTGATCAAGTCTGAAAGAAAAGTTAAAATATGTAACTTTTATCAGAAGAATTCAGTCTGTGAACATGGTACCTGGAGACACATGGGACCTCTGGTAAGAAAAACCTCTGAGATCCTTATAATCATACCCTCAACTCAAGAGGCTGTGGGCTATGGTTGTCTTCTAGGCACTGAGATACGTGACCATTTCAAGTAAAACCAATGGAGGCTTCCAGAACACTTACCCCCATATTTTTCCATATTTTTCATGGCATTGTCTATCAAACTCCCAAAATCCCTGGATAGAAAGAAAATTAAAACATATTATTATTATTATTATTATTATTACATTTATTTATTTGGTGTGTGTGTGTGTGTGTGTGTGTGTGTGTGTGTGTGTGTGTGTAGAACAGAGGACCACTTACGGTAGTCAGTTCTTATCTCTCACTGTGTGGGTTCCCAGGATCAAACTCAAGTAGTCAGGATTGGTGGAAGACACATTTATCAACTGAGCCATCTTGTTGCTCCTGACTATTATTTTAAGAAGACTGCTCTTGTCTCTATTAGGATTGTCTATATCTAAATAAATTGAGTCTCATTAAGTCGTGCTAACTATCCATCACCGACAAAAAGAGGATGGCCCTTATTCCAAGGTGTATAAGTGGGAGGGAGAGAGAATATAGGAGATATTTGAAATGGGGGCCTTGTAATCTTTCAGAGTTTCCCCCCCAACATTGGCCACTTACTCTTGTCTTTGAATAATAGTGAATACCATGTCTCTCACAATTGTGGTTGCTTCCCCACATCATCCCCAAATGCTCAAGCTCCCTGAGATATCCTTTTTTTTAGGTGAAGAGAAAACAGAACCTAAGTGAAAACAAGGGAGTGTCCCAGGAACAGGTGTCATTGTGTATTTCCATATTTAGAGTCCTTTTCTTTACCTCATAATCTCTCTCTAGAACACCAGAGGAATTAGAAACTGGAACTAATGTGAGACCTCTCTTTTAATTTAGAGAGTGGGTGAGTCCCAGACTTGTAGCTGAGTGAGAAAACAGCAAGGGAAAAATGCGTATACAGGGTCCCTACTGAACCCAGAAAGATGGAGAAATGCCACAACTATGAAGCACTGCAAACCAAGCATTTCTGTGACTTATTTCCTGTACTAGTTTGTTTTAATTATCAACTGGACAGAGCCAACAATTCGGGAAGGGAGTCTTCAAGATCAGATTGGGCTGTGAAGCCAAATGTCTGTGGGGGCTTATCTCAATGGTTAATTGATATAAGAGACCCAGCTCGCTGTCCCCTGGGCAGGTAGTTCTGGGCTGTATAAGAAAGATACTTAACAGGAGCCTAAGAGAGTCAGGAAACAGCATTCCTTATGGTTTCTGACTCAGCTTCCTGACCTGACATCTGTCAATGATGAATCACAACCAGTAAGATGAAAGGAAACCTCTCCCTAATTTGCAGTGTTCACGATGCTTTGTTTTAAAGATTTATTTGCATTTTATGCGTTTGGGTGTTTTACCTGCATATACGCATGTGTACTGTGTGCATGCCTTGTGTCTAAGGAGGCAAGGAGAAGTTGTCAGATCCCCTGGAATTGGAGTTACCGATGTTGTTAGGTGCCATGTAGGTTCTAGGAACCAAACTCATCTCACCACCTCCTTTGTTCTGAGTGGTTAATCTCAGCAACAGAAAGGCAACTAGAACACTTTTGAAACTGAAAAACAAAATGAAGCAAAACTTTTGCCAAGTGATGGTTTAAGCTATGGAAACAAAGTGGCCAGTGAGATCGCTCAGTAGGTAAAGGCAACTGCCACCCAAGCTTGTTGACTTCAGTTTGATCCTAGGATCATGAGGAAGAAGAAAATCAAGTCTCACAGTGATTCTCTTACTTTTGTGTGTACATCACACACACACACACACACACACACACACACACACACACACACACTGAACAAACAAACAAATGTAAATTTTAGAAAAGATTCCGGAGGCATTATTGTCTCTTGGTAGATTATGTACTGGGGAAAAAAACAAATTTTCGTTTGAGGCTCACAAATCTGAACAAGCCCTCAACATGAGAATAGGTATGACAGAGGTCTAAGCTGATCAGCTGCACGAACCAGAGGCTCCAAAGACAATTATAGTAAAATCTGAGAATTTTAATCCAAGATTTGGCCTTCCTAATGGAAGGAACTAAGACAGTTTTCACAACCACGAGTCAAGCAGGGTGCTCAAGTAACACTTACATTTCGGTATGCAAGAACATTTCCCACAAAAGGCAGTGGCTTGGGTCCAGAAATCCCCAAGTTCTTAAAAGTCCCATGTGTATACGTTCCGTACCTGTGAAGTGGGAGGTCAAGTTTAGGGATCACTACTGTGTGTTATGCAGGCTTGCCAGTTACAGACACAGAAAATGTAACATTCAGGTTGGAGTGGGGGATAACATACTTGGTAACAAAGAATGACAAAAATGTCAATGTCAACAATTAGTTTTTATCTTTATTTTTACCTCCACGTTTTCTGAGAGACTCCCCAAGCCCACAAATACGAAACACAAAAAGTAGATGAATTGTTTTGGCTCTAACTCCTAAAGTAAGTTGTTTACAAATCTCCCAAAATGTCACTGTTAATGTGAGAATCCGGTTAGAATACTTCCACATGTGGAGACTGAGTGGACGTCAGTGGGTCTGTCCTTCTAGTGATCTTCAGTGGGGGCTGAAATCCACAAGCATGTCTGAGAATTTTTCCTTGAGAGGAGAGGAATATTTTATGCTTCCTCCTAACTCAGTGGTTTTCGATCTTTCTAATGCTGTGACCATCTAATCCAGTTCTTTATGCTGTGGTGATCCCCAACCATAAGGTTATTTCATTGCTACTTTGTATCTGTAATTTTGCTACTATTATGTCTCTTAATGTAAATATCTGATATGAAGGATATCTGATATGTGACTCCTCTGAAAGGGTCATTTGACCCCAAAGGGGTCACGACCCATAGGTTGAAAATGCCTGTCCTAACCCATACCTGGATAGAGTTTATGCCATCACTGGCCCATTCTCTTTCTTATCCACCTACTCTGAGAAATTCACATGACCTGATGGTCAAGCACAGCAGAAACTGCTGAACTGAAGAAAACCAGCTAAGGAAGTTTATTTCAAATCACACACACACAATCTATCCCATGCATTTGATTATGCATTATGCTTGCATTGTTCTCACTTAGACACAGATGAAATCACTTTATACAATCAGTTGTCACAAATACTGAGAGCAACAGCCCCACTTTAACCTCCTGGAAGAAGACTGCTGGTCATATCTCATAGACGTTCTAGGATCAAATAGAATGAAATAAAACTTTTTCAATTAATTGTAAAGCATGATCATATGGGAAAGATATTGCCACAATATCTTAAATACTTTTCTTCAAAGAATAAAACCATGTTTGAGATTCTATTTCTATTCTATCATAGAAATTTCTATTTCCACATTGCTATGAGCATTTATCCTTTATTAAAGTTATTTTTATTGATTTTTTCTGAGCTCTACATTTTTCTCTGCTTCCCTTTCTGCCTCTCCCGTACCCTTCAACACTCTCCCAAGGTCCTCATGCTCCCAGTTTACTCAGGAGATCTTGTCTTTTTCTACTTCCCATGTAGACTAGATCTATGCATGTCTCTCTTATGGTCCTCATTGTTGTCTAAATTCTCAGGGATTGTGATTTGTGGGCTGATTTTCTTTGCTTTATGTTTAAAAACCACTTATGAGTGAGTACATGTGATAATTGTCTTTCTGGGTCTGGATTACCTCACTCAAAATGATGTTTTTTTTAGCTCCATCTATTTTCCTGCAAAATTCAAGATGCCGTTATTTTTTTCTGCTGTGTAGTACTCCATTGTGTAAATGTACCACATTTTCCTTATCCATTCTTTGGTCTAAGGGAGCTTAGGTTGTTTCCAGGTTCTGACTATGACAAACAATGCTGCTATGAACATAGTTGAACATATGTCCTTGTGGCACTACTGAGCACATGGGACCACATTATATACCTGCAGCAGAGGACTCAGGTGAAGATGACACAAGCTCCTCCTATCACCACAATCCTGAGACATTGCAGAAGAGGCCTCCCATCATGCACAGTTATTTGTAATCTGCTTTTGTTAAACTCTGGTTGGTTAATCTGGGGAAAAACTGAGACTCAACCAGAGGATACTCTAAGTCTAACTAGGTCATTCTGTCATCCTATCCACAGAACGTGAAGTTCAGTAGAAGAGGAATGCATATTTATCCCCTTAGAGGACCAACAGCAACACCTTAGGTCTTTGTAACATCCCACACTTAAGTAGCCTTCCCTTCATTTTCTTTTTGGATTTTCCAAACAGGGAGAGGAAAGAATTATTCATTTCATATTCCCAAGTCCAAATCACTGAGGAGAGGAGCCTGGATAGTTTACTTACAGGTAGAGGAGCACCAGGCTGGTAGCCAGGAGTATCCAGGTTTCCATGGAGAAGTTTGGGATCAGGTCCATGGCTGCTTCTTTAATCAAGTCTCTCTTTTGTGGTTTATTCTCAGCTGTGTGTGCTCCACCTTGCAGGACTGAGCCTGATAAGCTTCCTTTCCTGCCCAGCTGTGAGTCAAAAGGCGAGCCTGCAGTGCTTAAGTATGGGAAAGGAGTGGGGTTGGCCTTGCAGCCAATGAAAACACCACCTTTGTGCCCCACCCACTGTCCTAAGAGTTAACTGCACTCTCCACCCCAGTAGTTGGCAAAGAATCATGCATGTGTCCACTTGGATGGAAGAATTTGTCTTTTAGAAATATCAATTTAAACAGAACCTGTGTTATCATTGGATCCAAAGGTTATTTTTTCTTATCAGAAACTCAGGGTAAGTTATTGACTTTAATTCCCTGTAGTTTGTCCTCTTGCCCAGGGTTGCTTTTATTTCACAATACTTGAAATTCAGCCAAATGGACTACACCTACAGGTATTTTTTCATTCATTTCCCTCTGCCTACAATATCCTCTGTCTCACAGAAGACGCTTTTTTGTTTTTCAAAATCCATTCTTTAAGAGGGATACATGGATCGCCCTGGGAAGGGGAAGTAGATGACATCTTTTGGGTAAATTGGGTAAAAGGAAGGGAATGGGAGATGACAACATGACCAGGATGGTCCAGTTGGGGGAGGGATGAAAGAGATGGGGGGTCATTACAGGGCTAGGGAGAAACCTGGTGCTAGGGAAATATCCAGGAATCCACAAGGATGACCCCAGCTAAGAACCCTAGCAATAGTGGAGAGGGTGCCTGAACTGCCCTTCCCCTGTTATCAGATGGTTGACTACTCTAAATGTCATCATAGAACCTTCATCCAGCAACTGATGGAAGCAGATTCAGAGATCCACATTCAAGCTCCGAGTTGAGCTTTGGGAGTCAGTTGAAGAGAGGGAGGAGGGTTTATAGAAACAAGGGGTTTAAGATCACGATGGGGATACTCATAGAGACAGGTGACCTGAGCTAGTGAGAACTCACGGGCTCTAGACTGAGAGCTGGGAGTCCACAAGGGATCAAACTAGGCCCTCTGCATGTGAGTGACTGTTTTATAGCCTTTTCTGTTTATAGGACCCATGGTAATGGGACCAGGGTTTATCCTTGACACATGAGTTGACTTTTTGAAGCCCAATCTATATGGTGGGATGCCATGTTCAGCCTTGATTCAGGAGGGAAGGAGCTTAATCCTCTGTCAACTGAATATACCAGGCCTTGTTGACTCCCCATGGAAGGTTTTATACTTTCTGAGGTGTGGATGAGCAATGGGAGGGGCAAAAGGAAGGGAGGGGGAGCTGTGGTTGGTACGTAAAATGAATAAAAACCACATTTGATAGGTTTCTGCCTCACCAACCTCATCAAATTTAGAAATACTCTCCTGGATAACCTTTATCATGTCCAGGAGAAAATTTATTTTTCTCTGTCCAAGAACATTACTGGTTTCCATATATGTTTTCATTTTCAAGTCATAAGATCCTGTAAGATATAGTTTGGTTCGGATTGTCTCTTTTTAATTAACTAATTTATTTTTTTTAAAAAAACTACTTTTTCTCATTTTATATACCAATCCCAGTCCCCTCCTCCCATATACTCCTCAGAGAGCTAAGGCATCCAATGGTGAGTCAACAAAGTCTAGCACATTGCTTTGAGACAGGACCATGGCCCACCCCATTATATTAAGACTGAGAAAGGTATGTCTACAAAGACAATGGGTTCCAAAAAGCCAATATAAGCAGTAGGGATAAATCATGGTCTCACTGCCAGTGGCCCCACAGTACCCAGGCATACAACTGTCACCCAGGTTCAGAAGGCCAGTTTGGTCCTATGATGGTTCCTTCATTGCCGGGCCAGAGTTGGTGGGCTTCCATTAGCTCAGATGAGCTGTTTCAGTGGGTATCCCTATTATGGTCTTGACCTCTTTGCTTGTATTCTCACTCCTTCCACTCTTCAGCTGGACTTTGGGAGCTCAGTCCAGTGCTTTGCTGTGACTCTCTGCCTCTGCTTCCATCAGTTGCTGGATGAAGGTTCTATGGTGACATTTAAGATAGTATAACTCTCTTATATGTCTCTTGTTCCTAGAAGATTGCTAAAAACTTCATGGCCCTGTGTCATAAAAGCAATAGTGTTTAGTTAGACCCAGTCTTCTTCCTGGCATATGCAGCTGCTCTGCCTTGGAGTTGACTGATACATCAGATAGAGCTAGAGAGATGTCTCAACAGCTTAGAGCACTGTCTGCTCTACCAAAGGACCACGGCTCAATTACCAGAACTCACATGGTGGCTTACAACCATCTGTAACTCAAATTTCAGTGGATTGAGCTCCCTCTTTTTGTTTCCCTGGTCACTGTCTATATACATGGGATGCAAAGACATAAATGCAGACATAACACCCAAACACATAAAGTAAAATAAAAAAACCTGTGAGTGTGTATAGATGTGTTGTGTTGTGTTGTGTGTGTGTGTGTGTGTACATGTATGTATTCACAATTGTAGGAATAAGTTGAGGATTAAACAGATCCCTAATAGGTATACAGATAGAGAAGTATATCACAGATATATGATAAAGACGGTAAATAGCTGGCTTCTCTCTCACCCCCTGATTTGAAACAAAGACCTGGAAGGCTTTACAAAGTTGTAAGGTAGGACTCAGATAAATTTACCCAAACCTGTGAGCCTTTTCACTTCCCTTTCTTTGTTTATGCAATCCTAAATCAGAGGAAGAACTTAATTCCAGCCCACCCACAACCCATAAAGTCCCCAACTCTCCAGGGGATGCTGGACTTTAGCTTCCCCTTCTGTTTCCAGGGTTCATTCTCTATGCATGCCTTGGTGTGTGCTTCTTCACCTCCAATAGAAGTAGTTTTCAACTGTTAACTCTACCCACTGTGCCTGAGATTTCCCCACTGCTTGCTGTTATGCTCCTACCTTCATTACCAATCTTTGACTGACAGACAAAACAAACCTAACCCAAAACCCTCGATGATGTTAGGGGTGCTTGTGAGTATGGGGATGTGCAGCGCACATGTGTGCCTATGTATGTGGTAGAGAGCAGACATCCTTTGACCAACAGCCCATCCGTTTTTTGATTGATTTTTACTGAGCTCTACATTTTTCTCTGCTCCCCTCCCTGCCTTTCTCCTCCTCCTTTCAACCCTTCCCCAAGGTTCCCATGCTCCCAATTTACTCAGGAGATCTTGTCTTTTTCTACTTCCCATGTAGATTAGATCTATGTAAGTCTCTCTTAGTGTCCTCATTATTGTTTAAGATCTCTGGGATTGTGGTTTGTAGGCTGGTTTTCTTTGCGTTATGTTTAAGAACCACCTATGAGTGAGTACATGTGATAATTTCTTTGTGTGTCTGGGTTACCTCATTCTAAATGATGTTTTCTAGCTCCGTTCATTTTCCTGCAAAATTCAAGATAAAATTATTATTATTATTTGCCCATCTTATATATTGGGTCAGTTTTTCTCACTTGAAACCTGAGCTTGCCAATTTGGCTTATCTAACTGGCTAGCTTGCCCTGCTGTTCTCTGCCACACCCTGGAGTTACAGGGTCCACTATGCCTGCCAGTCACTGTGTGCAGACAATAGGACTTTGGTCCTTATGCAAGCATAGCAGGCATTTTATCTACTGAATCATACATATACCCAGTCCCCAGATTAGCCACATTCTTAACCAATAAATGAAAAGTCTCTGAATGATTGCATATGAAAGGACTGAGAGGTAGACCATAAGCACTCTGGCCACCAATCTGTGGCAGATGTCACTACATACAGTATGCAAGGGTGCCCCAGACACCAAAACAAAATATTACTTGATATTTTTTTAGACATTTTCATTTCATCATTTGGAAAGCATCCACTTAGCTTCTTGCTAGCTAGTTTTGTGTTAACTTGATACAACGTAAAGTCATTTTGGAAGAGGAAACTTCTATTGAGAAAATGTCACCAGCAGGTTGGCTTTTGTGCAGATCTGTAGTGCATTGTCTTAATCAGTAATTGATATGGGAGGACCCAGACCATTTTGGGTCAAAATACATCTGGGCTGGAAGTTCTGGGTGTTATTAGAAAGCAGGCTGAGCAAGTAATGAAGAATTAGCCAGAAAGCAGTGTTCCTTAGTAACCCACACAGTCCATGCCTCCAGGGTCCTGCCATGTTTGAATTCTTGACTTCTTTCAGTGATGGACTATGATATGTGAATTAGAATGGCCCCCATAGGCTCATAAGTTTGAATACTTGGCCAGCAGTTGGTTGAAGGGTTTGGAAAGGATTAAAAGATGTGGTCTTATTAGAGGATGTGTGTAACTGAAGGTAGACTTTGAGGTTTCAAAAGCCCATGCCATTCCAGTTGGCTCTCTCTGTCTGTGGTTGTTTTCTCAACATGTAAGACTCAGTTACTGCGCCAGCATCATGCCTGCCTGCCTGCTGCTATGTTTCCTGCCATGATGGTCATGAAATCACCGTCTGAAACTGTAAGCAAGCCCCCAATTAACTCTTTTTTTTACAGGTCAACTTGATCATAGCAGTAGCAAAGTAACTATGACAATGTATAAAATATTTTCCATAAGGTGAATATAAAGGGATATTTAGAATTGCTTTAGCTGGAGCTAGGAATGTGGCTCAGTTGGGAGATATCTTGCTTAACATGCATGAGGCACTGGGTCTGATCCAAGTGTTCCATAATGCTGGCTGTAGCTCGTGTCTAAAATCTCAACAATTGGTAGGTAAGAACAGGAGTAATAGGAGTTCAAAGTCATTTTAGGCTACATAGTAAGTTGGATAACAGCTCAATGGGAGTCACTGAGGAAAAAGGCTAGGCTCATGGCTCAGATGGCAAGATGTCTGCCATGCAAGAAAGAGGACGTGAAGCCAGGCATGGTAATGTGTGCCTGTGGCAGCCTCAGGGATAGGGGTGAAAACTGGTAGATCCCTGAAGTTCACTGGCCTGCCAGTCTAGTGTAATCAGTGAGTTTCAGGTTGAGTGGGAGACCCTATATAAAAAAATAAAGGTGGAAGGGGTAGAGAAATCACCAAGTAGTTAAGAATGCTTGTTCCCATGTATAGGACCTGAATTAATTCACAGCACAGCATTGGGTAGATTACAACTATCTGTAACTCAGGTTGCAAGAAATCTTATGCCTTCCTCTAGCCATTACCAGCACATGCAAATGCTTGCACACACATAAATATAAAACACTTATAAGTAAAATGAATATTAAGAGAATAAAGGTGGAGAATGAGCAAAGAAAGATGCTTGATTTTAACTGTAAGTTTTTACACAAGTCTCATATATTTGCATTCACACCCACACACACATACTCTCTGTCTGTCTGTCTCTTTTATACACACATACAAATACAACAGACATGCTAACATACTCATAATAGAATTTTTAAAACTATCTGGAACTAATGCATTTTACTCTAAAAAACTTAATTTATTTACGTGGATCTTGTAGTGAGAAGCAATAAGACCTTGACCTGTAGGCCTCTAGTCTATCTGGGTAGGATAGTCTAGTCATTTTTTTGAGACCAAAATCCAGCCAGCACCAGGGTCAAACCAGAGCAAAATATTTTAGTCTACAAAGGGTCGTAAAAGAGGCACGGCTTTTGTGAAATATGCTTTATATGGTAATATCTTTAAACATAAAAAGACATAAATACCAATAAAGAAACGGTAGGAATGGATGAAGACTCTCTGTACTGGAGATACACATTGATGGCCTCTGTGCTTTCGTCTGCACATATTGTCTGCCTTCAATGGCCTGCTATGAATACATAGAGGAAAACAGATGACTCACAGACAGACAGAGGACATAGACCACTAACAGCCAGATTCTATTTTGGCTGCAGATAAAGGCAAGGTGATAATTATAGTATCTTGAGCTAAAATTAACCATATGACAACATAAAACCTTTATCAGTTTTGGTGGACTTATCTTTTTCAGTTTCTCTAAAAAGTTAAGGTTTAACTTTAGATAACTGTAAAGGAAGTAATTAAGCTCAGAAATGGTTATAGTCATGCTATTACGTTATAAGGTCGTGAGCTCTCATGTGGATGAAGAGAACCACCAAGTCATCTCTCCAGCCCAGATCTTTATTAAAGATAAACCGTTACTAGTCTCTCGAATTTTTTTTAACCACAGGGCAAAAGTATTTTTTTTTTATCACCAAAGGAAGCCGACATATAATTACCCTTTAGGGATGGGATTTTTTAGGAGAAAGGGCCTTGAGACTTTCAAGGTGGGAGAGCATTAGAAAGGAAATACACTATATTAAAAACACCGTTCCAGGACCTTATAGGAAAGGGAAAGCTTCCATTTACAGTGTGCGGAGAGGAGCTGCATTAAGATAAAAATATCGTGGCCCTTCAGCAGCGAGGGTCTGAGCTGATGTCCATGCCTACTGATGCCTTTGAAGGGCATGCAAATGCCAAGGGTCTGGGCAGCCACCTGGGGTCACATTGGTGTCTGAGGGCCATGGTACTGTGGGGGCCATGCCAAATCAGGTGGCACTGCCACCTGGGGCTATAGTGACATATAAGCCCTGAATGTTGCCTAGAATCATGCCTGGGTCCATGGTCCTGCTATAGTAAGTGTCTGTGTTGAACTGTGGTCCATGTTGCTGCCAGAAGCCACAGGGAGGCTTGGAGTCTAGGCCACAATCTGTGGTCATGTGGATGTCCAGGGTCAGGTTGTTGCCAAGGCCGGGCTGATCTGAGTGTCCTATGTTCTGTGTCCTGTGTCCATCCTCTATGTCAGGGCTGCTATCAATGGCCATGTCTGTGTCTATGATTCTACAGCAGTTGGGGTCTGAGTTGATGTCTGTGGTCTTCATTGCCCTTGAGGACCATTTGGATGTCTGGGGTCTGGTCAGACACCTGAGACCATGTTGGTGTCTGAGGGCCATGTTGCTACCAGGGTCACACTGATCTGGATGGCTTGTGCTGCCTCCAGGCCCACGGTGACACCTGGAACCCAGGTGCTCCCTAGGGCTGTGTCTGTGTCAGTGATCCTGCTGTGGCTAGCGTCTGTGTTGATGTCCACAGCTCATGTTTTCACAGGGGTTATAGGAATCAAGCAGGTTGAAATTCAAGGTCTGTGCTGAGCTGGCCCTGCTCCTCACTGGACCTGGGATAGCTGACTCTACCCCTTAATAGATTACAGCCATAGGAGAGCTGCCACCCTGTGATCCCCCAATCAGGAATGATGGTCTCACTCCTCACCATGGGTATGTACCTCACCTGGGCAACCGACTAGAGCCACCCCTGTTGTTGAGGATGTAAGTAAGTTGGCCCTGAGGGCATGAGAACAGCAGAGCTGACTCCCCCAAGTCTCCATGTTGTGGCCTGGGTAAAAAAAAAAGATGCCCTCTTGCTCCCACCCCTCGCTACCTGTGGAGGTGAGAAAGCTGGCCCTGGGGTCACGAGAGTGAGAGAACTAGCCCCTCAACAGCTGCAGCTTCCAGGAGAGCAGACAGATCCTGTACCCTGTCAGTGCAGTACAGTAAGATATCGGAGTTGAAGGTGAGCCAGCTCTGAGGGATGAGAGCAGGAGAGCTGGCTATACCTTCTTATATGCCCCAACAGCAAAGAGGGAGGTCTCTGAACATTTCCAGGGCAATGCAGTGGACCTGGCCCTGGTGGTGTGAGTGACCTGGACCAAGGGCCTGGGAACAAAAGAACTGTCCCCTGTCCTTGCTGCAGCCTGCATTGGGTGGTTTGGCTGAGGCAGAACTGGAGAACTCACCTAGGTGGTAACAATTTGGAACACCCGATGGGCTGACCAGCCCAGCTACCACCCAGGCCCAGAACGTAGGCTATGAGTTGGCCTAACCCAACGTTCATCTCATCTATGAACTGTTGGAGCATGTAAAGGGGATGGACTTACAGATTCAAAACTGCTGGACATAGAACTCGGGACATAGAACAATAACAGGATAGCCATGAGGAGCTCAGTGAGAGCCTGTTATCGACTGTGTAGCAGAAGCCAGAGGGTCTGAGCCGAATGAGTCATTACTCATGGAAGTGAACACTTACAAGTGAAGATGACAGGCCTAAAGGGTAAACTAAAGTGAGGTGTGACTCAACGGTCCACACCACAACTTCCACGAGATTCTTCTGTTTTTTTTCTTGTTGTTGTTTGTTTTGGTTTGTTTGTTTGTTTTTTACTATTTTGTTTTGCTTTTTTTTCATTTGTTTGTTTGCTTTGTTTGGTTTTTGATTTTTCTTTTAAATGTCATTTTGTTTTGGTGGGGAGGTTGCAAGAGCAGAGGGTAGATGTGTGTGTGTGTGTGTGTGTGTGTGTGTGTGTGTGTGTGTGTGTATGTAGGGCAGGATCCAGATGCATGATGTAAAATCTGTAAATAATCAATAAAAGTTAAAAAGAAAGATAAAAATACATTGCATGCACAGATGGAATTCTCAGAGTTAATACTGGCACTATATTTTTTTATAGGGTGAAAATACTTTTTTTAATGACATTTTATATCTGAAGTGTTTGGGGCATGTGATAAACACTTAGGAGAAGAGAGATTCTAAAAACATTTTCATGAAGCTCTACTTCTCATGAAAAAAGCAGAAATGAACTAAACACACACAAAGAAATGCAAATTTGGATAAATATTATGAAATAAAAACTTCTATAAATGCTTTCCATGGTTCTATTATGAAACAAATTCCTTAACATAAAAACTTAATGTTTTTCCCTGTTGTTTTGGGGTCATTTAACATCCTCCAGTCAAATTCTAAAAAGTTTTGTTGTGAAATAGGAAATGATATTCAATGTCCATTAGCAATCACTGCTCTTCTACAGCAATGACATTTTACCTGTTGTCATTGCTAATTCTTTTAAATTACATGTGAACCAGCCTCACTTTCTGTAGGCATTTTCTGCACACTCCTTAAGTAACAAGGGTCACTGGGACAGTAATACTGTATCCTTTTAAAATTCTCTACTCAGAAATCAATTCAAATATTCTTTGCAAGAATATTACAAAGGCTGCCTGTGTGGACTTGAACAGATCCCTTCACTGTTAATAGTTTACTACTGTGTTTGTTTCCTGTGCATATTTGTGTACATTGTTTTTCCGAATGTTTTGGCAGGAATTTAAAGACATAATGTTTATTTAAGTGTGTGCATGCACACACAAACATAACATGCATGCATGTTCATATGTGGGAGCCAGATGACCAATCGTGAGGACACCAGGACAGTGCTGCTGGAGACACGAAAGCTGGGCTTTCCTTACCAGCTCCCATCACTCACTGGGAGGGGCAAAGGTGGGGGAAGAAGGTACTCTCTTTTCCTGAGCAATCACACTTATCCTCCTGCCTCCACCTCCTGAATCCTGGGATGCCAAGCGTGTACAACAAGGTCAGGTTTATGCAGTGCTGGGAGTGGAACCCAGGACCAAACCGTACATGCTAGGTGAGCCCAGTACCCACTGGGACACATCCTGGCACTTTCTTTAAATGCTTATTCTGGTGGGTTTTGTTTGTTTGGTTGTTTTTGGTTTTTCAAGACGGGTTTTTCTGTAGCTTTTTGGAGCTTGTCTTGGAACTCGCTCTGTAGACCAGGCTGGCCTCAAACTCACAGAGATCCGCCTGCCTCTGCCTCCCGAGTGCTGGGATTAAAGGCATGTGCCACCATCGGCTGGGTAAATAATGGTTCTGAAGCCAAGACTTGAGACCACCTGGGAGGCTGGGACAGGAAGCAGCAAGTAGGACAAGGAGGCATTTGACTGTAATCCGGGCTACATAGTGAAGTCTGAGCTAGCCTGAGCTACTTAACATCCTGTCCCAAAAAGCAAAAACAAAGAAGTAAATAAAAATGAGACTGACCCAGAGACTTCATCTGTGCTGAGCAAGGACTTCGTTCACTGTGGCCTTATCCAAGGTGGGGCTTTCAGCCCAGAGCAGCCCTGTTCCGTTCCTGCAGGTACCTACATGAAGCAGCTGGCCCTTTATTTCCTCACAGATGATTTGAAAAAAAAAATTAGCAGGTGACAGCATACCTGAGTAACAATGTTCAGAAATAACTTTCTGATGCCAGCAGGGGTGCAGCTGGGCAAATGCTCAGGAGAGAAGTCAACACCCGCCTTCAAGCTCAGCTACCATGTCCTTGACCCTGTGCCTCCAACCAGCACCCCTTATTAAAGAACCCAGGCTTTGCCTTAGGACACCATCCCAATCTTGTTGCACTTACTTGGTCCTGAATGTGCTAATGGCACTTCCAGAGACTCAGGCTGCCCAACCAGATCATCCCATGACTCTAACCACTGTGACTCCATGGACCACTGAGCACCAAGACCCAAAAATTTTTATTTTATTTATTTATTTACTTTTGTTTTCCTGAGACAAAGTTTCTCTGTATAACAGTCCTGGCTGTCTTGGAATTCACTCTGTAGACCAGGCTGGCCTCGAACTCATAGCGATCCACCTGTCTCTGCCTCCTGAATGCTGGGATTAAAGGTGTGCACCACTACACAATCAGGGCCAAAAATTTTGCTTCTGTTGTTGAATGGATGAAGCTGCCACCTTCTCACCCAGCTTTTGGGTATCAGAGTGGAAGGATGAGGGAGACGCTTGCATCAGGTTCCCCTCCCAGAGGGGAAGGCCTGACTGAGGGAATGAGATTGACACGAAGCCAAGATGAACTGAATGATGGGGAGACAAGAGACAGAGATCAGCCCTGAGAGCATTCCAGAACTGCTAGATCAAGCCATACCTGAATTTTGTTGTTTTAAATCATTCATTCACTCTTTTGTTGTCTGTTTAGTTTGGGTTTTGAGACAATGTCTAACTGACCCAGGCTAGCTAGAACTCACTGTGTAGAGTAGGCTGGCCTCAAACTCCCATGGTCATCTAGTCTTTTGTCTTTCCCAGTACTGGAATTAAAGGTGTGAACCATTCTGGATGCCTGCACTTATGCACCTTCCCCCATGCAGGTTGCCTGGGTTTTCTGGTTCTTGCAAGTGGCAGTGCAGTGCTCTGTTCTCCAGCGCCATTGTGTCTAGCATCACCTGCTGCTCCCTCCCTCCTCAGTTAGTCTGTGTCCCCTGCTTCCTTCAGCTGTGACAGGAAAAGATTATCTTCCCCATGAAGGGTGTGGGGGGAAGGGTGTGTTTTACTCATCGCCCCAATCCTGTTTGGCATGGTGCCCAATAAGCGCTTTTATTTTGTGGGCATTTGCATGTGTACATGATATGTGTGTGCACGGGTATGCATGTGCGTGTGTGTGGAACATTCTTTCCATGTGTTCAGGCACACATGTGTCTTCAACGGCTTTCCACTCTACCTACCGAGGGAAGGCCCCTCCCTCTCTCCAGCTTGCCATGGAAATGTCTTGTGTCCCCTCTTAAGGGTTGGGGTTACAGCCACCCTCCAAGTCTGCCCAGCTTTTAGTGAGTCCTGGGGATCAGCATGTAGCCCCCAATGCTGGTGCAGCCAGCATGTTATCTTCTGAGCCATCGTCACAGCCCAAGGAGTGTTTTTTTTGAGCAGGTGGGAAGGGAGCCCTGCCCTTGGACCTTGCCCCACTTTCTAGATAAGGAAAACACAGCCCAGCAGCTTGGTGTGAGCAGGGTGTGTTCACTAACAACCTGTTGTATATCTGAAACCCCAAGGTTCAAAGTCCGTTGCTTTTTCCAAGTTCCCTCTATCATCCTAGGGCCTGACAGTGTAGTCACCATGGCAACCATTACTTACTGACCTCTTGCTGCTGACAGGCAAGTCCTCAGGCCGCTACATGTGTCTCCTTGATAACTCCAGTTTCCCAAGTGTCACCACACAGATGGCAGCCACACAAAGGTTCATAGAGGCCCAAGTCATAGAACTGGAAACCAGCAATTCCAGTGTGACTGTGAGAAACAAATGGCCAACTATTCGCCCTTGTCCTCTTCTCCAGTGCTGGCCCACGCTGCCGTCAATACACACACTGAAAATACTTATTTCCCCGCAACTGTCTTTCTTGTCTGGTGAAACCTGAAGGGAAATCTCACAAGAAGTTTCTAGAACAATTCACTGAAATTTTTTTGTAAGTTATGTTTTTTGGTTTGTTTGTTTTTTGTTTTTGTTTTTCTCTGTGTAACAGCTCTGGTTGTCCTGGACTTTGCTCTGTAGACCAGGCTGGCTTTGAACTCACAAACATCTGCCTGTCTCTGCCTCCTGAGTGCTGAGATTAAAGGCATGCACTCCCCCCATGTAAATTATGTTTTAAGGATGCCTCTCCCTTTCTTGAATTAACATTGTTGGAAGTGTCTGTGATGTCAAAATCCGCAGCAGCCTCTTTATGATTAAGAGGCGGCCAATGCTTTGAGATAGTAAAACAGCTGTAAAAGATTGCTCCAGTCAGACATAGTGGCACCTACCTGTGAGGCTTATACTCAAGAGTCGCAACAGGAGGATGAATAAATAGTTTGAGGCCAGTTGTGGTTACAGAGTGAGACCCTGTATCAAAAACAAACAAAACAAAACAAACAAACAAACAAAAAACAGTCTCCAGATATGCTCAAAACTCTTGATTTCACTCCCTTTAAAAGTATTTCTCTTTATTCTACGCTGAGGAGTGTCGGACCCCACATGTCTGGTGCCTGCCAGCTCAGAAGAGCTCCTCTGACCCCTGGAGCTGAGCCACGGTGAGGGTGCTGGGAATGGAACCAGGCACCCTTCGAGAACAACCGAGGCTCTTGGCCGTTAAGTCTTCTCTCCAGCCCTTTTATTTCCTGTTAAAATGCCATTCATCAGCCTAAAGGGGTGGGCAGGGGAGTAGTTTAAGGAGACAGAGTAGCCGCAGTGGAAAGCTGTGAAGCCTATAGAATTAAGGGGGTGTGCATTGGGAGGAGGGACACCTCAGACAATCCCATCCTCAACTGTTTACCAGGAAAATACTGGGGAATTTCTAAGATTTTAACAAAGGGTTTATAAAGGGTAATGAGGAGCCGTAGGCCAAGAGAAGAAGGGAGATATAATTATTTCCATACATTTTTAAAGTTCCAAAACCTATTTATACCACTAGTCAAAGGTCATATTAAGCCAGGCATTGTGGGTTTTAGTCCCAGCACTCAAAAGGCAAAGGTAGAGGGGTTTCTGTGAGTTCAAGGCTAACCTTTGCTACATAACTAGCTGCAAATCAGTCAAGGATACATAGTGAGACCCTGTGTGGTGGCTCGACAGAAAATTACCTCCATAGGGAGCAGCACTATTAGGAGTTATGGCTTTGAGGAGTAGGTATGGCCTTGTTGGAGGAAGTGTGTCACTGTGGGTGTGGGCTTTGAGGTCTCCTATTCTCAAGCTATATTCAGTGTGGTACACAGTTCACTTCCTGTTCCCATCAGATCAAGATGTAAAATTCTCAGCTACCTCTCCAGCACCATGTCTGCCTGCATACTGCCATGCTTCTCACCATGATGATGATGGACTAAACCTCTGAACTATAAGCCAGCCCCAATTATCGGTTTTCCTTTATGAGAGTTGCTTTGGTCATGGTGTCTCTTCACAGTAATAGAAACCCTACCTAAGACACCCTGTCTCAAAAAAAAAAAGTTTCAGGTTAAGTGTTTGTTGCTCAATCATTAGGACCAAAGTTTAGATCCCAGGATTCATGTCTGGTGACTTACAGTTGCCTGTAACTCCACCTTCAAGGGACCCAAGGGCTTCTTCTGGTGCAGCAGGCGCACTCATATGGATGTACACTCAAATACACACATAAAAAAAAGTTGGGTTTTTTTTGAGGGGGGTTTCAAGAAAGGGTTTTGATGTGGGAGTGTCATATATCAATCTGTTGATTTCATTGGCTAAACAATAAATAAACTGCTTGGCCCCATTGGTTAGAACATAGGTGGGTGGAGTAAACAGAAGAAAATGCTGGGCAGAAGAGGAAGTGAGGTGAGAAAGCATGCAGCTCCGCTCAGCGCCAGACGCCTCAGACAGAGATGCCACGCTCCCCTCACTATAGCTCTGCTCTCGGAGGCAGAGGCATGAAGCTGAGAACCAGGATGGACATGTAGGCTAGAATCTTCCTGGTAAGCGCACCTCATGGTGCTTACGCTCATGATTAGAAATGGGTTAAGAGGTTGAAGCTAATGGGCCAAGCAGTGCTTAAAAGAATACAGTGTCCATGTAATTATTTCGGGTAAAGCTAGCCGTGCAAGCGGCCGGGGTGTTGGGGACGCAGCCCCCCCACTGCTATTTCAACAGGGTTTCTCTGTGTAACAATCCTGATTGTCCTGGAACTAGCTCTTGTAGATCAGGCTGGCCTCCAACTCCCAGAGATCCGCCTGCCTCTGCACCACCACCGCCCAGCTTAAAAAGAAATATTTTTAAGACAAAATTTAGGCTAGAGTTGAAACTCAGTTGGCAGAGTGCATGCTCAGCATGTGCAAAGTCCTGCGATCCAGCCCTGGGGATGCATGAACCAGACACAGTGATGCACTTGTGACCCCGGTGCTTGGGAACTGGGTCAGAGCACCACAAGTTCTCGGCTATCCTCAGTTACTTAAGAGTTTAAAGACAGCCTGGGCTACAGGAGACCCTGTCTCAAAGCAATGAAGGCTTAGGTGGGGGGAGATGCACACCTAGAGAACTTCGCAACAACTTGGGAAGCTGAGATAGGATTGAAGGCCTGCTGTAGAATACGCCTTCCTTCAAACACCCAAGGGCTGTGATTACTGTTAAATGGCAGAGCATTTTCCTGGGATGTTTGAACCCGCCCTCCCTACTCCATCTGGAGCCCTGCAAAGAAAAAAATTTAAATTATTGGTTTAAGACCCTGCTACATTTCACCATTTCTCCTTACAATCATGATTGCATCTAATGAAAAATATGAATACGGTTGGAGAGTAAACCAATGCTGAAACCCTAGGCTTGTCTCATGTTTTTGTAAATAAAGTTTTATTAGAACACAGTCACAGCAGTGCATTTGCATATGGACTTGGCTACCTTTGCCTTATGCTGGCAGTTGAGTATCTGAGTCTTTTCTATCAAATATTATAAAGCTTATGTTTAGGACAAAGGGTTTAAATCTTTTAACCCCCCAACTTTGTAAGATTTCTATGTAAATGTCTCAATCGCTGTCCCACCCCACTAAATCTTTTGTTCCCACATAGCCCCACTGCTGCCTTGACCTCCCTCAATGATGGACTATGAACTGTGAGTTCAAGGTGCAGTAGCACACACCTTTAATCCCAGCACTTGGGAGGCAGAGGCAGGCAAACCTCTGTGAGTTCAAGGACAGCCTGGTCTGAAGAGTGAGTTCCAGGACAAAGATACATAGAGAAACCCTGTCTCAAAACAATTGTTTAAAAAAATGTCTTAAAAGAGACAGTACAGATAGTCATAGATTAAAAAAAATAAAGAAAAATAAGATATGTAAAAAAAGGCCTAGTCCCCACTCGACCTAAGAATCATCAGGCACCCCTCTGTTCCCAGGAGAGGTAAATTGCTTCACCACTCGAGAGGAGGGTCTCTCCTTATCTCAGTCCCTTCTCCTTTAGTCTGACACCATGGTTGACTCTGACTGGTGCTCTCCACATAATAACTACCTGCCTTTATATAAGAGAAAGGGGGATCTGTTGGGAGCCATTTCCCCCTAAAAATCATTACAGGAACCATCACCCTGGCGAGTATGCAGGGAACCCCACACCCATAATTGTGCTAAGAATAGTTCTATTGCCCCACACTCAATTAAAGCTGTTAATGGAGAAAAATAAAATAAATAAAATAAAATGTGAAAAAAATTGTATTTGAAATAGAAAAAAATGGAAAATTCACAGAGAGTCTAGAGTTTTTATAATATTGTTCTTTGACTGTGAAGGAGCTAGGTACAGAGAGACATCTCACTATATGGACTGCCAAGCTAAACCAGCATGGATATTATAAAGGTATCTTCACTTCAGAATTTGGGTCTAAGGATATGATGCTTTGGAAAAGAGGTTCTTCTTTTGTTTTCACAGAGGATGAGAGCCTGTGGATTGCTACTAGACCAATATGGTATGATAGACCACGTCCTCCTAAAAGGTTGCCATAAACATCCTCAGAAAATTAATTCACTCAACTGTCAACTGAGATGAACCTAGCATGCAGGATATACCATAAAAGACCCGATTAACAGTGCCCCCATAGAGCACAAAGCAATTTGGAGAGAAAAAAACTGAGTCCATATTCCCAAATATTGTTTGTAAATGTTCTTTTGCATTTAAAGGAGGATATGATATACATATGAATAATTTGCATTGGTATAAATTTTGCTTTATTGATATAAATTTAAGGTCAATCTTGTTATATGTATATTTCTGTTCTTTTTTTCTTTTTATTTATTTATTAAAGATTTCTGCCTCCTCCCCGCCACCGCCTCCCATTTCCATCCCCCTCCCCCGATCAAGTCCCCCTCCCTCGTCAGCCCGAAGAGCAATCAGGGTTCCCTGCCCTGTGGGAAGTCCAAGGACCACCCACGTCCATCTAGGTCTAGTAAGGTGAGTACCTAACTGCCTAGGCTCCCACAAAGCCAGTACGTGCAGTAGGATCAAAAACCCATTGCCATTGTTCTTGAGTTCTCAGTAGTCCCCATTGTCCGCTATGTTCAGCGAGTCCGGTTTTATCTCATGCTTTTTCAGACCCAGGCCAGCTGGGCTTGGTGAGTTCCTGATAGAACATCTCCATTGTCTCAGTGTGTGGGTGCACCCCTCGCGGTCCTGAGTTCCTTGCTCGTGCTCTCTCTCCTTCTGCTCCTGATTTGGACCTTGAGATTTCAGTCCGCTGCTTCAATGTGGGTCTCTGTCTCTGTCTCCTTTCATCGCCTGATGAAGGTTAATATTCAGGAGGATGCCTATATGTTTTTCTTTGGGTTCACCTTCTTATTTAGCTTCTCTAGGATCATGAATTATAGGCTCATTTCTAGCCATAAATAAAGGACATTGAGCCTATAATTCATGATCCTAGAGAAGCTATATATTTCTGCTCTTGATTAAGGTATTGTGTAGTTCATTTAAAAATGTAATGTATAATTAGGAAATATAGGTTGTTAATGGATAATCATCAATAATAGTCAAGCTTGTAGTCATGTTAGATAGACTTTCTAGATATATAGAGATATATTTCAGTCAGATAATGCATTCTTCATTTCTTTCAAAGACTGCAGAATATGGCATTTAAATGTTTTAATAACTTAGGGTTTTTAATGACAATGAGACACGTCTGCTCCTGGCAACACCAATCTACTTCGAGAGGAAGATGGGCATCAAAGAGGATCCTTATGGAGTTTGATAGCCATTTGGGCAAGAAACTGCTCTTGCCTGGACTGATGCATAAACTGGACACAAAAAACCCGCAGAGAGAGGACTGCTGAACTTGCCTAAAGGTGAGATGGTCTTTCGGGGTTCCTGATTCATGAAAAAGTCTACGAGACATTCTGCAGGACACAACAGAAAGTGACTGAACTGTCTTTGAAATTTCCTGCTTCATTAAATGTCTGCTGGATACTGTGGGCCTGAAGGCCGAAGGTAGATGCCCCAACGGTACAAAAGAACTTTGGGTGACTGTCCAGGCAGCAAGATGTCTCTGTCATTTCTAGAGTTTTGGATTTCTTGTTTACTTAGGTAGTTTTATATACTTCTGGAGTCTTTGATGGAGTTGAAGAATAGATAGTTTTCCTTAGTTATGATAAAAGATAAAGTAGATATAAATATTGTATCTGTAATTCTTGCTTGATAACTGCTTTGTTATATGTAATTTTACTATGTTAAAGTTAAAGCTTTTCTTTTTTGTTTAAACAGAAAAAGGGGAAATGATGTGGGAATGATTTCTTATTAATAAAGAAACTGCCTGGCCCATTCGATAGGTCCACCCTTAGGTGGGTGGAGAAAACAGAACAGGATTCTGGGAGAAGGAAGCTGAGTAGGAGTCGCCATGATGTTCCCATGCCAGACAGACACAGGCTAGAATCTCCCCGGTAAGCACACCTTGGGGTGCTACACACCTTATAAGAAATGGGCTAGTCCAGGTGCGAGAGTTAGCCGAGAAGAGCTAGCAAATAATGGGCCAGGTAGTGTTTAAAAGAATACAGTTTCTGTGTAATTATTTCGGGGCATAAGTAAGCCATGAGGGCGGCTGGGTGCTGGGGACACAGCCTGGCCGCTGCTCCTTCAACAATAAAGAACTCAAGAAATTAGACAGCAAAATGAACATAGTTGAACATGTTTCTTTCACAGAGAATTCTCAACAGAAGAATCTCAAATGGCTGAAAGACACTTAAGGAAATGTTCGACATACTTAGCCATCAGGGAAATGGAAAACCAAACAACTCTGAGATATCATCTTACACCTGTCAAAATGGTTAAGATCAAAAACACCAAAAATAGCTTATGCTGAGAGGATTTGGAGTAAGGGGAACACTCCACCATTGCTGGTGGGAATGCAAACTTGTACAACCACTTTGGAAATAAGTATGGCAGTTTTTCAGAAGATTGGGAGTCAACCTACCTCAGGATCCAGCAATACCACTCTTGGTCATATACCCCAAAGATGTTCAATCATACCACAAAGCCACATGTTCAACTATGTTCATAACAGCATTATTTATAATAGTCAGAATCTGGAGACAATCTAGATGCCCCTCAACTGAAGAATGGATAAAGAAAATGTGGCACATTTACACATTAGGGTACTACTCAGCTATAAAAAAATGACATCTTAAATTTTTCATGCAAATTAATGGAACTAGAAAACACCATCCTGAGTAAGGTAACCCATACCAGAAAAGATGAATATGGTATGTGCTCACTCATAAGTGGATACTAGGTATAAACAAAGGATATTGAACCTATAGTTCATGATTCTAGACCATCTAAGTAATAAGGTAAACCCTGAGAAAAACATATATAGATCCACCTGGAAAGTTGAAATAGTTAAGTTCCTCTGACAAAATTGGGAACGTGTGGGTAGGGGAAAAGGGAGGGTAGAAGGAGGATAGGAGAGGAGAAGGGAAGGGATAGGGAGAACTTGAGGAAATGGGATAGTCAGAATGGAGAAAGGACAGAGATGAGAGCAAGGAAAGAGATATCTTGATTAAGGGAGCCATTATAGGGTTAGCAAGAAATCTGGCTCTAAAGAAATTCCCAGGAATCCCCAAGGATGACCCCAGTTAAGACTAAGCAATAGAGGAGAGAGTGCCTAACCTGCCCTTGTCCTATAGTCAGACTGATAAATATCTTAAATATTACCACAGAACCTTCATCCAGCAACAGAGGCATACCCAACTTTGGAGCACTGGACTGAGCTACCAAAGTCCAGTTGAAGAGTGGGAGGAATAAGAATATGAGCAAAGAGGTCAAGACCATGATGCGTACACCCACTGAAGCAGTCTACCTGATCTAATGGGAGCTCACCAACCCCAGCCATACTGGGAAGGAACAAGCATAGGACCAAACTAGTTTCTCTGATTGTCATTGACAGTTGTATGGCTGGGCCAGACTGAGGGGCCATTGGCAGTGACACCAGGATTTATCCCTATTGCCTGTACTGACAGTTTTGTAACTTATTCTCTTTAGATGGATACCTTGCTCAGCCTAGATATAGTGTAAGAGCCTTGGACATTCCCAAAAGCAATGTGCCTTACCCTCTCTGAGAAGTGGATGGGGGTGGGTTGAGGGAGTAAGTGGAGGGAATGGGAACTTGGATTGGTATGTATAATGAAAAAAGATAGTTTGTTTTCTTTTGTAAAAACAAAATAAAGAGACTGAAATAATGCCAGTAAGCTTCATAAGCATCTAGCTCTTAAATTTGTGCTAACTATGAACTAAACATGCTTTGAAATACAAAAAAGTCAGTAATTTATATTGTGTGTGTGTGTGTGTGTGTGTGTGTGTGTGTGTGTGTGTGTGTGTGAAATGCCATGGAGAAATAAAGCAGGCCCTTCTGTGAATGGTAAAGTGGTTGTCTGAAAGGTACAGTGTCTGTAGAGTATCAACAAGATAAATCGAGTGTGAGTCTCAATAGCTAGAGCACCAATTACATGATAACAAGCTAAAACATTTTTACTTATAATTTAAAGAAGAACAGTCATATCTCTACTGTTCTTTCACAGAACTTTTCCATCTTCTTAGACATTGTATAACACTGTGGAGAGGTGGTAAGTTCCACAGTGAGACTGACACCTGTCTCGTTGGAAATCTCATTGTCTGGACAAGGAGTGCAATCATAGCAACAGGCAGGCCTCCCCTCCTGGGGGGATTTTCTGAATCCAGGACCACAGCTCTCACTGCACACAGAGCGAGGAAGCTGATATTAAATACATGGTGAAAATACTCAGAAGTGCACAGTTTTAGAACAACAAAAATGTTATTTTCCAATACTGAACATGGCAATGGCATGTCTTATTTTTATAATTTGCAGACTGCAAATTCTTGTTTTGATGTACTACTTCTGATTCAGTATAGTATACCCTATAAAGTTCATTGTGTTTATACAATGATTCAAAACAACATAAATCTGAACAATTGTTGGAAATGTAAGTGGTAGCGAAAACTAAGACTATGCAAAGACATTCAGTACCTATCTAAATGGGCAACTGTAATGCCATACTGATCCTACTGTGTACATTTTGACAGCTGAAGTAAGCAGATTTGTTTCCTAATGGTAATGCTTAAT
Organism: Microtus agrestis; assembly: GCA_902806775.1. NCBI lineage: Eukaryota > Metazoa > Chordata > Mammalia > Rodentia > Cricetidae > Microtus > Microtus agrestis. The sequence goes on along the minus strand of CADCXT010003225.1, from coordinate 129,683 downwards.
TTACATTTGTCAACTTGACAGGATTCAGAATTACCATAGAAACCACTCTTCTTGACTATCTGTGAGAGATGATCTACATTAGGGTACTTGAGTGAGATGATATATAATTAGGGAACACCATTTCATTGGCTGTAGTTAAGGACTGAAAGAAAGAAAAGGATGTGAAGAGTGTTCATCTCTATTTACTTCCTAACTGAAGATACAACATGACTCACTTTTCAGGCTCTTGTCAACATGATTGCCTAAATTAGTATAGACTGTTCAGGTCAAGTAGGATCCAGGAAAATCTTTGTTCTTAAGGTATGTCTTCCTGATTTTTTTTTGATTGTCTAACAAATTGCTTCCTTCATCAGGAGCAAGATATGTAATTTATCCATGACCATGTGCCCTCCATGCTACTGGGCATTGTCATGTGCCTGAAAGCAAAAGGTACATGTACTGATATTTCATAATCTGCCAGTCAAGTTAATGGTTTTGTCATGTAGTTTCAGCACTGGGATAAATCTTGAAATTAGACACTGTATTTATAACTAGAAACATGTACCCATAGAAAAAAAATTATGGTCAAACTATTTCATTACTCAGAATAAGGCAACAGAAACTTCTTCATATGACAGTAATTTTATGCATACTGCTGGGCACTGTATACAGAACCAACAATCATTGCATCCACAAACAAATGTTTAATGACATAGAGATCAAAGCAGTGATATGAGGTCCAACCCACCTCTGTAAATCCTATAGCCCATTGTATCATATTGTCAGACAAAAACAGTTCTTGACCCTGTGGAGAAAATGTTCCAACTTTCATCTTGTGTCTGAGACCATCTGGAAAATTTCAGAGGTTAAGAATATCATATTCTACATTTAATTTCCTTTGTGAATCCAAAATCACAAGGTTTCCAGCACCATTTTTGAAATGGGTTTTCTTGAGATAAGGGTTAAGCTAAAAGAAATGCAGAATATGATGATGAATTCATTCCCAGAAAAGTTCAACAGAACCCAATGAAGCAATGGGTCTCATTATCCTAGATTCCTGACATTAATTGCAAGCTATATAAGCTATTAAAATTTAAGTGGATGAAGACTGAAAGTGAACATATTGTAAAATTTCTAGATGGCCAGTCACTTTTAAAAGAAAGAATTGATGCACACACACACACACACACACACACACACACACACACACACACACACACACAGTAACACCCAAAGAAACAAAAATATTTAGTCTATAAATGTTGATTGAGTCAAATCGCCACAATCTTGAAGTGCTTGCCATGACTCAAAGTCTCCATTTGTAAATTGGGGTGTTTATGTCCACAGTATAGTAAAATAGTCAGTTAGGTAACTTAACCATAGCTTCAGATACTGAGCCTTAAGGATCTAGTAATATTGACCATTTAGGATCTAGTTTGCCTATTTCTCTTCTGAAATAAGCCTAGAGATAATGGGGTTTCAATTGAGCATATTATCATGATAAAATTCCGAGGTTAATTGTAACACAAAGTAGATAATGACACACACACATACACACACACACATTTAAATCTTGTTCTTCACACCCATTCATTAGGAACATGTGTCTGCAACAACTACTAGATGACTAATTACAAACAGTCTCACAGATGCATTTTCCAAACATCTGCCAGAGTGTATAGCTACATATTGAGTGCATTTATAAAACCTCACAAGTTATGGTGCTATTGATAAAATATACAAAGAGAGAAATTACCTCCCAAGGGTAGGAATTAACCTCTTCATTTCCAGAGGGATGAATTTTCACTTGTTTGAGAGTCTTCTCATGGACACTGTGAGCCACAGCATATACAGAATTATGTATGCTGTAACTCTCTCCAGTCATGTCCGTTTCCCAAATATTTCTAGGCAACATTTCCAAGGAAACATTGGTTAGACAGTTACCCAAAATTTTACAATCAGGTCCAGAAAAAGAGCAAATGAAGTGTATGTTCCACAAAACAGAAAGACAAAGGTCTTCTGGATATTTGGAAGGGTTATATGTCTGGATAAACTTCCTAAATTCAGAAATCTCAGCATGTTGATGTGCAAAAATGAGATTCCCATGTAATGAATCAAACATGAAAGTAGAAAGATATTTAGATACATCCCATTGTGACTTCATGACCCAAACTTTCCAAGTTATTAAATGTTGTACTATATTTTGGATTATACCATGTAAAGATTCAGTATCACCATAAATGATAACCACACTTGCAGATGATTTTAGGATCTGTAGGTGAGTTTTTATGGAAAAGTAGTAAAAGAAAACCATGTTGTCTGGAATCATTTCTACAAAAGCTATGCACACTCTATTCTTGTCCAGCTCTCCTCTCAAGTCTGAGAGAATTTGGGCCCCGTTGTGGTCATCTGTAAGAAACAGTCCCTCCCAGGTCCAGCTGAAATGAACCATCAAAGTGATAATGTCATGTGATAGTGTCCTTTGGTGCTGTCTGGTAGACAGAAGAGAACTGACATCTGTCACTCAGGATAGTATAAAATGGCCCAAAAGTAAGCTGAAGGAAATTTCAAATAGGAAACAAGAGGGAAAATATTTACATAGAACACAATCTTAAACCTTTGAAGGCACCTTGGATTGGTAGCAACTAACTTCTGCTTATGATATTTTAAACTCCCATCTTGTTTCTGAAGACATTTATAGAGAATTCCATATAAGGAACAGCATTTTCTAAAAAAAACCACTCTATGCTCCAATCTCTTCCTTTTCTTTATCACAAACAAAGTATGTGAGGCCATATAATCAAACACCTAATTTATTCTTCAATAGATGAATGACAGCCTCACTTCTTTACAGTTGAGAACACCTGAAATGTCTGCAGTTTAATTCAGGTTTTCTGTTCCCTCACAGCCTTGCCCCTCACCTGTGGATATTTATGGAGGTTCAGCAGTCTCCCAATATGTGCAGATGTTGCTAATGATGTTCCTCTAAGTAAAGCAGCAGCCTTGATGTGCCTTCTACATGTGTAATTGGGAATCTTTATTCCCATTCCTGTGAGGCAAGTAAAAGCTTCCTGAGAGACAGACAATGAAGAACAGGATGACTGAGTGAGCTTCCTCTGTTTTAACAGTCTAGAATCATGTAGGCTTGAATCCTCTGGGGACTTTTGTGCTCAGATTTTTTAATTTCCTTCATCTGCCTTTCTCTTTCTTTATCCTTTCACCTTATACAACACCCTTGAATGCACTGATGACAGATATAATTACCATATGCTGCATCTGAGTTCAACTTGAAAAGAATGTATGACCTGGTTTATTGCACACATGACTTCAGAATTCTTATCAATATAGAAGCAACCATGCGCCTTGGCTGATGATTACGCAAATGATGTTACAAAGAAAATATATACCATGTGACTTCACCACTATCTTGGTTAATGTCACCACTTGGGGCAAGCAAAATGGTGGCTGCCATTATACTTCATGGTCCCATTGAGTCCAATAGGATCCCCACACCTATTTTATAATTGACCATGGAGAAAATGTTGGAACTCTATGGTGTTTATTTTTTAATTTTCAGTGTTTTCTTTTCTTTTTTGTTTTAACATTAATCGGTTTTCCATGATATAATTACTGGCTTCTATGAGATCCTAATTGAAATGGACAGATCCCAAAAGAGATTCAAAGGATGAATTGCCACGAGTGAGACAAACTGCAGCCAAGAAAGAACTGCCATTGTTGTCTGCTTTTCTTTCTGCCCAAATTCACAACATGCTTATTAAAATTCCTCTGTTAAGTTTCCCCTTAACAATGAAAATTATAAAAATCTAATCCCAGTAAGCAATAATCATAAAACTGATTTATTAGAATTTGTCTTTTGTATTATTTATATATAAACTGTCAATGTGAAATTATGGTTTGTTGTTCACATCATGCACTTAATAACAAAATGATTATTGTAGAGGCCCAAAAATGTGAGTCTATTTCTAACTTGTCTGATGATCAGAGAGTTTGGAGGTTGCTCAAAATGGTTGACAAGCATGGCTTCATGTCCCAACTCAGGATGTGATTACATGGTTCTTTTGACATTATGATAGCTCATACAAATAGATCCTCTCTATTGTGACAGATGGTCAGGATATACAAACATACTTCTTATTTTGTAATTATGAGGTTACCTGGGGGAATGGTTGCCTTCAGGATACTTGGTCTAGTGTGATTTTACTGCCTAAACAACAGAATGATAACGACTTGATGGCTCAGAGTGTTAAAGCAATAAACTGTTCACATTGTCCTTTGTATCATGTTAAGAAGTCTTTTGTTACCTTCTTCTCCCTTTTGTGTTAGGGTATAAAAGAGTATGGAGAATTGAACATGGGCGACATTAGTATTCACTGGAACTCTTGGAACTTTTTATGGTTTCTGTTTTTATTATTTTCATACATCTTTGTATTCTTTACTAATATTTCTAAATCCCCACATGCTGTAGGAATTCCTACAGCCAGTACCCTTTAAGATACTGGCTTACTTGGGCATGGTCTCTTAAACTATAAATGCCTATGTAAGTGCGCTGTCACCCTCTCTTCTGGCTGCAGGATTTGGTTGCTGTTCCCCATTCAAACAAAGGATTGTGATCTGTGAGTCTACCCCTAAATAAATAACTCTTTATTATACTCAATTCTGAGGTAGTGCGGAATTTCTTTTTAGTATCCATCTTCATCTGGCGCCCACGTGAATGCAAACTTCGCACCTACTAAGTGGACTGGCTTAAAGGCCTAATGGGTTCACAGCCCAGAAATTCTCCCACCCTGACTGCTTGGCTTGCTTTTACCTACTAAGCAGGTTTTTTTTTTTTTTTTTTTTTTTTTTATAAAATCCCCACCACGGTGGAGCTAAGAGCATGAGGCAACCTGGAAATTTCCCAAGCTGGTGCACAATCCCCCGCCCCCAGCCCAGCTGTATTTCCTGCCTCAGGGCAACTTGTGTAGCTTCCAGTTTGTGCTCCCTGCTCCTGAGTTCTGGGTTTCTTGCTCCACTTACGGACTTGATTTAATTGCTTTTAATTTGTCAAACAAAGCATATTTCTCAGTATTTAACCAGCATTAAGGCAGGAAACCAAAATAATACTGGACCATGCCTGGCAACACCAGTTGTGCCACCACTAGTCACGACTCTGCAACCATGACAACTGCTGGACAATAAAGATTATTACACCTAAAACAATTTACCAGACATTATAACGTAAATATTTTATTAATTAATAAATCAATAAACTTGAAAGTTATATAATGGCAGCATCAGTCCATTCCTGAGAGAATGTTGAGCACCAAAGTCACTCTACTTGGAGCATTAACCTAGATCTTTATGCAGGAATACACACATTTAATGCAGAACTAATTCTGATGGAAACCTATAAAAGGACAAGAGGAGAAAGAAATTTCTGTTCTTTGCCTGCTTGCTATCACTTACCTAACAAGTCAATTACTTCACTAGCTTTAGAACCTACTTTTTCTGGATTTTAGAATACATATCAAGATAAATGGCTTTGAAATATCTAACTCTGAGATTTATCTTGATCCTCTACAACATGTGCTCACAGAAGTATATGTATACAGGGAAATGTGTAAAGTTTAAAAAGTGTCCATTGAGTAGTAACGCACACAGTAATAACTACTCTGGCAACAGAGATACAATAAACCATTTTGTGTAGAATAGAAATAAAAAAGACAACATGTAAATTGAAAAAATAATATATCAATAGAATTTAAATGCAGATTTTAAGAACTTAAAGTATTCACGCTATACCATATTATACAAAATTCACCCCCATACAAACACATACACACAAACAAACCCATGCATTTGAAGAGATAGACAAAAAAATAGAATATTGTCATCATGAAAAAATATCTAATATTTTGTAGAAATGTGTTTCAATGTAGGAGTGAGGAGGCCACTTGTTTGTCCCGGTTGCCTGGCTAGCTTAGCCCCAAAATAACCACACAGAAACTGTATTAATTAAATCAGTTCTTGGCCCATTAGCTCTAGCTTCTTAGTGGCTAAGTTTTACATCTTAATTTAACCCATTTCTATTAATCTGTGTATCACCACATGGCAGTGTCTTACTGGCAAAGCACATCTATCTCTGGTGGTGGATCCATAGTGTCCCCTGACTCTGCTTTCTTCTTCCCAGAATTCAGGTCTGTCTTCTCTGCCTACCTAAGTTCTGCCCTATCAGGCCAAAGCAGTTTCTTTATTCATTAACCAATACAAGAAACACATAGACAGAAGGACCTCCCACACCATATCTAGTAATGTAAATACATTGAAATAAATGTAAATTTCTATGGGAAAAATAAAATTGAAATATGACTTAAATTACAAAACAGAACAAGAACTAAAAACAAAAAAAGAACCTATTCAAGGTGAAATAAAATCTCCAAGCCTGAATGCAGTTTTCTGGAGATGACGCCAGATGTGGAATACTTGTGCCATATGTCCTTTAGTTTATATTATAAAAGTTTTATGAGCCTCCAAAATGATTTCTATAAAAATCTCTACACATTTTCATGTCCACCTGCAGAAAATAAGGATTTTTCTTTGCCATCAGCCTTTCAAACACTTATGATTAGAATTCTTGATGTTAACCTTTATACTGGGTTATGCTGGTACTTCTAGATAATTATAATTTTCTTTACACACCAATCACACAGCCAAGTATCCGTTTAACAAGGAGAAAAATGAGTAGTTGAAGACATAGCCTAAACAAGAAATGCAGGTGACAGGCTGGATCTAAACATGCAGTGGAGTAAAATTAGACCCTTATCCTCCACCTTGCATAGGAATCAGTTCAAAACAGTTCACAATCCTAAGCTTAGAACATGAAACATTGAAAGTTATAGAAGAACACACACCTAACAATTGTCAAGACATTGGTGTAGGCAAGAACTTACTGCAGAGAATGCCAGTGTCACACAAATTAGCCCCAGGAATCAAAAGATAGAACCACACAAAATGAAGACGCAAATGTGGAAAAGAAAAAATATTTTGTAGAGCAAGGTAAACTATAACAAGAACACCATATGATGAGAGAAAACACTTTCCATTTGTTCTTTAGATTTTGGGCTAATGTAGAAAGGTTTCAATTAACTGAAGAAGTTGTAAATCAAGGGAATAAAGCCTCCAACCAACAACGAGTAATGACAAGAACAGATCCTGTACAAAAGAAAAGCACACACACCTAGCACCCACTTTGAAAGGTTTTCAACATCACTGATCATCAGGAAAAACCAAAACTAAAAAATAACTAAGCATTGATTGTTTTTAGTATTTTAGATACTGTTTCAAGATACAAATAATACGCATTGGCTCCACCCAAGGCCTTGGGCTGTCCGAGCTGAAAGAGGCAGTGCTTCTTGTTTGACTATGCGATGTCTTATAAAGAAGGAGGGAGAGTGGTTGGTCTTTCTTTGGTGGTGAAGACTAGGAGAGGTGGCATAAAGCAGCATGTGATTGGTCTCCAGCTTTCCAAAGACTCTGAAACTTGATTTACCATATCCTGTATTCATGAGTGTATCCCCCCTTTCATATTTAAAAATCCTTAATACCCCTTAAACAGACATACATGGATTTATCATAACAAGTGGCCTTGTGACCTACCAACCTCTACAGCTGTTGGTGAGTTTGGATCCCTGAGACACAAGATCCCCACCCCACAGCTTCCTGCCCTTCAAGTAGTTTCAACCCCCACCACATGCTCCATTAGCCACCTCTGTTTGCTAAAGGAGTTGCTTGCTAGCTTGTGCATTAGGTGCATTGAACTGTGGGTCCAGCTTGACCCATCTTTTTTTTTTTTTTTTTTTTTTTTTTAGGCAAAAAGGAGACCTGGCACTCACTCTGTTCTGGCACCAGCCCTACAGCCCCCAGCTCCCATCTCCAGCTTGGACAAGCTCCCAGCTGTTCTGTTATGGTCATGCACTCATGAGCTGCTCTGCCCCTGAGGCCAGCAGCTATCTGCATGCTCTTTCACAGCCCTACCAAACTGCTAAATTGGAACAATGCCTGTGGTAAATTGGCCTGAAGGCCTGAAGAGTCCACATTCCAGCTTCCAGAGTTCCCTGTGGGAGTCAGTGTTACATTCTGCCTCCAACTCCACTTAAGCACCAGGCAGATCTGCTCAGGTTTTTGGAGCACCACGCGAGTTGAGGACTTCTAAAATCGTTCAGTGTATTGCTTCATTACTATGTATAATCTGTTGTGCTCTCCGTAGTTCTGCCTAGTACTTGGGGGTACCAGGTGGAAGTTTGCTTGGGTGAGTCTCTAATTTACAGGAACCCACTCTGGGAGCCTGAGTCAGCCTTGTCTGACCTGGTCTGGTGGTACACCTGCGGCCCCTGCTGGTCAAGTGTTGTCATTACAGTCTAAAAATAATTAGGACACCTAGAACAGTCTCCAGAGGATTTTTTCCTGAGGTCATACAGAAATTTAAAACATTTTTGGTTTCTAATATGGATGGAATTTTAGAAGAGATACATGACCTACCTGTACGTACACATTTTTATCTATAGTTACTATTAGTCTGGAAATTCATATCGTATCCTTAAAAATGATTTGGTAACAGTGCCAAGAGTGAGAAACTTACTGAAATGCTACAGACTTTATAAAGTGGTAATGGGGGATTAGCCAAAAGGATTCATTCAAATGGAAAATGATAATAATAAATTGGCAGTCTAAGTTCATTCCTTGGGACATGGAAATGAGAAATTGGCAGATAAAATTCATTCCATGTCAAATGGTTATGAAAAACTGACAGATAAAACATTGCTTTTGGAAGACAATCTGATTGCCACACAGGTAATATCTAAGGATGAAAGGTATCATTGATGAATAAAATGAAATTTTTAGAATTATATGCAAATGATGAAAACAAGAAACTGATTGTCTAATGAAATCACTGGAATCATTCACTGTTCAGAAGTTCAGACCCTACGAAAATCGTGAAAAATAGATTTCAAGCTTGAGAAGAACCTACTATAATGATAAAAAGAGCATTAAGGCACCAAAGAAAGGGATTAGAGGGAGCTAAACCTCTGTACAACCTTACGGAGTCAGAGATGGCCTGCCTATAGTCATGAGTTCACTTGCTATGAGCTATCCTGTTATTATTGTGTAAAGTCAGCTAATGTTAATTGTCCCAAAGGATATACAGATTGTAAATGGAAGTCTATACATATGAAAGATTTCAATGATATTAAGGAAGCAATAGTGTCCTATTACACATTCAGTATATATAAGGCAGATGCTGAATACCTGGTCTTCTAGAAACAGAATCACTCTAAATGGCTGAAATCAACTAGTCTCAGCAGTATTAGAATATAGTCATCAGTTACTATGGAAAAACTGGTTGAGAGAAGAAGCTTGAACAGCAAGATAAGTTTAAATGCTTTGAGATTTCTCATCTCCTTGGTGAGGGCTGTTTTACTGACATAAATAAACAGACTACCTTAGATGAGCACACATTGTTCACATACTGTAAGGGAGCCTTAAATGACTGAGATAAGATTCAAGAATCAGAAAAATAATTGAGCCTTTACTAAAGTTATACAAGGCTCAAAAGAACCCTTCACTGACTTTTTGCAGAGATTCACTGAAGATGTAAATGGAGCAATATCAGATCAAGTTAGATGACTACTAGTTGAATCTTTCAGTTTTAAAATGTTAATTTAGAAGGAAAAATAATTGTGCCTTTAAAGGTCAGATCAGCACCCATGGAAAAATGAATGCAACACAGTCAATATTGAGTCTCATAATTATAGCAATGAGGTTTGGATAGGAGAGGTGATGTTCAAAGGCCTGAAGAGATATCAAAATGTCAAATGTTATAAATGTGGTAAACAAGGACATCTAATAAGACATTGTATGTAGAGTGTTACTAGACATGATGTTTTTCTAGGAATGACCCAGATAGAAGACCCCAAACTTCTGGATTATGCAGAAAATATTGCAAAGGCCGAGATTGGAAGAATGAATGCAGGTCAATAAGATACAAACAAGGCAACCATTTACCATGAGGAAATGACTTGGGGGGGGCTCTTACAGGCCCCCAGGTTGATCGTGGTCTAGTCATTCCCAGTCACTGTGGAGGAAACTCCTCCCCAGAACAATTAGAGGACCCAGTGCCTATTGTAAAAAGCCATTCCACTCTGGATAATAGAATATATTTGGAGGATGAATAAAAAAATTCCAAGAAGAATCATAAAATGTATACTTTTTGCAGACTTAATTATCAAATTATCAAAGGCCAATAAATAACATTATAATAGAGGGCCTATTAGACGTGTGTGTGTGTGTGTGTGTGTGTGTGTGTGTGTGTGTGGACTATTATTACCACAGAACCATAGCATCCAATTTGACCTCTTCAGGAGGTAGATGTTCAGTTCCTAGGATTGAAACCCTATCTCAACAAGAGTAAAACAAAGCATGAGATGGGTTTACTGCATGGGGCCAGAAGTCCAGAAAGAAAGGTTGAAGCCATATGTGGATAATGTAGCAGTGAGTCCATGGATCTGTGATATGTTACAGTAATGTAATACCCAGATTACTATTTCTCCAAGCTCAGAAGTATACCATAAAACAATTTATGTTTCTGGGAATAATATTATAAGACAGTATAAAAAACAGGCACTGACCATTCAGGCTGTACAAAAACAGGGCATAACAGATATTGAACTGTCAGAGGTAAGGTACCAACAGCCTTGCTCTTGAAATGGCTAACTGACAAACCTGTCTGGGTTGGACAGTGGCCTCTGACATCAGAGAAACCAAAGGTTTTAGAGCAGCTGGTACAGGAACAACTAAATGATGAACATATTAAAGAATCTATCAGCCCTTGATTAAAAAGAAATCTGGAAAATGGAGAACACTAAAAGACTAGAGAGCCCACAGCCTGGAATGCCTTTGTCTTTTCTGTTACCTAAAGAATGGCCTATTATAGTTATTGGCTTAAAAGACTGTTTCTTCACTATGCATCTACAAGAAAAGGATAGGGAAAAATTTGCCTTCACAGTACCTACTTATAATAATTCTTAGCCAGTTAAGAGGTTTCAATGGAAGATTCTTCCACAGTGAATTTTAAGTAACACTACCCTGTACCATATTTTGTATAAAATCTGTTGGAAATAGTTCCTGTATAGTTTCCACAATCTATAATTTACCATTATATGGACAATATCTTATTAGCTGATTCAAAGGTAGACATTTTAGAAAAATGTTTGAAAAAGTAATGGAAGGTTTTCATTGCTGGGGATTACAAGTTGCTTGCCCCCCAACAAAGAAGAGATTCTAGTAATTACTTAGCATATAAAATAGGTCTACAAAAAAGTTAAACCCTAAAAGGTACAAATCAGGAAAGATCAGTTGTTGACTCTTAATGACTTTCCAATTTTGCCAGTAGTCACTTCCAATTTACAGACCATTATTGGGATAGAACCTTATAAACTGAGTAATTTGTTCAGTACTCTAGAAGGGGACAGGGATTTAAATAGTCTAAGAAAATTATTAGCTAAAGCTGAAAAAGAGTTGCTTTGGTGAAAAAGAAATTACAGAACACACATGTGGACCCTGTGGATCCAAAGTTTAACTGCATTCTGGTTATATTACCCTCCAGACAATACCCTAAAGGGATTTTGAAGCAGAGGGAAGGCATATTGGAGTGGATATTTCTGCCACATAAACAGAGTAAGAAATTAAAATATAGGTGGAAAAGATTTCAATTTTGATTTTAAAGGAAAATTTAGAGTTTGTTAATGGACAGGAATGGACTTATAAGAAATTATATTATCTTTAACTAATGAGTACATTTCCTCTTTTTGGAAAGATAGTGAATATGGCAAAGAGCTTGCAATCTTTGTTTTTTTGGGGGGAGGGGGAGAGATAAACAACAGTTATCCTAAAAGAAAGAACACTAAATTCTTAAAAAGAACCAGTTGGATCCTTCCATGCACTGTAAAGAGAACATCAATCTTTGAAGTCCCTATGTTCTATACTGATGCAATTAAATCAGGAAAGGCAGGGTATACATCAGGAAACTTTAGCAAATTGGTTAAAAGCCCTTATAATTTGTGCAAAAGTTAGACTTGTATGCCATTCTCATGGTACTAATAGATTTTACAAAACCTCTCCACATAGTTACTGACTCTCAATGTACAGAAAGAGCTGTTTTATATATTTTAATTGCTGAATTTATTCCGGATAAAATAAAATTAGCTTCATTATTTATACAATTATGGGAAATAATAGGAATAGGAATCATCTCACTTATATAACTCACATCAGATTTCATATGGATTTGCAAGGTCCTCTAGCACAAGGTAATTATGAAATTGATCAGTTATTAATATGAAATTTCATAAAGTCACCGTGTTAACAGCACAGATTTGAAAAAGGATTTTTCCATCACATGGCAATAAGCCAAGGAAATTATGAAACAAAAATGTCCTATATGTTCCTTCTATAACCAAACTCCATTACCTGCAGGGAGTAACCCTAAAAGTATGCAAAGAAAGGAAATTTGGAAAGTGGATATGTTTCATTTTGCAGAATTTATTTGGAAAACTTAAATATGTATATCATACTATAGATTGTTCTCAGGATTTCAGGGGGAGACTGCTTTGAGTTCTGAAAAGGCTGATTTTGTTATTACAAGCCTATTAGAAATCATGGCCATTATAGTTATACCTGTATAAGTTAAGACTGATAGTGTTCCAACATATGTCTCCAGTAAAATAAAACCATTTTCTGCATATTATAATATTAAGTGTTTTACAGGTATTACACACAATTCTATAGGATAAGAAAGCCATCATTGAAAGATCTAATCGCACCTTTAAAAATGTTTAATATACAAAAAGAGAGCAATAGCTCCACAATTTTATGCTAAATTCTGCCTGTGACCTCACTACATAGACTCTTGTTCTCAATATTTCTTCCCAAGGAAAGAGAAATTGATATGTACTGATATGCTGACTAAATAATATATATAACTGAAGGCATATGTGAATATGTATATTTATGGTTGTGTATGAGTGAATAATGTATATTTATGTGTTTACATATGTGAATATGTGTGTTTATGTATGTTCATGTGTAAATGTCTGTATCTGTGTAGGTGCCCATATAAATTTGTGTATTTATGTATGTTTATGTGTGAATATATATATATATATATGTATATGTGTGTGTGTGTGTGTGTGTGTGGCTGTTGAATAAACCCATGACCTGGTTTTTTCCTCCATGATATAGTTATGGAACCTAGTCAGTTATGCTGGTCACCTGCCCTTTGCTTGTGGGATTTTGGTGATCATTCTATCACCCTAATTACTAATACAGCAGAAGTATTCAGTTGGATGTGAATCAACTTTTGTGCATGTTAAGACTAATAAGCTATGATTTTGCTGTCTAAAGTATTCCAAAAGTAATCTAGAATATGAGCAAGATGAAGACAGGGCATCAACAATAGACTAAAGGCAATTCTATTCAGGTTAAACCAATGAGTTTATTGGTTCTGGAGAATGGGCCAAGAGTACTTTATAGGAAGAAATGGTCACTCAAATTTACCCACATCAATGAAGAGTTCAAACCAGCAGTGATAGATACTAATAAATATCCTCACTCCCTGTAAGACTTGTTCCCCACCAGCAATTATTAATTACTTTTGTAACCTTGGGGAGGAACCTTGTGAAACCTGTAACTTACGAGTTCCTGATTTTTGGTGGATTCATAAGTCTCTTGAGTCTTCTTGGTGATCTCCCTAAGTCTTATGAGTCTCTTTTCTCCCTCAAGAAGGGAAGTTGGAATTTGAAAGAAATATCCACACAACATATGATCTCAATTTATCTTGTCACTGACACATTTTCTGTGTCTGTTCAGCCTGAACAATAGATAAGCTGACAAACACAATTTCAAATTTCTAAAAACATAGTGGAATTAAGACATACAAGCTGCCATTTGTGTATTTTTCTCTTCTGTTTTTGTTGGCAGTCATTTTGTAGAAATCAAAACTCTTCCTATCTGCATGCCTTTTAAACCCCCATAGTTGCCTGACACTGGCATAAGAAGGAGACATTTCATTGGTTAAAATTTACTGACTTGTACAAATCTCTTCTTGATGTAGGAGGATCTTCTATTTCTCTCTTGCTTTCATTGGTTATTTAGTAAAGAAAACCACTTGGCCTGATAGGTCAGAACATAGGTAGGCTGGGAAGACAGAACAGAATTGTGGGAGGAAGAAAGCAGAGACAGGCAGACGCCATGAATCTCCGGCCCAAGATGGACGCGGGTTAGAATCTTCCCGGTAAGCCACAGCCTCGTGGTGCTACACAGATTTAATGAAAATGGGTTAATCAAGATGTGAGAGTTAGCCAATAAGAGGATAGAAATAATGGGCCAGGCAGTGTTTAAATGAATACAGTTTCTATATTATTATTTCCGGGGCTAAGCTAGCCGTGCAGGAGCCGGGCAGGATGAAAAGCAAGGGTGCTCGCCTCATCACTACAACTTCTCATTCTAATTCTTTGCCCAGGAGATTTTGAATACCCTGAAAGTTTTGTCACCTTTGAGTGCTGTCCTACTCAAGTGTTCTCTACCATAGCTGCTCCTGATGATACAGTATAAAACACAAACCAACCTTATTTTGCTTGGTTCAGTGCCTGATGTCTGAATGTTGTCTGTGTGTGTGTGTGTGTGTGTGTGTTGCCATATATGGAAGCTACAAAAATACTTTCCCTCAAGTTTTTCCTTCCAATGAAGTGAGATAGATACATAGATGGACTTGATATGTGAAGCTAGAATACAAACACAGAAAAAATAATATTAAGTGTTCAGGGAACTCTGATATATTTCTGTCACCTTTCAACTACTGGGTGCTATTAAACACAGGGTCATGCCACTGCTCCCAGTTTTCATGTTTAGAAACAGCTTTGATGTTGTCTAGTGCTTTCTAAATAGTTATACTTTCTTTTCTTTTTGTATATATGAGTGATTGTTCATTCATATCCATCAATATGAGTGTGGCATTAGTGCATATGTGTGTACAGATGTGCAAGTTGGTGTCCTGTTCTGTCACACTCTGCCTTATTCCTTTGAGACACAGTCCTTCATTGAAAATTGAACTTGATTGGCAGTCACGAAGTCCTAGTCATCTCCTGTCTCCACACCTCACAGTGCTTGGGTTACAAAGTTTTCGTGGCTCTACCTAGCATTTTACATTCATGGGTGCTAGATATGTCAGCTCAGATTCTTGTGCTTGAGTGGTAAGTGCTCTTAACACTGAACTGCCTCTCCAGCTTATCACTATGAAAAGTCATATATAAAGCTAATAATAGGACAATTATTAATCCCCTTTTGATTTTCATGTTACCAGTGGAGAAAATTAATCATCCACATTACCCAGTTATAAATCTTGCTACCTACAACAGATTCCAATCCTGTCTGCAAGATATTCTGGTTAAGTAGCAACAAAGATGTTACAGGGTAATGTTTAAGCCCTACTCAGTGATATGGAACCAATAACTGACATTGCCAAAGTGGCCAAAGCCCTGGGCCTAGGACTAAAAACCTACCACTCTTCTTCTAAAGGAACATAGCAGAAAATTGGCAGCAAGAGACATAGTGCTATTCCCCTATATTAGTGTTATCACTCAGTCCTTATCAAAAATACTTCTCGCAATAGATGGTGATTTACAAAGAAATTTACAAGTGGACAACTGCACAATGTATGCAGACTTGGGATCACTCAGCCCTAAATGGGATGTCTCTAGTCACACAGAGTGCAAAGGTCACCTGGCCATAAAGCACATTGTCCATGCCAGTCTTCTAGGCAGACAACTGATTTTGCATTACTTTCCTTGAAGGAACAAACTTGTGTGCTTAATATTCCAGGTTCTCCTAGCTCATGTCTGTGAACACAAAGATTTCTGTACCCTCTACATGGACATGGGTTCAACCCTAACCAATAAGAAATACACAATTGATACCTGATGGCAAAGCAAAAATCAATTTCCTCCCTTGGAGTGTCACTGGCTATATCAACCAGATCCCGGGGTAGACCCCATGCCCAGGAGTAGTTGAACACCAGAAAATGGACTTCATGTTCCTTTTATGTGTGATTTTTGTTTTGATATTTTTTATCTTGTCTTATTGATTTTTATTTCAAGAAGTTGTATTTTGAATTTCCCCCTTTTCCATTTTTTCTTTTGTGAAAGGAATGTTTTAATTTAACATTTTGTTTTGATTGAAGTATACATTTTTTTATCACATCTTTTTTTTTCCATTCAAAAATTTATACCTTCCTCCCCTCCTCCCATTCCCCTCCCGCTCCCCTACTCACACTCCTCCCTCCTTAAGAGAGGGTAGGGTACCCTGCCCTGTGGGAAGTCCAAGGCCCTCCCCACTACATCCAAGCCTAGGAAGCTTTGCATCCAAATAGACTAGGATCCCCAAAAGCCAGTACATGCAGTAAAAACAAATGCCAGTGCCTTTATCAATGGCTTCTCAGTCAGCCCCCGCTGTCAGTCACATTCAGAGAGTCTGGTTTGATCGCATGCTTGTTCAGTCCCAGTCCAGCTGGATTTGGTGAGCTCCCATTAGAACAGGCACACTGTCTCAGTGGGTGAACCAACCCCTTGTGGTCCAGACTTCCTTGCTCATCTTCTCCCTCCTTCTGGTCTTCAACTGGACCTTGGGATCTCAGTCTGTTGCTCTGATGTGGGTCTCTGTCTCTATTTCCATCGGTTGCCGGACGAAGATTATATGGTGCTATTCGAGATAATCATCAGTGTGATAGTGGGGCAAGGCCAGGTCAGGCACCCTCTGCTCTGCTGCCCAAGCATTTAGCTGGAGACATCCCCGTGAACATCTGTGATCCCCTCGAGAGCCAAGTCTCTTGCCAATCCTAAAATGGCTCCCTCAATGTAGATATCTTCTTCCCTGCTCATATATCCGCCTTTCCTCCATCTCCACCCTACCACTCCCCCAAGCTCTCTCCAGTCTTTCTTTTCTCCAGTCTCTCTCCCTCTCACCCTTCCTCGAACCTTACCCCCACTCTTATCCCCACCCCCATGATCCCAACTGTTGCCTGGCAATCTTCTTTTCTTCCAATTTCCAGGAGGATCTATATATGTTTTTCTTTGGTTTCACTTTGTTATTTGGCTTCTCTAGGCTGGCAAACTATAGGCTTAATGTCCTTTGTTTATGGCTAGAGCCCACTAATGAGTGAGTACATACCATATTCATATTTTTGGGTCTGGGTTATCTCACTCAGAATAGTGTTTTCTATTTCCATCCATTTGCATGCAAAATTCAAAATGTCATTATTTTTTACTACTGAGTAGTACTCTAATGCGTATGTATTCCACACTTTCTTTATCCATTCTTCATTGAGGAGCATCTAGGTTGTTTCCAGGTAACCCACAAACCTATTAACACCCGATTTTCAACACGGAGCTAAAAGTATACAATGGAAGAAAGAAAGCATCTTAAACAAATGTTGCTGGCATAACTGGATGTCAACCTGTAGCAGAATGAAAATAGATCCATATCTATCACCATGCACAAAACTCAAGTCCAAATGGATTAAAGACCTCAATATAAATCAGACCACCCTGAACCTGATAGAAGAAAAAGTGGGAAGTAGACTGCAACACATGGGCACAGGAGACCACCTCCTATGTATAACTCCAGTAACACAGACAACAAGAGCAACAGTGAATAAATGGGACCTCCTGAAACTTAGAAGCTTCTGTAAAGCAAAGGACACTATCATTAAGACAAAAAGGCATCCTACTGAATGGGAGAAGATCTTCACCAACCCTGCAACAGACAAAGGTCTTATCTCCAAAATATATAAAGAATTCAGGAAACTGGACATGAAATTATAATGATTCAAATTAAAAAAAAATAGGGTACTGAACTGAAAAGAGAATTCTCATCAGATGAAGTTCAAATGGCCAAAAGACACTTAAGGTCATGTTCAACCTCCTTAGCAATCAGGGAAATGCAAATCAAAACAACTTTGAGATAGCATCTTACACCTGTCAGAGTGGCTAAAATCAAAAACACCAATGATAGCCTATGCTGGAGAGGATGTGGAGTAAGGAGAACACTCATCCATTGCTGGTGGGAATGCAGACTTTTGCAACCACTTTGGAAATTAGTGTGGCAGTTTCTCAGGAAAGTAGGAGTCAATCTACCTCAGGATCCAGCAATACCATTCTTGGGAATATATCCAAGAGATGCCCAATCATATTACAAAAGCGTTTGTTCAACTATGTTCATAGCAGTATTATTTGTAATTGCCTTTTTTATTTTGGAAATGTGATTGACAAATTCCTTTAATTTTATTTAACTTTTTATTAATGTATTTTTATTGATTCTTAGGGAATTTCATTTTATAAACTCCAATCCCACACATTTTCTAGTCCTCCATTTCCACTATCCACCCTTGAAACCCCCCCCAAAATAAAAAAAATCACTCCTCCATTTTTTCTACCACTCCATCACATATTCATTTGCGGTACTGTCCTTGGGAGCTATGATGTGTCGTGCAGTATACCCCTTTGCCCAAACAGCTCATCCTAGTTCAGGACCAAATGAGTCTCTGGCTGTGGTGGTATTCCAAAATTAAAGAGGACTAGATTACTTCTTCTGTAATCAGATTGATGACTCCTCATTGCCATCATAGAACTGTTATCCAATGAATAATGGAAACATGCAAAGTTTAAGAGCCAAGCAAAAACTGAGCCAAGCTCAAAGAACCCAGTTGTAGAGAGGGAGGAAGGATTATATAAGTAGGTAGGGTTAAGATCATGATGAGAAACCCACAGAGACAGCTGACTCAAGCTCACCGGAGCTCACAGATCCTAGACCCACAGCTTTGGAGCCTGCATGGGACTGACCTAGGCTCTTTGCATGTAGGTGACAGTTGTGTAGCTTCATCTGTTTGTGGGACTGATAGCAATGTGATCATGTCTTGTCCCTGGTGCATGAGATAGATTTTTGGAAACTATTCCTTCTGGTGATGCTCAGTCTTGATGCAGTGAGTAGGAGCTTGGTCCTGCCTCAACTTGATATGTCATACTTTCTTGACTTTTGCCTTAACCTTTTTAAATGAAGACAGAGGAGTGGATTGGTGGGGAAATAGAAGGGATGGGGGGAGGGAATGGGAGGGAAGGAGATAGGGGAAACTGTGGTTTGTATGCAAAATAAATAAAAATTTATTAAAGAAGGAAAAAAAGAAAATTCAAGAATGTCTCATTAAATATAAAAGAGCAAAGAGTCAAATCTCAAGTTTGCTCAGGTATGCACAGACAAATAGAGGAGAAAATTTTTTTATGTAACCATTGGTGTCTGATACTCTGAGATTGCTAGGGAACAGGCCTACAGACAGAATCTTCCATACACAAAGTTTCCTTTTCTAAGGCCCCATCAAGGACACACACACACCGTGGCACTCAGTCTACACTCCCATGGGGAGACTGCTGCTATCAGTTGTTGACAGACATTGATTATAGGGATATCAATTTAGTACTGACCATGAGGTTTCCTCCTTGATTTCAAGATATTATCATGCAAGAAAGTGCTAGATAGACTTCCTGGGAGAAAGACTCATCAGTAGTTTTACCTAGCTTTGAAATAAAGACCAGTATGTCAAAATATGAATTCATTAGTATAATAGTCACATGGCAATTATAGGATAACTAACCACTTTTTGATTGTATTTACTTTCATTCTATGAGAAGAAATGCATGCCTGGTACTAGGCCAAGAATCCATGGTTGAGGAACTCACAAATCTCAGGAACAAAACTACTTATTATTTTAATCTTCATATCACACTGCTTTCTAAAGTTGTATCTCTTTATCCAGAGATGAGTGCAACCCTTAGACTTAATCAAAGAAATTGTTCAGTGGACAGTGGTCAACACCTAAACTTACAGCTGCTCAAAGGACAAAAAATGGGTATAATTGGAGTACTCAGTCATCAGTGTAAAATCAACTATTTTATAATGGAAAAAATATTATTAATATTGCTGAGAAAACTTTATCAGTATTGAAATAAAACACAATTAGATATCACTGGGAAAATGAATGTATTTTGATATTAAAGAACTTACACATTGTTAAATAATAATTTTCTTTCCACACACAATAATTGAAACTCTATCAAGACAACGAAAGATAACTAAAGATTCTGAATGTTCAATTCATGAAGTATGATAGATAAACAAAATATTCATCTAGGCTTTATTCAGAAGTGAATTAAAGTCTCAGGTGTTTAAGATACAATATTTGAAGAACATATCAGGATTTGAGACGAATCAGTTTTCATTTTTGACCCCATCTCTTGATACGGTCTTCAGGATAATAGGTTTTTCTGGATAAAGAAGTTCTTGTTGACTTAAATTCAAGGGAATCTATAATAGTTGAAAAAATACACTGGTAAACAACCAATGAAAAAATGCACAGAAGACTAATAGAACTAATTTATTAAGAATAGCAATAGTTTCTTCATGCATTGTCATTTGGCCATGATCTTAGTACAAAGATGTAAGAGTCAGGAAGAATGTAAGTTTAAGGTTGGCTGAACTACACAGCAAGTTCCATACAAACCTGAACAACATGAATTACTTCCTATAAATAATATGTCTTTATAAATGAATACTTATTACTTTTAGCAACACATATCTTGAATTCCTCATACATTTATCTCCATAAAATAGAAAAAGAAAATATGCCTCTATCTATTATACATCAAAGTGAATATTTATTACCAGTTCCTTACATGCCAAGACAAAATTGTGATTGTACGTCTTCCTCAGTAATACACATTTTAAATGGAGCAGCAATTTGAACTCTAGAAAGCATATTTGTGGGTATACAGAAAACAGAATTTAAAAGGTGATATAAAGTGAGTAGAGAGAAAACAGCATTTAAAAAAGATCTAAACTGAATTTTGCATTTAGTAAAATGGAAAGATAATCATGATTTTTCATTGTACACCTATTGCTCCTAAACAATGTGTTTACCTTTCACACTGAAACATGGAAATTCATAATGGAAAGAAAACTTTGGAACCACTAAGATATTAATCCTCTGTATTTCTTCTGAACTCAAGGGAGTGCTTTAGGGAATTTGTAGTCTATTTTATACCTTATTTTTATACCATATTTTTATTAGTTTAAAAAGTGAAGGATCTCCAACAGACCAATATTCTTATCTAAGTAGAAGAATGTACAAATAGTTTCTCCTGTAATTTGACAAAGACCATCTTGTATGTAACTAGAGCTTTCAGGGGTTATCAAAACTTGCTTTCCATCAAAGCAAAGTATCCACATACAGAACATCAGGACACCTGTCCTCAAGTCTCTAAAAAGAAGATGACCACCTTATCCTCCTATTCTTCCATGAAGAAAAACCTACTGACACTCAAGGTATATTAAACACAAAAGTCATAAGATTAAACCCATTTGGCATTACTTCAATTTAAATTAATGGTAAAGTATTCTTATGTTATTCAGGGGAGGTATTCCAAACATGTTTCTAAATGTTTCACCTTACATAAAAAGTACATAGAAAAGGAAGGAAAGTTTTAACATCAGAAGTGATGTCTGACCTCAAGAAACCATGTTTTCCAAACAAAATAACAGAGAGCACATGCACAGCTGAAATCACAAGAATATGAAATAATGAACAAGACATGTACAACAACAATCTATATAAAATGCCAGAATGGAGTGTGTATAGATAGAAACACAGTTCCATCCTTAGTTGATGAGCTTTTGTTATCCTATGCTGCTGAAAAAAGCCAAGCCTATTTTATTGAAATGGTAGTGCCTCTCTTAAATCAATCCTACTCTAGGGAAAGGCCCTCTTTACCCAAGAGCAGTTCGCTAACAAAAATTGAAGTTTATGTATTTAAAAATGAGAGAGAAAGAAGTGAGGAATGTAGGAAAATAATTATAGATATTGAGGATGAATTGCCATGAAATTCTTAGGGAATAAATAAAAATATTATTTAAAATATACACATGTATCTATAAAAACAATTTCCTTGAGCTCCCAAGGTCCAAATGAGGAACAGAAGGAGGGAGAACATGAGCAAGGAAGTCAAGACCGCAAGGGGCGCACCCACCCACTGAGATGGTGGGGCTGATCTATTAAGAGATCACCAAGACCAGCTGGACAGGGACTGAAAATGCATAGGATAAAACCAGACTCACTGAATATGGTGGACAATGAGGGCTGCTGAGAAGCCAAGGACAATGGCACTGAGTTTTGACCCTATTGCATGTACTGGCTTTGTGGGAGCCTAGCCGGTTTGGATGCTCACCTTTCTAGACCTGGATGGAGGGGGCAGGATCTTGGACTGCCCACAGGGCAGGGAACCCTGACTGCTATTTGGACTGGAGAGGGAGGGAGAGGGGAGTGGGACATGGGGAATGGGGGGAGGGGGAGGAAAAAGGGAGGCAGAGGGAGGCAGAAATTTTTAATTAAAAAAATTTAATAAAAAATAAAAAACAATTTTCTTAATTTTAAATGGTAAAATAACTTAAAATGTATACCCAAGAGTTAAAAAGCAGCTACAAAACCTCCTTTATGTATTCACTGAAAATTTTTAGCCTTAAAGTCAGAATTTCAGTTAATGGAAAGAATAAAATCAAGTGATTCAGAAAGTAAGAGGAATACTGAACATAGAGAAAATACCACAGAGAAGTACATGTAGTAGTTAATGTGTTACCAGGGGCAATGGCAGCATACAGAAACCATTACTAAAAGACAGAGGAGTGATTTACAGAGACAAGCTAGGAAAGGTTTTTGGGGTTGGGACACAGTTGGTTTCTTCGAATTTGAAGGATGAGATATAATGAAGGAACATTATTGTAAAAATGTAAAGGGGGGGTCTGTTAGTCTGTACTAGAGTTCCCAAAATGTGAGGACAAATGGTCAGGATGGTCTAGAAAAGGAGTAATATATATCCATGAATAATACTTAAAACCAGTGATTCTTGACTATGGTTACAAGTGGAAATCATTGTGGAGCTTTAAAAGCCATTCTGTGGGTGAGGGTTTTCTAGTATCTGAGGTGACACAGGCATCATAAGGTGATCGTTACAGCTTCTGGAGATAAGACATGTCCACATATGTAGTTAAACAGAAACACTACTTAATAAATGGTTCTATGTATGGTACATTCATGTATGAATACACTATAAACCAAACCATTATTTTGTAAAATGGATATATACTAGTAAGAAAGAAGAATTTTTTGTTCAAATCCAATAATATCATACATAATCACATAAAAAAGATCATCATTGACCTTACATGATATTACCATTTATACTTAGATATGAACTAATTGCTCTATACTTTCAGACCGTACAATTCACACATGACTTCAGATAGATCACTGAATAGAGAAAGCTTTAATTAGAGATGAATATACATTTTTTAAGAATAAATGAAGCCCCAGTTTATGAAAATGCCTAAAATAAAAACTTTCCAAAAGAGAATATTTTCTGCCTCACCTGTGTTTCTTCACAAGGTTCCACGGAGAAGTTCTGCAAGATTTTGACAACAGCAAGCTTCATGGTAATGAGAGCAAACCTCATGGCAATGCAGTTTCTAGGACCATTCCCAAAAGGCATGTATACATAAGGATTGATTGCATCTTTGTTTTTCTTGGAGAACCTGATGGACAATTTTACAAGAACACAAAATAATGAAACATCACATCAAGTCCACAAGAATTAAAATGTTTGTAGTTTTAATGTACAACCCAAAGTCAGGATTATGCAGGATACTGCAGTGTGTTGACTGTTCCAAATGTGTTACAGTTATTTCATTTCATTCATCATGAGATTTTTTTTTTAGTTTCTTGTTTTTTTTTTTTTTGAGACAGGGTTTCTCTGTAGCTGTGGAGCCTGTCCTGGAACTAGCTCTTTCTTTCCAGAGTGAAGTTGGATGTTTATTTAGTGGGCTATGAAAGGGAAAGGAAAGAAGGGGAGACTTAAATTTTTTGCTCCCACAGAAAAATAATAGTGAAAAGTTCTATTGTGTTGGTCTGGACAATGATTATGTTTTAGGATATAACAACCTGCACCACCCAAAACACAGAAACCAACATCAAAATAAGTAAGATTGTATCAGAGTTATGGAGAAAGAGAGAGAGAGGAGAGAGAGAGAGAGAGAGAGAGAGAGAGAGAGAGAGAGAGAGAGAGAGAGAGAGAGAGAAGACTGTCCAAAATAAAGATAATGAGTCACACAGAGAATTATCTCCTACATTGGGAAGGAAAAAACAAATGGCCAACCATAAAACTGAGAAGGGACTGGTGTCAAAAATATGTCAGGAAAAAAAATGTCAGGAATTCAATATCTCAATGAAACAAAAATTTAAACAGCCCCCAAAATGAAACATAAACACAATTTTTAAATGGGAGAAGGATCTAAGCAGACACACAAATGGCCAACAGTTACCTTAAATGGTGTTTCATATTACCATTGACCAAATAGGACAGGTGATGCTTTATGGTGACAGAGCACTAGCCTAGTATTTACAGTATTCTGAGTGTGATCTCCTAAGCCAATAAATAAATAAATAAAATTAAAAATACCAAGAAACAAACAATGAGATATTTACCTAAATCTATGAAAATGGCTTTTACTGAAAAGATGTAGCTGTTGACATAATTTGAATGCAAATCATATAAGCTATGGGTGAGAATAATGATTAGTATAATCATTATGCAAAATAGTATGAAGGTTGCTCATAAAAGTAACAAATAATTATAGAATTTGCTAGATCATTTCTGGGCATATGCCCATAGAAAATGAGATTAATAATTCAGAAAGCTGTTTGTACTTCTTCGGTGTGGAAGAATACATGAAAATACATGAATACATCAATGCCAAGTTACAGAAGCAATCCAGATGTCCCCCAAATGGGTGGATAAGAAAAGGTAGTATATATACATTATGAGAAATAACTCACCCTTAATGGGTAAAGAAATTTCTGTCATTTACAACAACATGAGTAAGCCTATGGGGCATTCAAGCAAATAAAAACAAACCAGTCACACAATGAGAATGATTTCCTACAAGCACACAACCCAAAAAGATTCACAAGCTGGAGAGTCGAACAGCACAACCTAGAAACGAGCTGCAAAACGGGTGGTCAGAAAGTGTAAGATTTCAGCTTACAGGATAGTATTTGAGACTTAATATCCTGTCTGATATTGAGTTAATATAATATCCATTATATATTTCAAAATTATTGAAAGAACAAACTTTAGATCTAGTCGCAACTAGAAGCATTAATTTCATGAGGTAAGAGATATGCTAACTTATTTTAATTATCATACAACTTGAATATTTACCAAATCATCACATTGCAAATATATGTAAATTTACATATTTAAACACACATACATATATATTTGTACATGTATACATATATATGTTAAGTAAAAATAAAATAAAAGGTGAATAAGAGGAATCACAACTTGATTACTTTTAAAAATAGATTAATAAACTTGGTTTTGGAAGAAATGTCTAATATTTAACATTGTTATATTTCATACTATCTTAGAAGTCATTTTATTTAAGAAACCTTGCAACTATTTCCAGACAAATTCTGCATCCTATATTTTTAGATTTATTAAATACGGAAAGATTTTAATAATTACTTGTGATTATTTATTTATTTTTATTTTTCTATTTAAAAATTTCCACTTCTCCCTTTCCTCCCATTCCCAACCCGTTCCCCACTAATGCTCCTCCCTCCCCCTCCAGCCTTAAGAGAGGGCAAGTCCAAGGCCCTCCCGGCTACATCCAGGCCTAGGAAGCTGTGCATCTTAATAGACTAGGGTCCCAAAAAGCCAGTACATGCAGACTCACCCAGGAGGAGTAGAAGATAGGAAATAAATTGAGAGCTGAAATCAACAAAATAGAAACATAGAAAACAATCCAAAGAATCAAGTAAACAAAGAGCTGGTTCTTTTTGCAATAGCAATTAGACTACATAAGGAGATCAAGGGGATTAGATTTGGAAAGGAAGAAGTCCAACTTTTGTTATTTTCAGATTATATGATAATGTACATCAGTGACCCCAAAAACTCTACCAAAGAACTCCTACAGCTGGTGATGTGGCAGGATACAAGATCAACTCAAAAATCAGTAGCCCTTATAAACACAAAGGATAAGGAAGCAGAGAGGGAAATCAGAGAAACTTCACATTTCATGATAGCCACAAATAGCATAAAGTATCTTGGGGTAACACTAACCAAGGAAGTGAAAGATCTATTCGACAAGAACTTTAAGGCTTTGAAGAAAGAAATTGAAGAAGACAACAGAAAATGGAAAGATCTCTCATACTCTTGGATTGGGAAGATCAACATAGTAAAAATGGAAATTTTTCCAAAGGCAATCTATAAATTCAATGCAATCCCCATCAAAATCTCAACAAAATTCTTCACAGACCTTGAGAGAACAATAATCAACTTTATATGGAAAAATAAAAAATGCAGGATAGCCAAAATAATCCTATATAATAAAGGAACTTCTAGAGGCATTACCATCCCTGACTTCAAACTCTATTACAGAGCTACAGTAATAAAAACAGCTTGGTATTGGCACAAAAACAGAGACGTTGACCATTGGAATCAAATAGAAGACCCAGATATTAACCCACAAACCTATGAACACCTGATTTTTGACAAAGGAGCTAAAAGTATACAATGGAAGAAAAAAATCTTCAACAAATGGTGCTGGAATAACTGGATGTCAACCTGTAGAAGAATGAAAATAGATCCATATCTATAACCATTCACAAAACTTAAGTCCAAATGGATTAAAGACCTCAAAATAAATCTGGCTAAACTAAACCTGATAGAAGAAAATATGGGAAGTAGACTGCAACACATGGTCACAGGAGACCGCTTCCTACATATAACCCCAGTAGCACAGACAATGAGAGAAACAATGAACAAATGAGACTTCCTGAAACTGAGAAGGTTCTGTAAAGCAAAGGACATGGTCATTAAGAGAAAAAGGCAACCTACTAGATGGGAGAAGATCGTCACCAACTCCACACCAGAAAAAGGTCTGATCTCCAAAATATATAAAGAACTCAAGAAACTAGACATTAAAAATCTAAATAACCCAATTAAAAAAATGGGGTACTGAACTGAAAAGAGAATTCTCAACAGAAGAAGTTCAAATGGCCAACAGATACTTAAGGTCATGCTCAACTTTCTTATTGATCAGGGAAATGCAAATTAAAACAACTTTGAGATAGTATCTTACATCTGTCAGAATGGCTAAAATCAAAAACATCAATGAAAACCTATGCTGGAAAGGATGTGGAGTAAGGGGAACACTCATCCATTGCTGGTGGGAATGCAAACTTGTACTACCACTTTAGAAATCATTTCTTCAGTGTGGCGGTTTCTCAAGAAACTGGGAGTCAACATACCTCAAGAGCCAGCAAAACCACTCTTGGGACTATACCCAAGAGATGCCATATCATATTACAAAAGCATTTGTTCAACTATGTTCATAACAGCATTATTTGTAATAGCCAGAAACTGGAAACAACCTAGATACTCCTCAATGGAAGATTGGATTAAAAAAATGTGTAATATATACACATTAGAGTACTACTCAGTGGCAAAAAACAATGACATTGAATTTGAATACAAATGGATGGAAATAGAAAACTCTATCCTAAATGAGATAACCCAAACTCAAAAAGATGAATATGGTATATACTCACTCATTAGTGGACTCTAGCCATAAATAAAGGACATGAGCTTATAGTTCATAAGCAAAGAGAAGCCAAATAACAAGGTAACCCCCCAAAATATATATATATCCTCCTGGAAATTGGAAGAAGACAATAATGCCAGAGAAATTTGGGAGCAGGTGGGGAAGGGGAGAAAGGGAGAGAGAAGGTAGAAGGGAAGGATTGGGGAGAGCTTTGGAGAGTGGGAGAGCTGAGATGGAAGAAGGGTGGATATAGGTACAGGAATAAAAATATCTACATTAAAGGAGCCATTTTATGGTTGGCAAGAGACTTGGCTAGAGAGGGGAACCCAAGTGTCTACAGTGATGTCCCCAGCTATGTCCTTGGGCAGCATAGGAGAGGGTGCCTGAACTGGCCTTGCCCTATAATCACACTGATGAGTATCTTGAATATCACTATAGAATTTTCATCCAGGGATGGATGGAGATAGAGACAGAGACCCACATCAGAGCACTGGACTGAGCTTCCTAGGGCACTGGACTGAATCTCCAAGGTCCAGTTGAAGAACAGAGGAGGGAGTAGATGAGCAAGGAAGTCAGCACCGTGAGGGGTTGGTCTACCCACTGAGACAGTGTGCCTGATTGAATGGTAGCTCACCAAATCCAGCTAGACTGGGAATGAATGAACTTGTGATCAAACCGGACTCTTTTAATGCAGCTGACAATTGGGGCTGACTGAGAAGACATTGATAAAGACATTGGGACTTGTTTCTACTGTATGTACTGGCTTTTGGAGCTAGCTCTTGTAGATCAGGCTGGCCTCGAACTCACAGAGATCCACCTGTCTCTGCCTTCTGAGTGCTGGTATTAAAGGCATGCACGGCCACTGCCTGGTGAGATTTTTTTATTTTATATTAAAGCAAAGAACACAGTCAACAGGACAAAACAACAGCCTATAGAATGGGAAAAGATCTTCACTAATACCACATCAGACAGAGGTCTGATCTTCAAAATATACAAAGAACTCAAAAAATTGGTCATCAAAAAAACAAGAAATCCAATAAAAATGGAGTACAAACCTAAACAGAGAACTCTCACAGTTCTAAATGAATCTAAAATGGCTGAAAGACACTTATGGAAATGTTCAACACCCTTAGTCATCAGAGAAATGCAAATCAAAACAACTCTGAGATTCCATCCTTACACCTCTAAGAATTGCCAAGGACAAAAACACTGATGACAACTTTTACTGGAGAGGTTGTGGAGAAAAGAGAACACTTCTGTATTGCTGGTGGGAATGCAAGCTGGTACAGCCCCTTTGGATGGTGATTTCTCAGAAAATTAGGAAACAACCTTCCTCAAGACCCAGTAATACCACTTTTGGGTATATATCCAAAGTATGTTCAATTGTGCCACAAGGACATGTGCTTAAATCTATGTTCATGGCAGCATTGTTTGTCATAGCCAGAACCTGGAAACAACCTAAATGCCCTTCAACCAAAGAATGGATAAGGAAAATGTGGTACATTTACACAAAGGAGTACTACATAGCAGAAAAAATAATGACATCTTGAATTTTGCAGGAGAATGGATGGAGCTAGAAAACATTATTCTGAGCGAGGTAACCCAGACCAAGAAAGACAATTCTCACATGTACTCCCTCATAGGTGGTTTTTAAACATAAAGCAAAGAAAGCCAGCCTACAAATCACAATACCAGAGAACTTAGACAACAGTGAGGACACTCATATAGATCTAATCTACATGGGAAGTAGAAAAAGAAAAGATCTCCTGAGTAAATTGGGAGCATGGGAACCTTGGGGGAGGAATGAAAGGGAGAGGGAAGAGGCAGGGAGGAGAGCAGAGAAAAATGTAGAACTCAATAAAAATCAATAAAAAAGATGTGTTATCTGCCTAAGCAGTAATGGATCCCCTACTGTTTAGGTGACATTTGAAGACTACACATTGAGAGTAAATATGCCTTTACAGTTCAAAGTAGTAAAGACATTGTGGTGTTCCCAGTATGAAAATATCACAGAAAGTAGCATGAAGAAGGAGGAAGGAAGTCCAAGGACCACCCACCTCCATCCAGGACTAGTAAGGTGAGCATCCAAATTGCCTAGGCTCCCACAAAGCCAGTACGTGCAGTAGGATCAAAAACCCATTGCCATTGTTCTTGAGTTCTCAGTAGTCATCATTGTCCTCTATGTTCAGCGAGTCCAGGGCAGGGAACCCTGATTGCTCTTTGGGCGGACAAGGGATGGGGACTTGATTGGGGGAGGGGGAGGGAAATGGGAGCCGGTGGCGGGGAAGAGACAGAAATCTTTAATAAATAAATAAGTAAATAAAAGAAGGAGAAAGGAATTTTTATAACACTCAAGATGGGGGTTTAATGGGGAATATCCCTAAGCCAATGCCCTTTGAAGAGTTGGACCAAGTAGAGAATGGCTTAGGGTACCAAAAAGCTTGCCGACTCAGGCCCTCTTTTTCTCATGCACCACATCTGAATGTTGGGCCCCATTCCTATTTCCTTGTTGTGACCCATGAGTTTCCCTTTTAATAAAGAAAACCCTTAGTATACTGTCTTCAGAGCTAATTTGGAATTATTTGATTAGCGTTCCCCCTTTAGACAAGTTCTGCTTCATCTGACTGCCCAACGTGGGGCCGAGTCCACATTCACTGGGACTCCCCCCACCCCCCACATCCCCTGCTCTGCTCCCAGTTCACCAGCCTGGGCATGTTTCTCCCCGACCACCACCCACAGTTTACCTGCTACTGCCTAGGACTCCAACTTTCCCCACAGCAGTATGCCATTCTTTTTTCACATTGTGATCTCTTAATAACTGTTCTTATTTTGTTAAACAAAGCATATTTTTCAGTATCTAACTAAGCCACAGCACATATGGAACTAGTGCAGGACACTGTGCAGAACCAGTATTAGGAACCCAGGATGCTCAGGCCCTCTGCCATACAGCTACAACTGTGACTCCTTCTGGTCAATAAAGATATTACACCTACTCCACTTTACTGAAATTGCCTAGGTTGATTAGTAGATTGTAAAATTTGAAAGCTTTATGTTCTGACAATATTACCATTCAGAAATTTAATAAGCATTTTGCTTGTACTTTGGACAGTACTCTGCCAGGCTTATGTGATTTTTCTTATCCATGCATTTATTTGATTTTGGTAATTAGCTTTATTTTTCATATTATATCTTTAAGAAAATAGCTTGATAACAGAGTCAAAAAACTTTTATAGAAATGATAAAATCTTTTCAGACTATTAATGAACAACTAACTGAAAAAATATCATACTGCTGTAAAGGATAACATTAATTTAACAGACAAAATCCAATCAACATGCAAGAGCGCTGAGAAATTATCTGAAACAATTCATACTGTTAAACTTAACAATCAGAATCTGTTGAAGTTATGATAGATTAATGGATAAGGTATCTCTCCAGAAAGGCAATATGCACACCATCCAAATAATATACAAGGACGAGACATTATCTTTACTGAATAAATCTCATACCTTGGAATCATATGTACAGAATGAGAACCAGAAGCTAAATGAATCAATAAGGCCACTAAAACAGCACAAAGAACTGAAGATTTGGCTTTACAAAAGGCAGTGGTACAAAGGTTTGAAATGATTGGGGAAACTATTTGAACTGATGTGCAGGGGAGAAGGTACAACACAGGATTTAGCCTTGCAAATATGGGCAAAAGTCAGGGATGACTCACATATAGTTTTATCTGCTTATCTAGTAATCTCCTCTGAGAAGCCATCTGGTACAAAATACACTAAGGAAGTCAAGGAATACAAATGGCAACCTATAGGTATGAGTGACCTAAAGGAAATTAAGCAAACAATAGTATCTTACAGCTTTCACTTATGGTAAAAATGTGGGCTTTAAGCAATAAGGCTACACCACACAATTGGCTTCAATTAGTCTAAGCTATCCTAGAAGACAGACCCCAGCTACTATGAAAATACTATTGGTGAGAAGAGGCAAAAATTTTGGAAAAGCAGGGAAAGGCAAAAGGATTTGAGACTTCCCAAGATCAAATTCTTGGCAAGGGCTATTACTCCAATCCTCAGGACCAGACTCTCCATAATGAACACAATGCAACTTGTTTCAATGCAACACAACAGCTTTAAATGATTGGGACAGGATTCAGGAATCACAAAAGAGAATTGAATCATATATTAGGGGACAAAAAGAACCCTTTAGTGACTTCTTATGAAGATTAACTAAGACTTTACAAGTATGAGTAACAAACCCTAAAGCTAGACGTGTACTTATTGAATCTTTGGGTTTTGAAAATGCCAACTTAGAATGCAAGAGGATACTTGGGCCTTTAAAGGTCAGATTTTCACCAATAGATGAAAGAATCTCACACAAATGAATGCTGAAACATTTGGTTATAGTACTGAGGCTTGGGTAGGAGAAGTTATTTCCAATGCTACAAGGAGACACCAAAATGGAAAATATTCTAATTGTGGTAGAATAGGACATCTAACAAGGGACTGTAGACAAGGAATTCCTAGGAATAATGTCTCCTGTAGGAATGGCAAGAATAAGAGGACTCAGCCTCCTGGTATATATAGGAGGTGTAGCAAAGACCAATAATGGACCAATGAATGCAGATCAACAAAAGACAGACAGGGTTATCTAGATAACATTGGGAAACTCCTTGGGGGGCCTCTCACAGCCCCCCCATATCAAATGTGGGCAAGTCATTCCCAGACAATGGGGAAAACATGTTTCCATGTTTTAATTTCACCAGGAAAATTAAACAATCCAGTTCCTCTGTAAGAAAACATATTGTTCTGGATGATGGAATAGACATGAATGAATAAAAAAACTCCAGTAGGAAATAGAAAACATATATTTTGGCAGACTTCCATAAATGATCAAAGACCAAAGCTAATAGTGCATATAAATGACATTGCAGCTGAGGTAATTCAAGACACAGGTGCAGATGTGAGTACCATAACTCCAGAATCTTGGTATCCAGATTGGCCTCTTCAGGAGGCAGATATTCAAATCCCAGAAATTGGAACCCTATCTCAAATGAAACAAAGTAAGAGGTGGGTTGAATGCATATGGCTAGAAGGACATAAAGGAAGGTTGAGGCCATATGTAGCTAATATTACAGTGAATTTATAGAGTCATGACCTATTGCAGCAATGCAAAATTCATGTTTCTGGGAAGGATGCTGTAAGATATTATAAACAAAGGTCACCAGGCATTAAATCAAATTATAAAAGACATGTTAAACAAACATAAAGGAATGGAAAATACCCCCAGAAATAGATTGCATAATGCTTTATTAACCTTGAATTTTTTTAGTGCTAATGAGAACTGAACAATGGCAACAGAGAGACACAAGATAATAGAAAAAACTTCTGAATTAAATCAGCTGGTGTATTTTAAGGATGTGTTGATCTCACAATTGAAACTAGGAGATGTGCTACATTGAGGAAGCAAGTTCATTCTTGTTTCCACAAGGGAAGAAAAGCTATGGAAAGCATCAAAATTAATAAAGATTTGATTTGAAAAGGAGAACCCTCTTGAGAAAGAGAAATGTCAGGACAATTGCAATTATACCAGATAGTAATCTTGAAACTTAACCATCATTTTACTTTTACAGGATTCCATAGAAAGAACATTGCCCCCATGACAGCTGGAAGTAATTTTAGAAGACAATGGCCCTCCTCCAAACAAAGTTTGTCCTAAGAATTAAAATTATCCTAAAAATTGTCCTAAGAATTATGAACATTATTTAGAGGTTGGGGTGGAAATTATGTAGGCTCAGAGATCATTTTGAAAAAAAAGGTAATTCAATGGGATAATAGGTAGATTAAGTGTGAACTTACTCACACTAATAATAATAATGATAGTAATAGAGTGAATATTTGTGATCTATTATTTATGGATACTTTACATTGGTACAGATTTTTGTATATTGATACAAGTTCAAATTATATTTGTTATGTTGTTTATCTTCCTATTTCTTTTTACAATATTTGTATACCTATGCAAAGTTATTTTGTCAGATGGTATGCATGTATTTTTCTACCTCTGTTTAAGACATTTAATATATTGATACAATTTTAGGATATATTTAACATATTGCATTATACATTTCTACCTCTGATCAAAATACTTACACATTGTTTGCATTTTGAGGTTATTATTCTCATTTGTTTTACAGTTTTTAAAGATTGTTTAATATTCTAATATGAAGTCTTACTTTTTAACTCACATAGGTGAATAGTCATCCATGTTTGTCATACTTATAATTAAACTAATCAGTTATTTAGATATATGGCGATTTTATTCTGCATAGATAGTTAATATTCTACCACTTTAAAGAACTATAGAACATGGCATTTAAATAACGTAGGGTTCTTTTGACCTGAGACATGATTGCTCCTGGTAGCACCAATCTATTCCCAAGATAATGACGAGCATCAAAGTCACTACATTTGGAGCTTGTTTTCTTCTTGACAAATCTGGCCTTTGGGCAAGGAACTGCCCTTGCTTTGGTCACTGATAAAATGTATGGTGTCTGAACTGGACAAGTAAGATACAAGAAAAAAGACTGCCAAACCTTGCCAAGGCAGGGTAAGATGGTTTTGAAACTTGTCCTGTCTTGGAAAATGTCCTGTCAGTTACTCTAGGCCTTAGCCAAAGTTGGTTGCTTCAACATTGCAAATGAGACATTGGGTGACTGCCCAGGTAGCCAGTTGTCTCTGTCATCTACTGCACATTTTGGAAGCAGCTTGATTGCACTTCCTGCCTACTCAAGTAATATTATCTCCTTTCTCAGGCCATTGATGGTCTTGAAGATTAGATAATTGTAGTTTCTTTCCTCTTCTGATTTAGCCAAGCCATTTCTAATACGAGATTTAGACTTTTTAAGATAGAATAATTATTAAAACACTTAGTATATGTTTCTTTCTTAACATTGTTTATACTGGTTGTAATTCTATTTTTTTATACTTTTTTTGATATCTGCTCTTATTATATATAGTTTTGTATTGTGTTTGGAATTCTCTTATTTAGACAAAAGGAGGCGGCGATGGAGAACCTCCTTCAGCCAATACCCTTTGAGAGACTGGACCAGACTGGGGGGGTGGGCTATGAGTACCAAAAAGCCATGGTCCCAGCCAGTTGGGTCCTCTTTTTCCCACACACCACACCTGAATGGCAGACTCCATTCCTATTTCCTCATTGTAATCTGTGAGTTTCCCTTATAACAAAGAAAACACTTAGCATATCCTATTTGGTGTGAGTGTGGATTATTTAATTCATGTTTCCCCCATTTAATGTGTTCTGTTTCAGAGCTTTGCTTATTGGAGAAGGAAAATATTTGTGTTATTAATGAAATGTTTTATTCCATTCCATTCTCTCTTCTATTTTTCTATCCTTGTTTTATTCCAATCTTCCTCTACTGTTTTCTCTTCTTCACCATCCTTTCCCTCTCAAGCCTTCTTGTTTTGCCTTCATTGAGCTCCTTCCACAAATCTTTTACCTTCTCTCTCCTCCAAAGAGTCATTAAGTGAAATAGTATGCAAAGATACAGCTGCTTCTCTATGATCACGGACCTTTGTCCATATCTCCTCCTTAGCATAAACAATTTTAAAAGTATAGAGCTATGTTTATACACACACATACACAAAAGCACAAGTCATAAAATAGTGTTTGTTGGTTAGTGAAAGCAATCAGATTTTCTAAACACAGGAGAAATCTCATATTTTTCTAATTCTTAAATACCTACAGGCACATAGAAATGTATCCACTGATACCATGATGTTAATGGAATTCATGTTAAGGTTTTTGAAAGGACTTCAAAACAAAATAAAATAAAGCAGTGTCATTATTTTCTAGATTGAAGTGCCTGTAGTTTTTACAATAATTATCACTTTGCACTACAAACATTTAAAAATCAAACACACACGCAAGATAATATTTATAGTTATGTGGTTACCAGTAAGATGTATCTTAGAATACTTAGAGAGGTCTGGTTCTCAGTAGGTTTCCAGTGTCCTCATACCTTTCAGGGCAGAACTTCTCAGGCTCTGTCCAGTATTTTGGATCTCGGTGAAGAACAAAGATAGGTATGCACACCTGTGTCCCTTTGGGAATGAACACACCATTTATTTTAGCATTTTTCTTACTGACTCTATTAAGCCTGTAACCAGCTGGATATAATCTCAAAGTTTCATTTAACACCATGTCCAGATATTCCAGTTTTACCAGGGCTTCGTAAGTGGGAGGTGCCTGGGAAGAGAAAAAAATAGATTTTGATGAGGCAAGATTTAAAATTAGCTTTCAGGTCAAGCAATACAGCACTATTAGGTTGTCAGAAACTCCACATTCCACCAAGGTTAAAGAGTGGATTTATCATTATTAGTCATTTTTGCAACAGTAAAATTTTGACCTGCTAAAGGAGTATTGAAATGCATGGTGAAGTGAATGTGGGAGAATATTCAGGACCCAAATCTTTAGTTTTCCTTTGCACTACTTTCTTTTGCACGTAATAATGAATGATAAAGTATGACAATTCCATTCAAGGTCCATCAACTTTTGCGTTGGTCATAAGGTCATAGAAAGTAACCATAAGACCAGACAAAGGAAATAGAATGTGGTAGCACCTTTTATAAAACTGTACATCAAGTCTTTCAACTGACAGCCCAAGTTCTGTAAATTCTGTGGCTAAATTTTATATTACTATACCTATGCAATTTGAAGAGAAATGCTGTTTATATATATATAGTTATATATATATATTATATAATTGATAGTGAATGACTCCAACAGGAACTTACCCTGAAAATTCATAAAATAAGGCAACAACAGATAGTACTTGAGCAAAAAATTTCAATTCAACTGAAAAGTCCACTCAGGTTCATGTCTAGCTACTGAAATAATCTTCCTCCTTATAGCTTCAAATGGTGTCCTAGTGAGCTTTAACTTCCAACATTAACCAGACCAGAAGCACCCTAGAAGGTCTCAAATGAGGGATTAGTGTTTCCACCATCACACTGACTTGGGTACATTTGTTGGTAGGTTTGTTCTAATTGCTAAGTTGATTGAGCATGGTCAATCCTTCTGCTGGTAGCACTATTTCCTGAGTATGTGTTCCTGTGCTGACTAAGAACAGCTAGATAAGCATGAGTCAGTGAGTGATCCAAATATCAACCAGTATCTTCATTGGCCTTTGCTGTGTTTCTTTAACTGCAAGATAGCATCTTGTTCAGAAGCAGTGCTGTGTGGAGCCATAAGAAGTCCTGCCTCCAAGTTCCTGTCTTGAGTTCCTCCTTTGGCTTTCCTCAATGATAGACTGTTATCAGAAAAAAATGTAAGTTGAAATCAAACCTTTCCTTCCCATAGTTATTTTGTGTCATGGCACTTAATACAGTAGCAGAATGAAGCAAAAAGAGAGAGTGAGTATGAGGTCTTAAGATGCTTGTGTGCACCTCTCTGACAATCCATCCAGTACCAGAGCTACTTCACACTCCATAGCATCAGGTTTGGGTGTAGATTTGAATACAACTTGTGTAACATGTGGTTGGCACTCCATGGAACACTGAAGGGACCATATTGGAAAGGTGAACAGTTTAGGTTGTAAGTTACCATGGTTGGTCTTGTTCTAGTCTAATTAATTATATGATTGAAAAGACGAGTTATGGTGAAACTAGTTGGATCAACCTACTCAGCCGAAATAAGCCAAGTCTCCATCAGTATACTACCATGCCAAAGTACTTCTAATATTAATAATACAGCTATCAATTGTTGTAAAGTCTAGATGGATGCCTCTGGTTAAGAGCACTATTTGTTCTGTCTATCAGTTCCTGTAACCATATTATAGATCGCAGTTTTTGGAGCTCTTCTTAGAGGGAACCGGATGTTCTCTTCTGGCCTTCTTTATCTCCAGACATGCACAAGATTCATAGATAAACATTCAGGCAAAACATTTATAAAAATTAAATTAAATTTAAATTAAGTAAAATTTAAAGGAGATACTTGACTTTTGTATGCTTATTATTAAAATCTAAAGTGTTTTATGCATGTTTTTGGATCCTGTCACTGTGGAAATAGATAATGGATATGACCAGAGCAGTAATAGAATTAAAAAGACTATTTTCTCTGAACAGAATTTTCTCTATATCTCACTTTTTCTTCTTCCCATATATTTTCAGTGACTATTACTGAAAGAAGCAATGCTTACTATATTTACTACAATTCTCAGTGCAAGTATGGAAGAAGAGCTTCTCATTAGGCCTTCATTTTTTTCCATCTGTCTCCAGGCACTACTCACTCACCTTATTGGGCAAGACTGAATCGATCTCATGCTGGAGTTTCTTCTGAACATCAGGGTGAGTGGCCAATGTATACATAATAAAGGAAAGAACAGTGCTTGTAGTATCATAGCCAATAAAAATAAATGTGATCGATTGGGCTATGATTTCCACATCAGAAAAAGCTAGAATGAGAATAGATATTTATGTCACCACAGGAAGGCAGCATAGATTAGACCAAGTGAAATAGTCCCTGTTTATATGAATTTAGAAAAGGAATTATAAAGTGTGTGGAAGGCAATTCTGTATAAGAATAAAAAGTACAAAATATTATATATTAGGTGAATAAGATAGTCATGGATTATAATGTAGGGCACTAAGTAGAGTGGTAGATAGGAATCAAATTGCCACACACTGTACAGCTGTAAGCAAAACAGAACAGAAAAGGACTGCGAATCTCCAATGATTCACAATCAGGCATTCTACTTAAGTAAAGTTTAAGATGAGAGATTTAAGAGCATCATGCATAGTCAAGAAAATGGCCCTGTATTTCCTAGCTGTTTTCTAGTGATTTGCATGTAAATGGTCTTACTTGTCAACTGGTAGCTGATTTCAGGGTTATATTTAGAAATGAAAGAGACCAGCGGTAGCTTTACTAGAAAGCAACATCTTAGAAAATGTCAGTTGGAGTGAATGGAAATCCTTGTACTGCTCTTGGTTTTAGTGGACATATTTTGAATTTTTTCCATTTAGAGGGGTTTGAATGTGGCCTTGTTTTATATTGCCTATATTATGTTGAGACATGTTCATGAATTGAGAGATTCTATGAGATTTTCAGCATATAGAGATGTTGGCTATTTCAAAGGCAGCTTCCCATCTTGTACTTTCCCTTTTTGAGCCTTTTTATGCCGTTGGTTGTACGTGTTGATTTATATTAATGGGATCATTCCTGCATCTCTGAGACAAAAGAGTCTAGATACAGCTAAATGATCTTTTTCATGTTCTCTTAAATTTGGTTTGCAAGTATTTTATCAAGAAATTTTGCATGTATATTCATGAGGGAGATTTGTCTATTCATCACTTTTTCACTTTTTAACCCATATTTTGTATCAGAGTAATTTTGGATTTATAAAAAGATTTATACATATTTTATACTTTTTTATTTTACAGAAAATTTTGAGAAGTTCTGATGTGATGTTAGTTCTTCGAATGTATGATCAAATTCTACACTAAATTGATCTGGCTGTGAGCTTGTACAAGTTGTGACATTTTGAAATTATTTATTCCATCTTTTTTTTCTGCTATCGGTATGTTTAAATTGTTTATTTTATCTTGTCCTAACTATGACATATCATATACATCTAGAAATGTATACATATGTTTTAGATTTTCCAGTTGAGTAGAATATAGATTTTGAAACTGTGTCTTATGAGTCTATGAATTTCCTCAATACCTAAAATTCATAGATAGGGCAGTAAGCTAAGAGAAGGTAAGATAGACTACAATGTATCTTTATCTTTGAGAATACGATTTTATAAAAAAAGAACTCTAAAATACCACTAAAATATTCCCATCATAGATAAATTTAGAAAGTAGTAGGATACAAAATTTACATATAATTATCAATAACTTCATAATAACAATGACAAACAAACAAGAAAGAAATCATAAAATCTATTTCATCCACGGTTGCCTCACAAATGTCTTAGAATATATGTAAAGTAATGAAATATTTGCATAATAAAAACATTAAGACACTGAAAGAAAATAATTGTACAAGATAACAGAAAAGGCAAATAACTCCCAGGGGATTGGTAGTATTAATAGTGTGAAATGGGCCACATATGAAAAGCAATCTACAGAGTCAGTGAAATCCCTTCCATAATTCCAATGCAGTTCTACACAGACATAGAAAGTCATTTCAAAATTCATATGGAAACAAAAAGACCTTGAATAGAAAAAAATCCAGAAATTTAAAAATATTTCTTACAGGTATCACCAGCCCTGGTTTCAAGTTACACTGCAGATCTAGAGTAATAAAAACATCACAGTAATGACATTTAAACAGCACACTGATCAGTGGAAAAAAACTGAGTATCATATGTGATCCCACAATCCTATGGTCATTTGAATTTACAATTTACAGAATGGCAAAAACACATATTATAGAAAAGAGCCTCTTCAACAAATGGTGTTGATCAAAGTGGGTGTTTGGATGTTGCATCTTAAAGAATAAAAATAGATCTTTTTTTTTCACCCTACACAAAACTCAACTCCAAATGAATGGATCAAGGACTTCAACATGAAACTTATATGTGCTAATGGACAATCTAGGCATTAAGCTTCAATTTATAGGCAAGGCTAATCATTTACTCTGAGGGATACAAGTAATATAGGGATTAATGCCAGTAACTGAGCAGTGGGCCTCATGAAACTAAAAATGTTTTCATGACAAAGGACATCATTATTTGAGTGAAAAGGCAGGCTCTATAATAGGGAAAATTTCATATTTTCCCACAACATATCAGACAGAGGGTTAGTATCTAGAATATACAAAGAACTTAAAATGCTAAAAGTCAATAAAACTAATAACCTTATTAAATATTGGGATATGTAGCTAAACAGAGAGCTATATAAAGAAAAAATAAAAATAGTTGAGAAATATTTTTAAATGTTCAATACGCTTAGTCATCATTAAAATGCAACGATCAATATTTTGAGATTTCATTTTACTCCAATTAGAATAAGATTAAAAACTGACAATAAAAGCTGGTAGGAACATAATATAAGGGGAAATTTATTTAGTGTTGGTGAGAGAGCAAACTGGTGCAGTCACTATGGAAATCGTGTGGAGGTTCCTCAAAAAGCTAAAAATATATCTATAATATGACTCAGATATACTGCTACTGGGCTTATTCCCAGATGATTCTTCGTCTTACTGCAGGGACACTAGGATATATATATATATATATATATTCATTGCTGTTCCATTAACAGTAAACTACATATCCACCAATTGAAGAATGGTAACGAAAATATAGTACTAGAAGCAGTGAAATATATAGAATAAATTCTAATTATAATAAATAACAAATATATAACAACAACAATAATAATAAACCTAGAGTCAGATATTGGAACAAATGCTGAAATTTCAGAGAAGTAAAGATCCAATCGCCAGAGAGACTTTTTAGCTCTACCAAATCATTAGACCAAAGTGGACAAGATCTTGTCTTCATGAATCATCAGACTGAATGGGCTGAGCTCTGTCTCCTTCCACCTTATATTCCACTCTCCACCTAGCCATATCGCTTCCTCTTTCCATTTTACTAGTTCTGGGATTAAAGGCATGTGACTCCCAAGTACTGGGATAAAAGGTGTAAACCATCATCACCTAGTTCTGTTTCTGTTTTGGACTGGATCATCTTGTGTGGCCTTGAACTAACAGAGATCTATCTTTCTCTCTCTCCAGAATGCTGGTATTAAAGGGGTGTGACACCACTGCTTGGCCTGTATGGCTAATTAGTGGCTTAGCTCCAAACTCTGATCTTTGGACAAGCATCATTTATTAGATCAAAAACAAAATATCACCACAGAAATAGAATGCATTTTAATATAATATGAGATAATAAATTTCATGGGGAAATGTATGGAGGTCAAAATGTTCATTCTGCTGATGTTAACCCAGACATAGAAAAGGAAACACTGCATGTTGTCCCTAATATAAAGATGCTACTTTTGTACCTTTCAATATGTGTACTTAAGTTGGAGTAACCATAGAAGTCAGAAACCTAGTAACTGATTCTGAAGGTGTTTTAGGGAAAGTGTACAAACTATGAAGTCTGATGGAGCAAAATGCAGCAATAGTTCAGGAGATTTTAGATGGTGTGGACCAGGTAGAGGAGGTGTAACTAAGACCAAATACCTTTTTAAATACCTCATGGAATCCTGCTACTCTAAGTGATATATACATCTGTAAAAAAAAGTTTAACTTAATTATTATGGAGGGACAAAATCTTCCCTAGACATCATTAAAAAAAAAGAAAAGATAGATAGATAAATGATAGATATATAGAAATAAAGAAGAAAGGAAGGAAAGAAGGGAAGAAGGAAGGAAGGAAGGAAGGAAGGAAGGAAGGAAGGAAGGAAGGAAGGAAAGACCATAGCTGAGTTATCCCTTTTGATAGTTGCTGGTGTGTGGGCTCCAAATATTACTGTCTATGGCCCTTATTCTTTGTCACCTTTCAGAACTGATTGTAAGACTTTATTGCTGAAGACACTACATATTTAAGTCACAGACATGAAGAAATCAAGCTGTTACCGAATCTGGAAGTTTTATCCCTGCTGAGCAACTTTCACAGGGAAGCATGCTTCTATGCACTCTGCCAGAGAAGGGGTAGTAATCAATATTGTTGCCTAGCTGTAAACTTTGTGAGCAACAATAATAACTAGCCTCTTGGTAATGACATTTGGAATGATAGTAACACAATGTTGGGAAAGAACGCAAGCCTGCTATTGGCAACTAGGACAAAAGTATATGGCAGAGCGGGTCATAGGTCCTATGGAAGAGTCTAACAGTGTAATGACTCAGTAGTAAACTATTTCCTAGTTTTTTATCTTTTTCCTTCTATGTCAGTGCATCTCTTAGCCTTCATCATTGAAACTTATTTTTTTTAATAAATGACAATACAGAGATCATGGACTGGTCAACATGCAAAGAACAAGAGACTGTGTGGTGCTTAGTTCTTTTTTTTTATCGTTCTGCTTCTTTTAATGAAGACGTCTATTTTTGTGACAGTATCACACATGGCACCTGGAGTATCACTGTGGCTCTGTAACAGTTTAAAGTCAGGTATTGTGATGCCTCCAACATAGTTTTCCCCTTATGACTGCTTTGGGTATTTGGTGTCATATATATATATATATATATATATATATATATATATATATATATATATATATATATATATATATATATATATTACAACAATGGTGCTTAGTTCTTAATGGGACATCTACATTATATACCTTTTAGCTCCATGACTCAGAGTTTATCCTTGAATAAAAAAAAGATTGTCAGAGCCAGAAGTGGTGGATATATGCAGGATGAGTGCTTGCTGGAGAAGGCAGTGTCCTTGCACAGATGAACTCACAGGAAATGGGATGCATCCAGGGTACTTGTATTACATCAAGCTAGCCAAAATTCTAACGTGAGTTGGAGAGAGTTTATGATGTCCCACATGTAAAATGAGGAGCTATTGATATTTGATGACTGCAAAGAAATGTGGAGACATCCCTTTTTAAGAAATGGGGATCTGGGATTCTACTCACACTGCCATACATGGTGATATACTCATCATGTGCAGGCAGCACCAAAGACTCAGTAGGTTTTTTTTTTTAAAAAAAAGACAGAATATGAACATGGAGGGAAAGTGGTGGTGGGGGGATTCAGGAGAAATAGAAGATGAGGAAATTTGGGTAGATTTGACCATAATACATTAATTTTTGTTTTAAATTCTAAACAATACCTATTTAAAGAACATCGATGTTTTCAAAGGCTGATTGTCACCATAATTGAATAGGATGTTCACATCTTACATTAATCAAAATATATAGGATATAATGGAGAAGAATTAAATGTTATGTCAACTACAAAGTTCTATAACAATAGTATGTTAATGCCTACCAATCAATTATAATGTATCTATCACTAGAGTGAGGATACTGATTGCTGGGGAATGTATTTGATTCTAGGCTGGTGAGTATTGAGGAAATATTATATGTTCTCATCAATGGGACTTTGAACCAAAATTTTTCTAAAAATAGTCTTTATTTTTACAAGTAGTGTTTTGCAAAGAAAGATCTAGAAGTACACGAAAGGGACAAATTCACTAATCTCAGAGAATACAAAACATGCTGCAAACTATGATTTAAAAGGATAGAATTTGCAAACATGTAAAATTTTATTAGTGAAGAAAAAGTTAGATACTATACTTGAAGTTAACTGGTACGTAAGAAATACTCTTTGAATTGTACACTGATTTTAAATGTAGAATAAGTGACAAAATTAGATAATTGTAATATTCCAACCATTGCAATACTAACATATTAGAAAAAATTATTCTAAAATACTCATGTCAGTGACAATACGTAAAAGGATGAAGAGGAAATAATTCACTCACAATGATTTTTCTTCTTTGTAGTAGATCATTTTGAAAATTAAAATACATTTCCTTAGTCCCTTAATCTAGTGAACACATCTACCATGTGAAACGCAGTAAATATTTATGTGTGGCTACTGCACATTCTTCTTATATCCTATGGAAGTAGATTTACAGGCTGAGGTTCTGATTCACTGGCTCTGAAGGAGG
Source organism: Microtus agrestis (assembly GCA_902806775.1). NCBI lineage: Eukaryota > Metazoa > Chordata > Mammalia > Rodentia > Cricetidae > Microtus > Microtus agrestis. The sequence goes on along the minus strand of CADCXT010003225.1, from coordinate 85,228 downwards.
CTGAGAATTAGTATTTGACTGATGCAGGTGACCCACACATCACTGGATGCATTGAAAGCATGAAAGTCATGTTTACAGATGACATTAAGATTTCTGTAACTTTAATACAATTTAATCATATCATTTTTACCCTTTCCAGATATCACTTTTATTCTTCCTATGCTATATTCCCACTCATTCCCAAATTCATGGTCTCCTCTTCATTAACCATTATTGTTACACACATGCAAATGAATAATCATATAAATATAGTCTGCTGAGTCTTCTTAGTGTTGCCTACATATTTTTGGACTAGGGCCAGTGACTTGATATTGGATAGCTAATAAGGGTGCTCATTCCTGAGGAAGACTTATTTCTGTAGCTTTTCATCTAAGGGTGGTTCCTCGTGTGATTTCGGTCACCTATGTAAGAATGTCGATTGTTTCTGGAACTATTCGGGTCTTAAGTAGCCATGTTGATGAAATATCATGATTGTTGTTTCCCTGTCATTGATAGAAGGCGCAATAATCCTCAGAGTTTGAGCATTCTTATACTGTGTACTTTTAGATAATTCCTCAGACTGTTGCCCATAGCACACATATCTTTTTTTGCAATTGAGCTGGAAACCTTCTCTGCTTAAATGACTCCCTTATATTTCAAAAGCAAGCCTCACCCTCTGTGCTTTTCTTTTAGATCCCAAGACATTCTTAGTTACCTTTATGAGACTCCACATTTTTGGAATTCTGGGAGTTCAACATCAGCTGAAGAAAGTCCACTCGGTTCTGAAAGCAGACACAAATTTCAAGGGCATAAGTTGTAATGTGAAGTAAAAAATGAGTATGGAATGAAGACCTTAAACTCTTATGAGGATATGGCCTAATTACAGTCAGACTATGTCTAAGTTTTCCTAAATCACTAGTGTCACAAAGTACTCATCCACAGATTTTGGAGAACAAAGAATCTATCAAGGTCTAGTATAATGCTAGCATGTCCAACACCTTTTCTCATGGTTTTCCTCATTCTGAGCATCTGCATCTGCTAAGGACAGACCCTTACTGGATGATTATCAGTTTCCTCTCCTTGCCATAGATTATTGTGTAGAAATAAATTCTGCAATCAATCTGTTGTTCCTTGACATATTCTTAATCAATATCCCATACTCACCAACTACTGTGTCTGGAGCTCATTTCTTGTTTTATGTGATCACCTACAAATGCTCCAAATCCCAGAATGCTCAACAAAATGAAGTAACCTTAGGAAAGATACTAATTCCCTGAGATTCTTCTGACATCATCTTTCTGCCATCATTCTTAGGCTATCATATAGGAAATATTAGATAAAGCTGGGTTACTCGAGTAACATGCTCAATACTCAAAGACATAGCCCAAGCTTAAAGCAAGCCACAAATCAAATAAAACAAACTAAATTTATCAAAAATCCAGACCCTAAGAGAGACACACATAGATCTAATCTACTTGGGAAGTAGAAAAAGACAAGAACTCCTGAGTAAATTGGGAGCATAGGGACCTTGGGAGAGGGCTGAAGGGGAGGGGAGTGGCAGGGAGGGAAGCAGTGAAAAATGTAGAGGTCAATAAGAATCAATAAAATATCCCATTAGAACCTTGTCAGGGGAATGTGTGACATGTGATAGCATTACTTCAAAATTGAAATAAATTTTGTTATATTTTACCTCTTGGTTATTTTCAAGTCGATCTTTTTTAGTCTTTTCTACAAACATCTTTAAAAATGTCATAGCTTCACTTGAAAATACGAAGATATTTAATTTTTCATATATTTCGGAAAGGAATGGAAAGAGTGCTATAGATAAAAGAAAAAAATGATTAAAATGAAAATTTTATTTAGTGACAGTTATTTTATTCACTAATAACAAAATTCAATAATTTAGGTAAACAAACAACAAAAATAAAAACATATTGGTAGAAATGATTAGCATTATGAAATATAGAATGCCTACTATACCCAAAAATCATTAAGTTACAAATAAAAAAACACCCAGAAAGGAAAGTTCTGCTTCAGAAATATATTGCATGGAATTCTATGAAATAGTTAACAGAAAATTCTTACCAATACTTCATAATCATTTTCAAAACTTAGAAAACTTGAGAGCATGTGAAATTTCAGTCTGGAAGCTAGTACTTCCTTGCTACTAAAATCGGAATATATTTTGGATAGGAATCCTCTATGGATATGTGATTTGCAAGTACTATCAGAAACCTTATCAAGAAATCACTCACCAACTGAATGCAGAAACATGAAATGAATCCTGGTCCATTATCATATATGTGATACCCAAGGAGGCACAAGACAGAATAAAGTCAAACCACACAAACAGCCAGAGATGGAGTATTATGATAAATTTTTAGGTAAAACTCAACATTCTTCCCTGCTTAACATTCTTACAAAATATAGAGATGTAACTCACTTTTGTTGATGAAAACTTTCTATGGAAACTAAGAGCTAACACAGAAATTGAATGAATAAATCTTTCCCATCATGTTCAGAGAAGAGGCAATGATAGCTTGCTATCTTCTCACCTCTATTCAGCAACTAAAACCCAAAAGCCGGTTATATGTTGATGTGGAATTCCCCTTTTTATGTTGTGAATATCATTGGCTAATAATGGAGTTACTTTGGCCTATAACAGAGCATTGCATTAGGGGAACAGAGCTAGGTGGAGAAAACTAAACTGAATGCTGGGAGAAAGGAGGCAGAGTCAGAGAGATGCAATGTAGCCCTGCCAGAGACAGACACTGGAAACATTAGTTGGTAAGTCACAGCCATGTGGCAATACACAGATTAATGGAGATGGGTTAAATTAATACGGAAGAGTTAGCCAATAAGAAGTTAGAGCTAATGGGCCAAGCAGTGATTTAATTAATACAGTTTCTGTGTGATTATTTTGGGCTAAGAAGCCAGGAACCAACAAGCAGCTCTCTCCTTGCAACAATATGTCTTTGCTTGTACAAGATTAATATGCAAAAATACACAGGAATACAAAGTTATAATTACATGCAGTTGTACATCCGTGATTACAACTCACTGGGGGCTGAGGCAGAGACTCACACAATTTGAGAGTAGATTTATTAGACAGAATTAGTATAAAAATTTTAGAAATTGCAATTTTAATGGTTGTATGCATAGTCTTTTACATGCTACCCAAGAGTCATATCACGAAACTTTGCCTCCAACATTTGGTATTGAACTAAAATCTTGATTTTAGAGCAGACAGGTCAAGAATTATAATCCTTCTATCTCTATTGCATTATTGCTGGCATTAAAACTCCACCAAAACACTCGACATAATCATTTACTTTTATTTAATTGTACTCATGTCTACAGGAACAAATACATACAACATGAGATTAGCAAGAAATCAACATTTACAAAATCATGCTGTTTGGGCGCTGGGACCAGGTATTGAGTGCAACCAGTCGGGTGGGAGTTCCTTTGTTTCAATAACCTGCCTGCAGCTGCAGCAAGGTAGGCCGTTTGTCTGCAAGCTACTTGGCCAGCAAGGAGACCTGATCTCACTACCAGAAGATCCATCAGTGGGGTGAGTGAGTTCCCAACACATGGCAGCAGCCCAGGAGAAGGAGCACAGACATTCTCAACCTCCTATACTTCCTGGTCTTCCTGCAGGGGCTATTCTCCCCGCCTACTGCCTCTCTCCTCCTACCCCACCCAGCTTGCATACAGAAAATCCCTCTATCTCCCTCCCCTCTTTGGGCCCATAACATCCCCCAGCTTAGCCTGTTTGGGCACTGGGACCAGGTAGTGAATATAACTGGGCAGGCAGGAGTTCCTTTGTTCCAATAGCCTGCCTGCAGCAAGGTAGGCCTTTTGTCTGTGAGCTCCCTGGCCAGCAAGGAACCTAATCCTGAAAAAGAAGATCTATAGGGGAGCATTCAGAGGAAGAGATGGGCAGGCACCAATGCAAGAATTCCTCCAACAATCTGAAAAACAACATGAAATCACCAGAACACAGCAAATTTACAACAGGGGACTTAAACACCTTAATCAAGAAGAAGTAGAAAAAATTGACTTTATGAAAGTGATAGAGGCCCTTAAACAGGAGGTGAAAAACTCCCTTAAAGAAATGGATGAGAAGAATAACAAAAAGTTTGAAAAATTGAGTAAATCCATAAATGATATACTAGGAAACCAAGGAAAAACAATTAAACAGATAATGGAAACAGTTCAAGAATTGAAAACTGAAATGGAGGCAAGGAAGAAAACATAAACCATGGGCCAGCTGGATATGGAAAATCTAGGTAAATGAATAGAGACTACAGAAACAAGAATAACTAACAGAATACAAGAGATAGAAGAAGGAATCTGAGATTCTGAAGATACCATCGAGAAAATAAATGCACTGATCTAAGAAAACAACGAATGCAACAAATTCTCTTCACAAAACATTCAGGAAATCTGGGACACAATAAAAAGATCATCAGGAGTTGCCATGATGTTCCCATGCCAGGCAGACGCAGGCTAGAATCTCCCTGGTAAGCACACCTTTGGGGTGCTACACACCTTATAAGAAATGGGCTAGTCAAGGTGCGAGAGTTAGCCGAGAAGAGGCTAGATATGATGGGCCAGGCAGTGCTTAAAGGAATACAGTTTCCATGTAATTATTTCGGGGCATAAGTAAGCTGCGCGGGCGGCTGGGTGCTGGGGACGCAACAGCCCGGCCGCTGCTCCATCGACAGGTGGCACTTAGACGTGATGGGCTAAATCCACTTAAAAACCCGAGAGAGCTTAATTTTAAACAGAGAAAAAAACGGAGTTTAACAGAGATTTTTGTTGTTTGTTGGTGGCGTGCTGTAGAGAGACTTAAACGCTGCGTCATTTTAAAGCATGCTCCCCGCCTGCACCTGGGCGGACTGCGGAATCGGGCTTGAGCAGGCGGAAGAGTATGGCGGATTCCTGCCGCCATACAGAGACTGCAGAGTGCTCTGCGTGTCAGATTTGCCTGTAACTTGGATGAAAAGAGTTTCTGTGCTGCACGCTCAGTCTCAGAATTAAACTGCTAAATGCGGCTCCAATGTGGACTTGCTATGTGCCTGAAACTGTGGCTCCGGGCCACCAAATAGATCTGAGACAAGAGCGGCTGCTCCACACTAAACTGTGCTGACCTCAGGCAGGAAGTACCGTAATTTTTGTGATAACAGAACACTTAAGGTTTAGGCTGAGCAAGACTCAGGCGGTACAATATTACTTGTACATGATGCAACTTAAGTTTTTAAAAAAGTGCTCCTGGACATTAAAGAATTACAGATTCACAATGGAACAGATTCAGACATAAAAGATCACTAAATGAGTCACAATGTTGGATGAATGTACGTAGGCTTGAGAGAGAGAAAAAAAATAATATAGAAAATAAAGTTAATGGTTTTAAAAAAAGGTAAGGTCTTTAAAGAGACAGAGTACAGATAGTTATAGATTAAGAGAAATAAAGTAAAAATAAGCCACGTAAAAATGGAAAATTCACAGAGAGTCTGGATTATGTACATTGTGCTTTCTTTAAAATTTTTGACTGTGAAGGAGCTAACTACAGAGAGTCATTTCATTACATGGACTGCCAAGCTAAACCAGAATGAATATAAGGGTATTACGATTTTAAAATTTGGGTCTAAGGATATGATGCTTTGGAGAGGGTCTTCTTTTGTTTTCACAGAGGATGAGACCCTATGGATTGCATCTATTCCGATTTGGTATGATAGACCACGCCCTTATGAAAGGTTGCTGTGAACACCCTCAAAAAATTACATCACTCAACTGCCAACTGAGATGACCCTGGCACACAGGTTACACCACAAAAGATCTAATTAATGACGCCCCCATTCAGAGGAAGCATTTTGGAGAGAAAAACTGCGCCTATGTTCCCAAAAATGGTTTATAAATGTTCTTTTACATTTAAAGGGGGATATGATATAGATATGAATGATTTGCATTGGTATGGACTTTAAGGTCAATTTTGTTACATATATATGTATTTCTGATCTTGATTAAGTATTGTGATTGTACAGTTTATTTAAAATGTAACATATATAGGTTGTTAATGGATAATCATCAATAATGGTCAAGCTTGTAGTCATGTTAGTTAGATTTTTTAGATGTGCATAGATATATTTCAGATAATACATTCTTCATATCTTTCAAAGACTACAGAATATGGCATTTAAATGTTTTAATAACTTAGGGTTTTTCATGACAATGAGACATGTCTGCTCCTGGCAGCACCAATCTACTTCGAGAGGAAGATGGGCATCGAAGAGGATCATTATGGAGTCTGATAGCCATTTGGGCAAGAAACTGCTCTTGCCTGGACTGATGCATAAACTGGACACAAAAAACCCGCAGAGAGAGGACTGCTGAACTTGCCTAAAGGTGAGATGGTCTTTCGGGGTTCCTGATTCATGAAAAAGTCTACGAGACATTCTGCAGGACACAGCAGAAAGTGACTGAACTGTCTTTGAAATTTCCTGCTTCATGGAAATGTCTGCTGGATACTGTGGGCCTGAAGGCCGAAGATAGATGCCCCAATGGTACAAAAGAACTTTGGGTGACTGTACAGGCAGCGAGATGTTTCTGTCATTTCTAGAGTTTTGGATTTCTTGTTTACTTAGGTAGTTTTATATCCTTCTGGAGTCTTTGATGGAGTTGAAGAATGGATAGTTATAGTTTTCCTTAGTTATGATAAAAGATAAATTAGATATTGTAACTGTAATTCTTACTTGATAACTTTTGTTATATGTAATTTTACTATGTTAAAGTTAAAGCCTTTCTTTTTTGTTTAAACAGAAAAAGGGGAAATGATGTGGGAATGATTTCTTATTAATAAAGAAACTGCCTGGCCCATTCGATAGGCCCACCCTTAGGTGGGTGGAGAAAACAGAACAGGATTCTGGGAGAAGGAAGCTGAGTGAAGGAGTCGCCATGATGTTCCCATGCCAGGCAGACGCAGGCTAGAATCTCCCCGGTAAGCACACCTTTGGGGTGCTACACACCTTATAAGAAATGGGCAAGTCAAGGTGCGAGAGTTAGCCGAGAAGAGGCTAGATATGATGGGCCAGGCAGTGCTTAAAGGAAAAAAAAATAAAAAAATAAAAAGATCAACCTAAGAATAATAGGGGTAGAAGAAGGAGAAGAAATACAGCTCAACAGCCCAGAAAATATATTTAATAAAATTATAGAAGAAAACTTTCCCAACTTAAAGAAAGATATTCCAATGAATGTTCAAGAAGCATACAGAACACTGAATAGAATGGATCAAAAAAAATCACCTGGCCATATAATCAAAATACAAAACATACAGAATGAAGAAAGAATATTAAGAGCTGCAAAGGAAAAAGGTCAAGTAAATTATAAAGGTAAACATATCGGACTTACACCCGACTTCTCTATGGAAACCGTGAAAGCCAGAAGGTCCTGGATAGATGTACTGCAGAAACTAAGAGACCATGGATGCAAGCCCAGACTACTATACCCAGCCAAGCTTTCATTCACTATAAATGGAGAAAACAAATTTTTCCAGGATAAAAACAAATTTAAACAATACATAGCAAAAAATCCAGCCTTACAGAAAGTAATAGAAGGAAAATCACAAACCAAGGATGCCCACAATAACTCAGATATCTAATGACCCTTCACCAGCACAACTCGAAGAAGGGAAACACACAAAGTCTATTACCAAAAAAAATGACCAGAGTTAACAACCACTGGTCATTAATATCACTTAATTTCAATGGACTCAATTCACCTATAAAAAGACACAGGCTAAGAGATTGGATACTAAAACAGGATCCAACATTCTGCTGTTTACAAGAAACACACCTCAACCACAAAGACGGGCATCTACTCAGAGTAAAGGGTTAGGAAAAGGTTTATCAAGCAAATGGACCTAAGAAACAAGCAGGTGTGGCCATACTAATTTCTGACAAAGTTGACCTCAAACTTAAATCAATCAGAAGAGATGGAGAGGGACATTTTATACTCATAACAGGAACAATTCATCAGGATGAAGTCTCAGTCCTGAATATCTATACCCCTAATATAAACGCACCCACTTATGTAAAAGAAATATTGTTAAAACTCAAGCTAGTCATCAAACCATACACACTAATAGTAGGAAACTTAAACACTCCTCTCTCACCAATGGACAGGTCAATCAGACAGAAACCTAACAGAGAAATAAGAGAATTAATGGAGGTAATGAATCAAATGGACTTAACAGACATCTATAGAACATTCCACCAAATAAGAAAGAATATACCTGCTTCTCTGCAGCTCATGGAACCTTCTCAAAAATTGACCAAATACTTGGTAACAAAGAAAACTTACACAGTTACAAAAAATAGTGGTAACCACCTGTGTCTTATAGCATCACCATGGATTAAACTTAGAATTCAACAACAATGCTACCCCCAGAAAGCCTACAAACTCATGGAAACTGAACAGTCAACTACTGAACCACACCTGGGTCAAGGAAGAAATAAAGAAAAATATTAAAGTCTTCCTTGAATTTAATGAAAATAAACACACAACATACTCAAACATATGGGACACTATGAAAGCAGTGCTAAGAGGAGAGTTCATAGTACTAAGTGCCCACTTAAAAAAACAGAGAAAGCATACATTAGAGACTTAACAGCACCCCTGAAAGCTCTAGAAAAAAAGACGCAGACTCACCCAGGAGGAGTAGAAGACTGGAAATAATCAAACTGAAGGCTGAAATCAACAAAATAGAAACACAGAACACAATCCAAAGAATCAATGAAACAAAAAGCTGGTTCTTGGAGAAAATCAACAAGACTGATGAATCTTTATTCAAAATAATCAAATGGCAGAGAGAGAACATGCAAATTAATAAGATCAGAAATAAATAGGGGGGCATAACCTCAGACACAGAGGAAATTCAGAGAATCATTAGATCTTACTACAAAAGCCTGTATGACACAAAATTAGAAAATGTAAAAGAAATGGACATTTTTTGATAGGTACCATATACCAAAGTTAAACCAGGACTAGGTGAAAAATCTAAATAGACTTGTAAGTCATGAAGAATTAGAAGCTGCTATCAAAAACCTCCCTATCAAAAAAAAAAGCCCAGGACCAGATAGTTTCAATGCAGAATTCTACCAGAACTTCCAAGAAGAGCTAATACCTATTCTCCTTAACATATTTTACAATATAGAAAAAGAAGTGTCATTGCCAAATTCTTCTTATGAAGCTACAGTTACCCTGATACCAAAACCACACGAAGACTCAACCAAGAAAGAGAATTACAGGCCAATATCACTATGAACATCAACATGAAAATTCTCAATAAAATACTGGCAAAACAAATTCAAGAACACATTAGAAAAATTATCCATTATGATCAAGTAGGCTTCATGCCAGAGATGCAGGGCTGGTTCAACATATGAAAATATATCAATGTAATCCATCATATAAATAAACTGAAAGAAAAAAAACCATATGATCATTTCATTTCATTAGATGCTGAAAAAGCATTACAAAATTCAACACCCCTTTATGATAAAGGTCTTAGAGAGATTAGGGATACAAGGGTCATACCTAAATATAATAAGCTGACAGTTAACATCAAATTAAATGGAGAGAAACTCAAAGCCATTCCACAAAAATTGGGAATAAGACAAGGCTGTCCACTCTCTCCATACCTCTTCAATATAGTGCTTGAAGTTTTAGCAATAGCAATAAGACAACATAAGGGGATCAAGGGGATTTGAATTGGAAAGGAAGAAGTAAAACTTTAGTTATTTGCAGATGATATGAGAATGTATATAAGCAACCTTAAAAACACCACCAAAGAACTCCTACAGCTGATAAACACCTTTAGTAATATGGCAGGATACAAGATCAACTCCAAATAATCAGTTGCCCTCCTATACACAAAGGATATGGGAGCAGAGAGGGAAATCAGAGAAGCATCACCTTTCACGATAGCCACAAAGAGCATAAAATATCTTGGGGTAACTCTAACCGAGGAAGTGAAAGATCTATTTGACAAGAACTTTAAGTCTTTGAAGAAAGAAATTGAAGAGGATACCAGAAAATAGAAGGATCTCCCTTGCTCTTGGATTGGGAGGATCAACATAGTAAAAATGGCAATTCTGCCAGAGGCAATCTATAGATTCAATGCAATCCCCATCAAGGTCCCATCAAAATTCTTCACAGATCTTGAGAAGACAATAATCAACTTTATATGGAAAAACAAAAAGCCCAGGTAGCCAAAACAATCTTATAAAATAAAGGAACTTCTGGAGGCATTACCATCCCTAACTTCAAACTCTATTACAGAGCTATAGTAATGAAAACAGCTTGGTGTTGGCATAAAAACAGAGAAGTCAACCAATGGAATTGAATAGAAGATGTGGATTTTAACCCACAATCCTACGAATACCTGATTTTCAATAAAGGAGCTTAAAGTATACAATGGAAAAGAAAGCATCTTCAACAAATGGTGCTGGCATAACTGGTTGTCAACCTGTATAAGAATGAAAATAGATCCATATCTATCACCGTGCACAAAACTCAAGTCCAAATGGATTAAAGACCTCAATATCAATCTGAATACATTGAACCTGATAGAAGAGAAAGTGGGAAGTACTCTACAACATATGGGCACAAAAGATTGCTTCCTACATATAACCCCAGGAGCACAGACATTAAGGGCAACATTGAATAAATGGGACCTCCTGAAACTGTAAAGATCTGTAAAGCAAAGGACACTGTCACTAAGACAAAAAGGCAACCTACTGACTGGGAGAAGGTCTTCACCAACCCCGCAACAGACAAAGGTCTGAAATCCAAAATATATAAAGAACTCAAGAAACTAGACCGTAAAAGGCTAATCAACCCAATTATAAAATGGGGCACTGAACTAAACAGAAAATTCTCAACAGAAGAAGTTCAAATGGCCAAAAGACACTTAAGGTCATGCTCAACTTCCTTAGCGATCAGGGAAATGCAAATCAAAACAACTTTGAGATACCATCTTAAACCTGTCAGAATGGCTAAAATCAGAAACACCAATGATAGCCTTTCCTGGAGAGTTTGTAGAGGAAGGGCTACACTCATCCATTCTGGTGGGAAATCAAATTTGTGCAACCACTTTGGAAATCAGTGTGGCGGTTTCTCAGGAAATTCGGGATCAACCTACCGCAGGACCCAGCAATACCACTCTTGGGAATATACCCAAGAGATGCCCTATCTTATTACAAAAGCATTTGTTCAACTATGTTCATAGCAGCATTATTTGTAATATCCAGAGCCTGGAAATAGCCTAGATGCCCTTCAGTGGAAGAATGGATGAAGAAAGTGTGGAATATGTACATAATAGAGTACTACTCAGAGGTAAAAAACAATGACATCGTGAATTTTGCATGAAAATGGATGGAAATATAGCCATACTGATGAATATCTTGCATATCACCATAGAACCTTCATCTGGCGATGTATGGAGAAAGAGACAGTGACCCACACTGGAGCACCGGACTGAGCTCCCAACGTCCCAATGAGGAACAGAAGGAGGGAGAATATGAGCAAAGAAGTCAGGACCACAATGGGTGCACCCACTCACGGAGACAGTGGGGCTGATCTATTGGGAGCTCACCTAGGCCAGCTGGACTGGGACTGAAAAAGCAGGGGATAAAACCGGACTCTCTGAATATGGCGGATAATGAGGGCTGCTGAAAAGCCAAGGACAATGGCACTGGGTTTTGATCCTACTTCATGTTCTGGCTTTGTGGGAGCCTAGCCAGTTTGGATGTTCACCTTCCTAGACCAGAATGGAGGGGGGAGGACTTTGGACTTTCCACAGGGCAGGGAACCCTGACTGCTCTTCAGACTGGAGAGGGAGGGGGAGAGGAGTCGAGGGAGGGGGAGAGGAGTCGGAAGAGGGGGAGGGAAAAGGGAGGCAGGGAGGGAAATGGGAGGTGGGGAGGAGGCGAAAATTTTTTTCTCAATTAAAAAAAATGTTTTAAAAAATAAATAAAAAAAATAAAAAAAGGAAGATGGATTGAAATAGAAAACACTATACTGAGTAAGGTAACTCAGACCCAAAAAGATGAACATGGGATGTACTCAATCATAAGTGGATTCTAGACATAAATAAAGGACATTGAGCTTATAATTCGTGATCTTAGAGAAGCTAAATAAAAAGGTGAACCCAAAGAAAAACATATAATTATTCTCCTGGATATTGGAAATAGAAAAGATTACCGGGCAAAAATTGGGAACTTGGGGGTGGTGTGGGATGGGGGTAAGGGGAAATGGGGAGAGAAAATTGAGAAGGGGAGAATGGGGAGAGCTTGGGGGAATGGGATGGTTGGGATGGAGGAAGGGTGGATATGGGAACAGGGAGGTATATATCTTAATTAAGGGAGCCATTTCGAGGTTGGCAAGAGACTTGACTCTAGAGGGGTTCCCAGGTTTACAGGGAAATGTCCCCAGCTAGATCCTTGGGCAACTGAGGCGAGGGAACCTGAAATGGCCCTATCCTATAGCCATACTGATGAATATCTTGCATATCAATATAGAATCTTCATTTGGCGATGGATGGAGATAGAGGCAGACACCCACATTGGAGCACCGGAATGAGCTCCCAAGGTCCAAATGAGGAGCAGAAGGAGGGAGAACATGAGCAATGAAGTCAGGACCGCGAGAGGTGCTCCCACCCACTGAATCAGTGGGGCTGATCTATTGGTAGCTCACCAAGGCCAGCTGGACTGGGACTGAAAAAGCAGGGGATATAACCAGACTCTCTGAACATGGCGGACAATGACTGATGCTGAGAAGCCAAAGACAATGGCACTGGGTTTTGATCCTACTGCATGTATTGGCTTTGTGGGAGCCTAGGCTGTTTGGATGCTCATCTTCCTAGACCTGGATGGAGGGGGGAGGACCTTGGACTTCCCACAGGGCAGGGAACCCTGACTGCTCTTCAGACTGGAGAGGGAGGGGGAGAGGAGTGGTGATAGGAGGAGGAAAATGGGAGGCCAGGAGGAGGTGGAAATTTTTTCAATAAAAATAAGACAAAATCATCAAAACATAAATAATCATGGTCCAACCACTACACTCTGGTCCAACTAGCTGCTTCACAATCATAGTGGATAGTCCAGGAAGAATATGAAGTTGAAAGTCAACACGCAAAAATATTCTGGAGCAGGACTTTTGGGAAAATATATACAGAGAATCTTTCAGCAGTGAGAAAACCCATTATCCGGCTAGTTGGTTTTATTATCCAATGACCACCCCATTCTCATATTCTTTGAGTTATTCTTTATTTATATTATATCCAAGTTTAATTTAGACGGCCATTACAATTTCTCCATTTTTTCATTTTATGTAAGGTTTTGGGAAGTTTTCTCTATAGCCTTTCTTCTCTTTTGAACATAGAATGTCCTGCTTGATAGGTCCTCTGTGACTCAGTTTCCTTTGAGATGAAACTGTTCTACATGATCTGACTGTACAAACCTACCTCTCCTTTTTTCAGTTTGTCTTTATTCAACTCTCTCAGACCTATAAAAGTATTTGGCAATTGTGAATAACCACATGTGATATGAACACATAATGGGGGATAACAGGACTAGATCATAGAGTGGGGAGAGTGAGATAAGGCAGAGAATTAAGTGTTTATGTATACACTATGAGAAACTTTTTACTTTGCATATTAATTGAAAATAAATTACAATGTTTACATGGTTGAAAAATAGGCTACATACCTACAGAGAACGCCAGTGGCTTGAAAAAGCCATATGTTACTAGCTTTCTGGTATTTTTCAGAAAGGGATCCTGGGGGTTGTTGAGGGAATCAATGTTTACTCCAAACGATGTGGCAGTAATCACATCCGTACTGTAGGCCCCAAAGATCCTGAGTAGAGAAACAGGGGAGTTAACAAGTAACACACACAACCTGTGAGCTGTCTGACAATTCATCTGTAGCCCGAGTTTATCATTGTGATGTCTTCAGAATTCAGCATGACTTTGCTAGCCACACCATTTCCAGAACCTTCTCCATTTTCAGTTTGATGAAGTTAGAATAAACTTGTTTTTTTTCTGATATTTTTCTAAAATCCTCCACAGAAATTGAAGCTTTAGACTGTCTAGTTATAAACAATAACATTCTTTCCTGACCAAATACCTCTCATGTACCACTCTGATTGTCCTCTCCTTTGAGGATGCTATTAATTTAAAATTTTCATTTATTTTACTGTAGCAGCTTAAATAAACTCAGACAGAGATTGTAATAATATATACAGCTTTAATCAGGAAATAGACTTACAGAACCAGAAGTTCCAGCAAAGAACAGGAAAGCAGAAGGGGGGCTGGAGAGATGGCTCAGTGGTTAGGAGCAAGTCCGCAATCTTTATAAGTAAAAAATATCCTCGGAGGACCCCACCCTACAAGCATGTTGATGGCTGGGTCCCCCTACATTTTACATCTGGATTGCAGTTTCCCCTCCCTTCCCTATTCCTATTCTTTCTTTAGGCTTCCTCTTTACCCCTTCTCCACACACTCCTCTGTTTCCATTAAAAAGGGTCAGACCTTCCTTGGGCATCAACAAAGCCGGGCAGTCCTTATCATACCATTAGGAGCTCACAAACAGATCAAGCAACATTGAGTGTCACCTGCATGTGGAGGGCCTAAACTGGTGCCATTCAGGCTCTCTGACTACCAGTCCAGATTCCATGAGCTCCTATGAACTCAGGTCAGCTGTCTCTACCTTTCATATTTATTATTTGCCACTTCCATTGCTATTCTAAAATATACTTTCTTTCAAAACTATATGATTTTCCTCTAGAACATACAATAAGACAACAACTAACCTAATTTTGTGTTGCGTACACAAGGGGGACTCTCCCAAGGCAATCTGGAAGGGAACTGTTACTTCTCACAAAGTTCATAGCAGAATAACATCACATTCCTCTTTTACTTTGGTGCTGAAATAATTCACCATGCAGAACAGTAGCTGATGGGAGTCATGTGACTTTTTGGGAAACAGTGTCTAAGAATAGCTTGAACAGCTCTGCCTGTGGCAAGTCTACTTGGCAAGGATTTGTGGACAGTTCCCTGCATAATTCTGGACAAGACCCTAGGAGTACGTGTGTTATGTGCTTTCCTTGTTTTTACTATGCTAGCTATACTGCTGACCTGATGGGTAACAGTATCGTGAAGTTTAAAGATACATATTTGTATAACTGTTCTGGGAAGAATGATTTTGAGCACAAGAATTTTAAAGAAATACTGTTACATACATAATACCAAGAGTTAATGGAAACATTCAAGGAACAGAACAGGGAATAAAGCAAAATCACAGAAACCCACTGTTCTATCATTTAATAACTATGCCAATACCCCTAAGAAGTTAAGGAAGATAAACATAAGGCCAAGGGATAAGCAATGGCAACACAAGAATAAATTTCCAGGTTATGTTGCTTATAGAACAAAATGGAAAAGCCTAGCATTCCCCAAGAAGGAGTAGAACAGTAAAAAATATAGAATGGATTGATCCAATTCTGGTTGGTAAGTTGATTGTGAGAACCCAGATAATACTGGATGGCACAGATGTAAATATTAAGCACAAGAGAGAAAATTGTCCTTCACCTGCATGATACTGTGACCATATGTGCTGACAAACAGGAAAACTGTTCTATAAGAACGTGTGCCTAGTTAGAAAGTTCCTTTTTAGCTTGTAAAACTGCTCATGTTTCTGATAATAGGAATATAGATCCCAAAGATAACATCTACCTATAGGAGAGTTAGGAGACAGAAAGGGAAAGAGGCAAGGGACAAACCGGTAATTATCGTAATAATATTTAGAAACTTAGAAAGTAAAAATTGGTTGTAAAACTGTTCATGCGAGCTATTGAAACTGCATAAATAAAGACTGTTTGAGCTATCTGGGGCAACTTTATTAAACAGCAACAGGTGGTCACAATTTCTTTGTGGCAATAATTCCACACTTCTGTCCCAGGTCCACGAATCCATCTGGAGCAAAGTCTCCAAAGTCTGCAGTAATAAGCTACCTGGCAGGCAAGGGGAGATCTCCCTATGAGGCAAAGAGGCCCCAGAAAATGTGCACCCCACTACTCACACTTTCATGTTAATGGGCTTGCCTTTCTCTGCTTCCTGGCTCATGTTTTTCACCAGCACATCTCCATACTTTTGGATGATGGGGAACATCTAAGCACAATACACAAAACATTCTGTTGTTAAAATGTGAGGTTCTGAGTCCCAAAATAACAAGACATCTGCAATTATGAGAAGATAGTCATGTTTTAAGTGTATTAGATCTCAATAGAGCAAAGACCATTCTTAGAACGTAATGCTCAAAAGGACATCTCTTCGAAGCGATACTGGTTTTAGTTGTTCTCATATGTATTCTTCTACATTCATCATACAAGTCCTCAGTTTATTACCTCTTTCAGTTTTCCACTGGTGAAGGTTGGACTTAGTAATGCTCGAACTCTCTTCCAATTTTCATTCTCACAACCAGCGACACCTTTTCTCAATAATCCATTTGGACCAGAAAGCTACAATATCAAGAAAAATGGATTTTGCCCTTCATGAGATTGGTTATCTTAACAGTTGTAAAACATGGATAAAAGAAAGAACACTCCTTAATGTAGTTTCTGACCCTCTTCTAGGTGTCCAGTTTTATTCTAGAATCTCAATAAGTTTTAATAAAATGCTTCAAACTGGGACTGGAATGATGTCTTATTGGTTAAGTGTACTTGCTCTTCTTGTAGAGGACCCTGTTTCAATTATCAGCACCCGTATTCGGTGGTGCACAACTAACACCATTTGCAGGTATCTGATACCTACTTCTTGTCTTTATGATCACTCATACACATTCAATGCACATACGTACACTCAGATACACACATGAAAAATAAATTAAAATATTTAAAATGCCTCAAACTAAAATAAGGATAACATAACCACATTGTGTGGTGTGAAGTGGTTATATTACAATATTATTTCAGCTCAATTTCTTCTGCTGAAAAACTGCCTGTATAGGTGAATAAGCAGGTAGAAAATCTAAAACAGTCTCCAACACAGTACAGAAAATACTGGATAGTTTTCTTAGTTTAGATCTCTATTGTTGTGATAAAGACTATAACCAAAACCACTTTGGGGAGTAGAGGGTTTATTTTAGCTTCCACTTCTCAAGTCACACTCCAGCAGTAAGGGAAGTCAGGGCAGGGACTGAAAGTCAGAACCTAAAGGCAGGGCCTGAAGCACAAGCCATGGAGGAATGCCACTTACTGATTTTCTCCTCATGAGTCACTTAGCCTGCTCTCATACACAACCTAGGATTAACTGCCCAGGAGTGGCATCCATCACAGCAAGAGGGGTCCTCAGTAACTAAGAAAATGCCACATAGTCTGTCTACAGGTGACCTGAGGCAAGCATTTTCTCAGTTGGGGTTCTAAATAAGACTATGTTTGTGCCATGTTGTCAAATAGCAACTAGCACAATAGGGTCCACATAAGGGGCTATAATGGCAAACTTACATCAGACCAGTTTTGTACTTGCAACTATCAGCAGCATGAGCTTTTTTTTTTTAAAAAAGAAGTGACATGATGTAATAATTCTTAAAAATGTCAGAAATACTGAAAAGAACATGTTTTGCTTTTGTAAGTATTACTTGAATATAATGGAAACATTTTTTCATGTTCGGTTATACAGGAATATAAGCAGAAGAGAAATATAATTATATTTTTCAAATGGAGATTTCCTTCTTCCACATGGCAAAAACATCATTAAACAAAGCCTTTGTTAATACCACACTTTGTGGAGAAACACTGAAGGTTTTCCTTTACGAAAACATTTTAAAATACCAATCCTCACGCTATATTCCAACTCAGTCTGACAGGGGTGGGTTGGGATGGGAGTAAGAAGATATGCGGAGAGAAATGTGAGAAGGGGAGGATGGGGAGAGCTTGGGGGAATGGGATTATTGAGATAAAGAAAGGGTGGATATAGGAGCAGGAAAGCATATATCCTAATTAAGGGAGCCACTTAGGGTTGGCAAGAGACTTGACTCTGGAGGGGCTCACAGGTGTCCAGGGAGATGTCCCCAGCTAGTTTCTTGGGCAGCTGAGGCGAGGGAACCTGAAATCGCCCTATCCTATAGCCATACTGATGAATATCTTGCATATCACCATAGAACCTTCATCTGGCGATGGATGGAGATAGAGGCAGAGACCCACACCGGAGCGCTGGACTGAGCTCCCAAGGTCCAAATGAGGAGCAGAAGGAGGGAGAATATGAACAAGGAAGTCAGGACTGCGAGGGGTGAACCCACCCACTGAGACAGTGGGGCTGATCTATTGGGAGCTCACCAAGGTCAGCTGGACTGGGACTGAATAAGCATGGATAAAACCGGACTCTCTGAACATGGCGGACGATGAGGGCTGATGAGAAGCCAAAGACAATGGCACTTGGTTTTGATCCTACTGCATGAACTGGCTTTGTGGGAACCTAGGCTGTTTGGATGCTCACCTTCCTAGACCTGGATGGAGTTGGGAGGACCCTGGACTTCCCACAGGGCAAGGAACCCTGACTGCTCTTTGGACTGGAGAGGGAGGGGGAAAGGAATGGGGGGAGGGAGAGAGTAGTGCGGAGAGGGGGGAGGAGTAGGGGGAGGGGAAGGGAAATGGGAGGCGGGGGGAGGCAGAAATTTTTTCAATAAAAAATACATGTTATTAGTGATAGGAAACTTCTTCCACATGGCAAAACCATCATTAAACAAAGCCTTTGTCTTTGTGGAGAAACACTGAAGGTTTTCCTTTAAGAAAACATTTTAAAATACCAATCTTCACTCTTTATTCCATCTCAGTCTGACAGTTAGTTCAATGAGAGAAAAATAATAAATTAAATTGCATGAAGATTTCATTGGAAAGAAAAGTATTTCTATATTTAACTGATGTCATTAACTACATGGAACACATAACAATTGTACACAAAAATTAAGAATATGTTAAGTGACAGAATATCTCTAACCACTCCTACCTAAGGCCCAGGGAACATTTTAGAAGAAGGAGTTGAAAGACTTCAAGAACTAGAGCAGTATTGTCAGACTGGCCTCTGAACATGACAAGACTATAACACACATGAACTCTTAGTTGCTATGGTTACCTCAAGACACAAAGAAGATTGGTAAAATCAAAAAGAAACAACATTGAGGGGAAAGTGGCTCTTGATACCACCTCCCCATCTAATGAACTAATGATAGTGTTTTGCTTGTATGTATGTATACGTGTATGTATGTTATGGAATATTATTTTCACTAGGTATAAACATTTGCTTATGCTGCAGAATATTACTTTAACTGTGTAGAGGTGTTACTTTTTTGGTTGCATTTGTTTAACAATGTAAGGATGTATGTTTAATTATATAAAAATGTGTTGCAACTGTTTCACCTTGCCTGCCTAAGGCACCTGATTGGTCTAATAAAGAGCTGAGTGGCCAGCAGCTAGGCTGAAAGGATGGGTGGGGATGGTAGGCAGAGAGAATAATTAGGAGAAATGTAGGCTCAAGACAGAGAAGAAGGAATGAGATAAGGAGGAAGTGAGAACGAGGGATCTTCCCAGGTCCATAATCCAGGCAGTCATCAGCCATCTAGATATAGAGACACTGAGAAAGGAAGAAGGTAAAAAGACCAGAAGCAAAAGTGTAGATAAAGGGAAGTAGACTAAAATAACACCTATGATAAAGCCAAGCATTCATAAATAGTATTAAGTCTTTCTGTCATGATTTGGGAGTTGGTTGGTGGCCTAAAATAAAAACCATATGTATGTATGTGTGTATGTATGTATATGTATCACATATGTGTAGTGTTTTAGCGTGAGACAAGGGCATTGAATCCAATGGTATCGGAGCTACAGTTGGTTGTTTGGCACCATACTACTGCCGAATATTGGACCCTTCTTTTCTGTAATAGCGGTCAGCATTCTTAACTGCTGAGTCATCTTTATAATACATGTGGTGTTATAAAACTGCTAACAACCTGTCTTTGGCACTAGTGCAGAAACTACTGTTGTTCTTTCTGAATAGACATTTATTTAAAAAAATTTACGGTCTACAGTAATGTGTACAGACTTGGGGAATGCTGCCATCTGGGCATGTAAAGGTCATTGCAATCTTGAAATCCCACCAAACATGGTAAATTGCACAGGACCACCACAGGAAAGACCCATAAGGGTTCTGTCATAGAGAAAGAAAGAGTTCATAAGATCCTGTCTTATACTAAGGATTTATAGGTATGTAGTGGTTACCTAGGAAGGGAGAACCGTGTTCTTCTGCATTGTAGATACTGGGAGGATGTCAATGTTTGTACAAATGTGCTCTTGTAACCAACCTATATTAAATTCATTGAGTCACCATAATTTTTAAAAAAAAAGTAGAAGGAAGAATAATTAGAAAGAGGAAGGGAAAGAGCAAGAGTGGAAAAACAAGTATAGGTAATTGGAGCTAAATATAAGCAAACTACATTAAATATGTATATATAATATGTATATATTAGCATATGTCCTTGAAATATGATTGAGCATCTTTTGGGTATATGCCCCAGAGTGGAATTGCTGGATGCTGAGGTAGGTTGATTCCTAATTTTTTGAGAAACCACCATACTGATTTCAAAAGTGGTTATGCAAGTTTGCATCTCCCCCAGCAATAGATGAGAGTTCCCCTTACTCCACATCCTCTCAAGAGTAAGCTCTCATTGTTTCTTTTTTCTTAGCCATTCTAACTTCTGTGAGATAGTATCTCAGAATTGTTTTGATTTGCATTTCCCTGATGGTTAAGGATATTGAACATTTTCTTAAGTGTCTTTTGGCCATTTGAGATTCTTCTGTTGAGAATTATGTTTAGTTCTGTACCCCCTTTTTAATTGGATTATTTGGAATTTTGATGTCTAATTTCTTGATATATATATATATATATATATATATATATATATATATATATATGGAGGTCAGTTCTCTATTTAATGTGGAGTTGGTGAAGATCTTTTCCCATTCAGTAGGCTGCCTTTTGCCTTATTGACTGTGTCCTTCTGTTTACAGAAGCATCTCAGTTTCAGGATGTCCCATTTATTTATTGTTGTTCTCACTCTCTCTGCTACTGGGGTTATATTTAGGAAGTTGTCTCATGTGCCCATGCATTGAAGGCTCTCACTTTACCTTCTATCAGGTTAAGTGTGGTCGGATTTATATTGAGGTCCATTTGGACTTGAGTTTTGTACATGGTGATAGATATGGATCTATTTTCATTCTTCTATAGGTTGACATCCAGTTAAGCCAGCACCATTTATTGAAGATGCTTTCATTTTTCCATTGTATATTTTTAGCTTCTTTGTCAAAAATTAGGTGTTCATAGGTGTGTGAATTAATATCCAGGTCTTCAACTTCATTCCATTGGTTTACCTCTCTGCTTTGAGGTTTGAGAATTTCTTCTTTGGGAAGACTGAATAGCATAAAGAAACACAACACTCCATGTATATTGTCGGCAAATTACAGTGTATATCTAAGTACTTTATAGTAAAATGTTTGTTTGTTTTGTCAACTGGAGATTTAACCCTGGGCTAGGTGACTAATCTACCACTGAACAACACCTCCAACCTCTCATAATACAATTTTTAAGTGAATGCTTACATTTTTACTGTTTACTTTTGAGATTATGATACAGTTACAAGATTTCTCCTTTGTCATTCCTCTTTCTAAACTCCTCCATATACTCTTTCCTGATCTCTTTCATAGTCTTTTTTTAAAAATAATTGTTGTTACAAGCATATATACATATGTATACACATAAATAATTTCAAATATAACCTCTTCAGTTTGTATATTGCTCACATTAAGAGAAGAAAAAATATATACCGGCCGATTTGTGAAGACAGAATAAAATTCCTTCACTAGCACTTTTCTGATCATGTCTGGCTCTGCAATGACCAGAAGTGGCTTCATCCCATCATACAATCTGTATTAGGAAAAGAGATACGGTTAAACTTTGATCCTGATGTTACCTCTAGTTCTACAAGAAAGGGCAACAACTGCTGCTAGTTCAACCACAGAAGTCACTTGTTAGTTCTGGAAATGAAGAGTAACATAACCCAGGAAAAGATGAAATACAGACCCCTATATGAGCACATTTGGGAATGAACTGTGCTGTCCTTTATAATTTAAGTTCAAAGACAGTTTTAAATTCCAGCCCATTCCGTGGAAATGAAAACAGCACAAAAGTAATATGTTTTAAGTTAGTCAGGGAGGTCAGAGAAAAAGCAAGAAAGCACAAAACTCTGAAGGAAAGAGTGCTTGGAATGCCAAGATACAAATCAAGAGTTCAGATGACACTGGATCTTAGGCTTTTGTGTCCCAGGGACATGGACAGTTTTATATATAAATATAAATATATATATATATGTGTGTGTATGTGTGTGTGTATACACACATATATGTATGTATACACACATATATGTATACATACATATATATAAAATAATAGATTTATATAAATAATAGATACTACTAATTAAGAATATGATTGCACTGACAGCAATGAAGTATACTGGTAACCTGAGAAAAGAGCCATATTAGTATCTACCATGCAGTGTGCAGCCCTTGATAAGACCTTTCAAGTACAGCTTCTCAAATTTGTGTTTCCCTAGCTTTTATCTTATCTACACATGTTCTGATCCTCATATGGAGCCCAGGTAAGGAAGGGCCTTCCAGACTGCTTCTGGAAACTGGGTTATTTCGTATGTTCTTATGCTTAACTTGATGTTTTACTCATTTCCTATTTCACCTTAGGGTTTACCCCTAAGAGACATGGTCCCAAAAATAGTTGTGAAGAATCAGAGAGTTGATGGTGAAATCAATCTTCTGTAACTCTTTCCATGTCAATAAGGGCCATAATCCTCAACCAAAGGATCATGTGTCTTTTTCCCTAAAAATATAAAACTCCTATTTGGAGGAAAGTCCTTAGATTCCAAAAATTAGTCATTGCCTTAAATGCTATATCATATATGGTTTAGTTTGTTCAACATTTAAAATTATTAACTATCCATTATTGGAATGGAGGCTGGTATTGGACTCCTTCCTAGGTTGTATAATAACATGGGCTTGTGAACTTCAGTATAAACATACAAAAATTAAAAGACATATTGATGTCAGAATGATAATAAATGTATTCAAATTTAAAGATAAGCTATCTTTTTATTTCATATGTAAGTGTGAACATAACTATGATGAATGTGCATGATGTATGTGCAGAAGCTCTTGAATGTCTGAGGTTGTATCAGATTTCCTGGGTGTGAGTGACCATATGGGTGTTGGGACCCAACTGTGGATATTCTGTAAAATCAACAATTGCTATTCATTGCTCAAACATCTTTCCAGCCCCTAAAGATAAACTATGAACAATTAACAAGCAATAATATCACAAGAAGTTCCTTTAGAGCTATAAGAAATGCAGCACAGCACAGTCTTGGCAATGGGTTACCTGGCCATGTCAACTCAGCAGACCCTGTGATTAGTACTGTGGTTTCTGTTGACGAATGAGAAGAGATGAGGGGGCAGAACCTCCTCCACCATGTTTGTGACACACAGTATAGCGATGTCACTTTTTCCCCGGCTCTTACCAAAACCCCAGGAGTTTTGAGAGGGAAGATCTGCTGCTGTTGGCCCAATCATCACACAAAGCAATAAATAAAAATCCTAGAAGGCAACAGCATGGTGTAACTCATCCTATACCTGTTCTTCAAAGTGAGTAGTATGTGTTGAGAGACTATATCCCATACATTCCTGCTAAATAGTCATTGACTACTTTCAAATTTAAAAACAAAATAAAAAGACAAAGAAAATTCATCAAGATGTGATGTCACAGACCTAGGATCAGTAGTTAGGAGGCAGATATTGAAGTCAGTGACCTCTGGTCCAATGTGGGCTTCATAGACACTTCCACGACAACCTAAGACACATTTAGATCTGGCCTGAAATAAGACTGAGAAAACCAAGGAAGACTCAAACCTGAATAAAAAACTAGAGAAACCAAGAAATGATGAGAGTGAAAGAAATACTCTTCCCAGACTACACCAATTGATTATTCACTTACACATGGTCAGTTCTGAAAACATACATATGAGTGACATTTTACAAACTGAGCAGGTATTATCTAGGAATCTATCTATCTGTCTGTCTATCTATCTATCTATCTATCTATCTATCTATCTATCTATCTATCATCTATCTGTATGCATATATACACGCAGATATATGCATTTACATATATTCAACATTTACATATATCTATATATGTATATGTAGTAGTAATTAATGAAAAGACAATGTGTCTGAAAGACAGCAATGAGGGGAATATGGAAGTATTTGAAGGGAGAAAACGGAAGGGAGAAATGAAGCAGTATTATAGTCCCAAACAATAAAAGAAATAATAGATATAAAATAATTACAAAGTTTTGATATAGGAAATTAAACTAAAAGTAATCACAAATATGCCTATTTTCTGGTAGCCTGTCTTTAAAAAGTATATATTTACTTTAAATACTTTTATAAAATGATTTTGCTTTTCCTTAAGTGTAAATCAGTTGGGAAAGAAGTGCTCTCCTGAATTATAAGGACACATTACATGTCATCTGAAATAATACATTCCACACAATTTAAAAGTTCTAAGGAAGGGTAAATGAAGGCAAGGATCCTTACATAGCACTGGTAGGAAGTAATATTATGTGTCCCTGGATCATGAAAGGATTGCCTGCAACTTTCTCAGTCTTTCAGACTGTGAGTTATAACATACATACATATGGAACTACTGGCAGGACATGCTGTCACACACTTAAAAATAGGCAAATGTGATTATGACTAAATAGGACAAGTAATCACACATGCATTTCCAGGGTGGCCTGCTCTGGGTGCTGAGGAGAAAACATGGGCTTTCCAGGGGCCTTACAGTGTTGGGTAGTTGGGCACTATTTTGGTGAGCAAATGTAAGGTGTGTTATAGGAGAGAGAGAGAGAGAGAGAGAGAGAGAGAGAGAGAGAGAGAGAGAGAGAGAGAGAGAGAGAGAGAGAGAGAGAGATCCTGTGAAGAAATGTAGATTGAAGAGGTGAAAACAGTGAGAAGTAGACTGAGGTTAAGTGTCACCCAGGACTGCGGTGATGTCTTGGCCTGAGATGCTGCCAAGGCCCATGTCTGATACCACAATAGGCCTAGAAGATAGGATTACACAGAGTTGGAACAGCCCCTCGTTAGCTGCAACACTAGGGAGAACTGTCCCTGTCCCTTATCAACTGTAGCACTGAGAAGAGGCTAATATACCTTGCTTGGACTGCAAAGTAAAGCTAACTGATGATGGGTGAGCTGGCCCTGCAAGCATGAGAGTGGGAAAGAGGATCCCATCCTCTCTTGTTGGCCATGTGATAGCATAAGTGAAAGAAAGATACCCCACCTCATCCCCTCACCACCTGCAGTAGGAAAAGGATATGACAGGTTCTTTGCCTCACTTGGGCAAAACAGTATAGCTGATACTGTACACAGGGTGCAGGTGAGTCACCCAGAACAGTGAGCATGGGAGATCTGGCCCTGCTCATCATCTGCCACTTGTTGGCTTGTATGAGGAAAAGATGCTCCCTGCTAAGACATCCATTGCAGGATGGGAGAACTGGCACTGAGGCCATTAGAGTGGGAGAAATGTCTTCTCTGTCCCTCACCAGCTGCAGGACTCAGGAGAGTAGCCCCCACACCTCACCTGGTCAACATAGTAGAGCTGGCCCTGGTGGTGTTTATGTAGGTGAGCTGGCCCTGAAGGCATGAAAGCAAGAAACTGGTCCTGCATCATACTTATTGCTGCACAGGGTGAACTAGCTATGGCAGTGCTGAAGAGCTCACCCTTTTTGAGATGACATGGGAGAGCTGGCAGTCTGACCAACCCTGCAGTAGCAACACAGTCCCAGAAACAGGACAATGAGGTGGCCCAACCCAACATACACCCCATCTATGATCTTCTTGAGCATGTGATAGTACTGGGCCTGTAGATCCAAAATTTCAGGAATGACACGGGACAACTATAGGATATCGAAAAGGAGTCCCAGTGAGGGCCCACTATTGATAATGGAACAAAAACTGGAGAAGTTGAACTAGAACAATGATTGTTTGCAATGGACAATTACAAGTAGAAGTGTATGGACTAAGAGGTATACTGTGTAGCTCAATGTGTGTTGTGATCTAGCTGCCCTCACTCCCCCTGACTGACAGAGGAACTTCTTTGTGGTCTCTAATTGATAAGGATGTTTATGTTCTTTCTGCCTGGTAGTTTTCCACAGAAATTTTCTTCATTCCTCTATCTATCTATCTATCTATCTATCTATCTATCTCTGTCTCTATTCATTTATTTACTTTTTTGTACTTTTTTCTTTTCTCTTATTTTTTTTTAACTTTAGGCAGGAGGTTACAAAGGCAGAGTGGATACAAAGGGACAGAGATGAATGGAATTGAGATGTTGAGATGCATCATGTGAAAGACACAAAGAATAAATTTAAAAATGAGGCAAACGTGTCCTAAGATACTCCGGACTTGACAAAATTGTCATGCACTTTGGTGTCATATAATAACCAACCTACATATTGGCCATTTCCAGAATACTTACCCCCACAAATCCCCATACTTTTTTCGGCATTCTGTATCATATTTCCACAAACCCTGTGAAAAGAAAAAGGAAGAAAGAAAGAATGAACGAAAGAAAGGTCATTATTTTTCTACCTGAATTGGCCACTAAATTAAAAAAAAGACTCAAACCCCAGGATATCAGGCTCATTATTTAACTTCCATAATAAGAAGTTAATGGAAATCATTCAGGATTTGTTGATGTGGTAAAAGAAAATACAGGACATGCTTGAAATGGGGATTTTAATGATAATCAGGTTTTCATTTCTAGGACAGCTTATGTTCCAAAAATTTTCTTTATCTAGTTTTTTGTTTGTTTTGTTTTTTTCAAGGCAGGGTTTCTCTGCATGGCCCTGGATGCCCTGAAACTTGCTCTGTAGAACAGGCTGACCTTGAACTCAGAGATTTGTCTTCTTCTGATTCCTAAGTACTGGGATAAAAGGCAGGTGCCACAACCGAAGAAGGATGCTTAAGAGAAATCTCACACTAGCTCAGAATTGAGAAATAAATGGTTATTTATTTAGAGGTGGACTCACAAATCAGAATCCTCTCCCTAACCAGAGATCAGAAACCAAATCCCACAGCCAGAAAAAGAGCTCAGATGCATGCTCTGCATTGTCTTATATAGTATCAGAGGCCATTCCTCAGTGAACGGGTAACCGCTGGCTGTAAGACTTCCTACAGCACCTCCCCTTTTTATTTAAATAAGAGTTCTAAGTCTAATACAAAATTATATATACTAAAAACAAATATATTCAATAATTATCCTATCCTAACTAGTATAATAACCTGACCAAGTCATGAGAGGAAAGTAACTACAACTATCTAGAATTAAACCTCATCAAAGATCCAAGAAGGGAAATAATATTACTTGAGTAAGCAGGAAGTGCAATCAAGCAACTTCCCAAGTGTGCAACAAATGACAGAGACAACTGGCTACCTGGGCCCAAAGTCTCATTTGCAATGTTGAAGCAACCAATTTTGGCTAAGGCCTAGAATAATTGACAGACCACTTTCAGAGGCAAGAAATTTATCAAAACTGTTTTACCCTGTTTTGGCAATATTTGACAGCCCCTCTTATCCATTTATGAATACCATGTGTCTTTTCAGTGGTTGAGGCATATCTTTGCCCAAAGGCCAGTTTTTCCAAGAAGAAAACATACTCCGAGTGGAGTGTCTTTGGTGCTCAACATTTAGACATAAAAGAACTCTAAATGAGTCACAGTGTTGGATAAATGTACATGGGCTTGGGAGAGAGAGGAAAGAGTATAGACAGTTATAAAAAGAAGTAAATGGTTAAAAAAGGAAAAGTCTTTAAAGACACAGAGTACAGAAAGAAAAATAAGCCACATAAAGATGAAAAATTTGAAGAATCTGGATTATGTGTAGTATTGTGTTTTCCTTGAATTTTTTGATTGTGAATGATCCCATTGTAGGGGCTGCTAAGTTAAACCAGGCTAAAGTGTCATGATTCCAAAATTTGAGTCTAAGGACATGTTGCTTTGGAAAAAAGGTTTTTCTTTTGTTTTCACAGAAAATGAGAACTTGTTGGTAGCTTCCAGACCAATATGGTATCATGGAACAAGACCCCCTGAAAAATTGCCGAGAACACCCCTCAAAAATTACTTTGCCCAACCGCTGACTGAGATGAATCTAGCACATGGGATACACTATGAAAGGCCTGATTAACAGTGCCCCCAAACAACAGGAAGCAGAATGGACAGAACTATGCCCATATTCACAAATATTGTTTATAAATGTTCTTTTACATTTAAAAAGAGGTATGTCATAGATATGAGTAATTTGCATTGATATGGATCTTGGTTTATTGATACAAATTTAAGGTCAATTTTGTTATATGTATATTCCTGCTCTTGATTAAGGTATTGTGATTATATAGTTCATTTAAAAATACAATGCATAATTAAGAAATATAGATTAATAGATAACCATCTATCATAGTCAAGTTTTGTAGTTATGCTATTTAGATTATCTAGCTGTACAGAGAAGTATTTCCGATGGATAGGGATTCTTCAGATCTTTCAGAGACATTCAGAATATGACATTTAAAATGTTTAAGAACTTAATACTTTTCAGGACAGTAAGACATATCTGCTTCTGGCAGCACCAAGCTACTTCAAAAGAATGATGGACATTGAAGAGGCTCCTTGGTTAGCCATTTGTGCAAGAAACTGCTCTTGCCTGAACTGTTGAACTGGACATTCAGGACCCATCAAGAAATGACTTCTGAACTTGCCTAAAGGTGAAATGATCCTTTAGGGTTCCTGCTTCCTGAAAGAGTCTGTGAGACATTCTGCAGGATACAGAAGAAAGTGACTGGCAAATTGTCAGTATAGGCAGACCTGTCTTTGAAATTTTCTGCTTCACGGAAAAGTCTGCTGGATACTATGGGCCTGTAGGCTGAAGATGGACGCCCCAACAGTACAGAACTTTGGATGGCTGTCCAGACAGCAAGATGTCTCTGTCATTTCTAGAGTTCTGGAAGTTGCTTACAGTGTACTTCCTGTTTACTTAGGTAAATTATTTTCTTCTGGAGTCTTTGATGGAGTTGAAGAATTTATAGTTATAGTTATAGTTTTCCTTAGTTATGATAAAGATAACATATATATAGATATTGTAACTGCAATTCTTGCTTGATAACTGTTTTGTTATATGTAATTTTATTATGTTAAAGCCTTCCTTTTAATTTAAACAGAAAAGGGGAAATGGTGTGGGAGTTTCTTCTGTCCATGTGAAGCTTTCATTGGATAATAAATAAAGAAACAACCCCGGCCTATTGATAGGGTAGAACTTAGATAGGTGGGGAAGATGGAACTGAATGTAAGGAGGAAGGAAGCAGAGTTTGAGAGACACCATGGATCAACCAGAGACAGATGCTGGGAATTTTACCCAGTAAGCAACTGTCACATTGTGATATATAGATTAATAGAAATGGGTTAAATTAATAAAAGTGTTAGCCAATAAGAAACTAGAGCTAATGGAGCAAACAGTAATTTAATTAATAAAGTTTCTGTGTGGTTATTTCCAGGCTAAGCTATCTGATGGCCAGGACAAAGAAGTGGGTCCTCCTGCAACTCTTGGCATTCTTTGCAACACACAACTGCCCAACTTTGTTTTCTATTAAAAGCAGTAGTTGTCTTTATCTGTGACAATTTTCTTGCTATGTTTTGATTCTGAATTTCTAAAACACTATGTCTTTACCCCTCCTTTATGATCTGAGGAGACCAAGAGTTGTGAAGATGATTATGAATGTGCAAAATCTATTTTTTCTTGCTTATAACCCCTTTCACTCACTCAACGAATTCCCTGCAATTCTATTGTATTTACTGGTTATTAAATTGAAGATATTATTGATGCCTATATCATACTGGGTTTATATAATTGTCATTCTTGTATGAAATGAAAAACAACAATAAAGTAGAGGAAGATGGATTTGCCTTCTAGTGTCTCTGTTCAATATGGAAAGAAAAGGAGATGCCACCCACCACAAAATTCACATTAGATTGAATATTTGGTCTGAGTTTGCTGCAGGAAGACTTACAGCTACTGGTTACCCACCCACTAGAGCTTTTTCCGTGGTTTTCATGTAATCTACAGACAGAATTCCATCTTCAGCCATTGCAAGTTTCAAGTGTATGAAACTAGGTCTCTTGGCAGATGAGAGCGCTCAACATGTTGAATATATGCCTAGCATTTAGATTCAAACTGATGCAAGGCATTCTCAGAGAGTCTAATAAAATGACAAATGAAAAAGTAAATAACATCTCTGTTCTTGTCTAGGGTTGACTTGGCAAGTTCCACTTAGGGCTGGAGCCACTCTCTCCAAGGAGTGAGGGTTGCAGTTTCTGGGGATCCAACTTTCACTTGGGCTGTGGATATTACTCCCAAGGCAGCTGTGCCTGAGGTTTCCTGGGTTCTCTTTGCAAATATTGTCTGATTTAGTGCACTGCTGACCTTGACTATTTTACCTTATGAATAACATGTAAGAAATAATAATGACCTAAAAATGTGTTTGTCATAAATCATCAGCTTAGGCAAGACCTCTTGTTCCATATTTCTGTCTTTTTTACTTCTCATTTTGGTCTTCCCCTCTGATACCTCTCAGTTTGGGGCCCTATTATTGTGGTTTCAGGTCAAATGGTGATGGGGAAGCTCAGCCAATCACATTCTGTTTTGGGCGCATGTCCCCCTAAGGCCAAGAAATACAGATAAATCTTGTGGGTGTGCTCCCTGCTTCCTCTTTAGTTTCCTGCACTCCTGGCTTTCATGGGATCTTTGGTCATGTAAGTTTTCTCTCAATTATTAAAATCTTTTGAATTGAGCTGGTCTGGTTATTTATCAATCGACCACGCCCATAAAAATGGTTTCCAATTTGTGGTTGAGTATTGAAGAAATCATCAAGAATGAGTAACATCATACTCCACCAATCTTACAAATCTATGGAATAAATTTTTCTGTCACACTAAGCCTGGCTATACCATGACTCCTTATGTTGGCTACTTACTAGGGTTATCCAGTTGGGGATTTAAAAACATGTCAATTTATTTATAAGGCCATGATAATAGTGTATTCCTTTAACTCTTCAAAGCCTATCTTTCTGCAACCTTGGTGGAACTCTGAAACACAGCTTCCTACAGCTTTCTACAGAGAGGACCAAGAGATGAGTGACCAGTCATGTGGTGGGACACCCCACTCTCTAGGCTCTCCATAGTGGGGCAAAACCCCAGGACCCTTCTTCACCTGCTTTAGCTTATCTAGCTAGCCAGCAGGATAGTTTCCTGCTGTGAAGAAGAGAGAGGACCAAGAGAGAAAGAGAACCAAGAGAGGAACTCTAAAGCACAAGCTGTGAATGAACAGAGTGGTCCAAGAGGGTGAATGAGGAGAGAAGACAAAGAGGAGGATAAGAGAGACCTCAGTGTCTCCCTGAGACACAAACATTGACAGTACAGAGCAGAGCAAGAACAATTTGCAAAGTCTCAGACAGCAACTTCAAGGATTGTGCCAAGACAAAAAGATACTTCTGGCATCAACTGAAGAAAGAAATGTTTAGGCACCAATGCTAGAATTCATCCAACAACCTAAAAAGCAATATGGTAACACTAGAACCCAATGGTCACACAACAGGAAGACTTGTTCATCCTAACCCAGAAGAAGCAGAAGAAAATGACTTTAAATGTAACTTTATGAAGATAATGGAGACCTTTAAACAAGAAATGAAAACTCCCTTAAAAAAGGAAAAGAAAAAAGTTTGAAGAAATTAATAAATCCCCAAAGAAAACCAAGAAAAACCAATCAAACAGGAGAAGCCACCATTTCAAGATTTGAAGACTGAAATAGAGGCATTAAGAAAAACACAAAGCGAAGGAATTCTGGAAATGGAAAATCTGGGCAAGTGAACAGGAACTAGAGAGGCATGTATAATCAAAAGAATACAAGAGATAGAAGAAAGAATCTCAGGTGTTAAAGATACTATAGAGAAAATAGATTCATTGGTCAAAGAAAACATTAAATATAACAAATTCTTAACACAAAACGTCAAAGAAACCTGGGACACCATGAAAAGACCAAACCTAAGAATAATATGGATAGAAGAAGAACTCTAGCTCAAAGGCACAGGGAATATATCCAACAAAATCATAGAAACCTTCCAAGACTAAATAAGGATATCCCTATAAAGGTACAAAAGGCTTACAGAACACCAAATACACTGGATAAAAAAAATCCCTTCACCATATAATAATCAATGTAATCCATCATATAAATAAACTGAAAGAAAAAATCTCCATATGATCATTTCATTAGATGCTGAGAAAGCATTTGAGAAAATTCAACACTCCTTCATATTAAAGGTCTTAGAGAGATCAGGGATAAAAGGAACATATCTATACGTAAATACAATATACAGCAAGCCTACAGCCAACATCAAATTAAATGGAGAGAAACTCAAAGTGATTCAACCAAAATCAGGAAAAAGACAAGGCTGTCCACTCTCTTCATATCTCCTCTACATAGTTTTGAAGTTCCGGCTGGAACAATATGACAACAATAGGAGATAAAGGGGATACAAATTGTAAAGGAAGATACCAAACTTTCATTATTTGCTGATGATATAACAGTATACTTAAGGAAATATTCAACATCCTTAGCCATCAGGGAAATGCAAGTCATAACAAATCTGAAATACACCAGTCAGAATGGTAACATCAAAAACAGCAATGATAGCTTATGCTGGAGAGGATGCAGAGTAAATAGAATACTCATCCATTGCTGGTGGGAATGCAAACTTGTACAACCACTTTAGAAATCAGTATGGTGATTTCTCAAAAAATTGGGAATCAAATTACCTCAGG
The DNA here is from genome assembly GCA_902806775.1 of Microtus agrestis. NCBI lineage: Eukaryota > Metazoa > Chordata > Mammalia > Rodentia > Cricetidae > Microtus > Microtus agrestis. The sequence continues at coordinate 52,149 of CADCXT010003225.1, read as the reverse complement.
ATCCAACAATACCAGTCTTGGGCATATATCCAAAAGATGCTCAATCATATTATAAAGATATTAGTTTAACTATGATCATAACAGCAGTATTTGTGATAGCCCAAACCCGCAAACACCTAGATGCCCCTCAACTGAAGAATGGAGAAAGAAAATGTGGCAATTTACTCATTAGAATACTACTCAGCTGTAAAAAATGACATCTTTAATTTTGCATGTAAATGGATGGAACTTGAAACACCATCCTAAGAGAGGTAACCCAGACCCAAAAAGGTGAATATGGTATCTTCTCGTGTATAAGTGGATACTAGTCATAAACATAGGTTATTGAGCCTATTGTTCATGATACTAGACAAGCTAAGTATCAAGGTGAACCCTAAAAAACATATATAGATCCACTTGGAAAATCAAATTGGACAAGATCAACTGACAAAACTGGGAACATAATGGTGGGGAGAAGTTAGGGTGGAAGGGGAAGAAGAGGGAAGAATTGAAGGGGTGTAGGAGGTCCTTCTATGTGTTGATCTCATTGGTTAATGAAGGAATTGCTTTGGGCCTAGAGTAGAGCTATAGGGAAATTAAGCTAGGCCAGAAAAACTGGACTGAATGCTGGGAGGAAGAAAGTGATGTCAGAGAACACCATAGATCCATTACCGGAGATAGATGTGCTAAAACTTTGCTGGTAGGCCACGGCTTCATGGTAATATACAGAATAATAGAAATGGATTAAATTAAGATGTAAGAGATAGCCAATAAGAAGCTAGAGCTAATGGGCAAAGCAGTAATTTAATTAATACAGTTTCTGTGTGATTATTTCGGTTTGGGGCATCTGGGACAAACAAGCGGTTCCATGTAAAACTTCTGGGAATGGGATAGTTGAGATTAAGGAAGGATAGAGATGAGAACAAGCAAAGAGATATCTTCATTGAGGGAGCCATTATGGGGTTAGCATGAATTCTATCTCTAGATAATTTCCCGGGAATTTACAAGGATTGCCCCAGCTAAAACCCTAAGCAATAGAAGAGACAGTGCCCAAACTGGCATTGCCCTAGAGTCAGACTGATTAATATCTTAAATATCACCATAGAAACTTCTTCCAGCACCTGATTGAAACAGAGGCAGAGACCCATATCAGAGCACTGGACTGAGCTTCCAAAGCACAGTTGAAGAGTGGGAGGAATGAGGAGAATATAAGCAAAGAGTTCAGACCATGATGTGTATACCCACTGTAACAGTCTACCTAATTTAATGGGAGCTCACCAACTCTAGGCAGACTGGGAAGGAACATGCATAGAACTAAACTGGTCCATCTCAATGTGTGACAGTTGCATGGCTGGGGCAGCTGAGGGGCCACTGGCAGTGGCACCAGGATATATCCCTACTGAATATACTGGCTTTTTGGGAATCCACTCTCTTTGAATGGATACCTTGCTCAGTATACATATAGTACGGAATTCATGCTACAAGTTCTTTGTCCTTGTCCAGCAACAGATTTGGCACAGTACAGTCTGGGTATGGATCAAAGGCTTCAATGTGGCAGTTTTCTCTCAGGAACTGACCTTTCACCTGGACTGGACTGTCATTTCTAAGGAAGTTAAGGCAGTTGACAGGAGATAATTTGAGATATCTTCTGTTTTCCTAGCAAACCTTGTCTTTGCTCTCCTTGACCATTTCCCCCATGCAAATAGTATGTAAGAAGCTATGTTTCTTATTAAAATTGCTTGGTATAATCAGCTCAAACAAGACCTCCCAATTTCAGCTGTCCACCTTCTTTATTTTCCCCTGAACACATCATCTTTGGGACTGTTATTTCTGTAGGTTAGGGTCAAACCCTAGGTTTGTTTCCCACCCTTCTGTAAATAAGATACCATGTCACACAAAGCACTAAGTAAGGATATTAGGAAATCTATGGTCATCTGAATAGCAAGTTTGCAAACAGTCTTCTCTACAGAAGATGCTACTTAATACAAAAACAAATGTGAAACAAAAGCATGAATGGGACAAAACCCCAAAAGTGCATTTCAAAGAAAATCTACATCTTCTAAAAATAATGGGATAGTTGCTACATTTTGAAACAAGGGGGAAAAGTATGGAATTCTTAGTAAAGTTAGTAATGGACCATCAGTTTTGAAGAATTATGATCTGATAAGTAAATCTTGAGTATTTTGAAAAACTAATCTTCAAGAGCGCAGCCTGCATGGAGGAACTGATTTTGGTCTCCTGGGCATGAGCTTAGGAACGACAGTGCAGGAGCCTAACATTTTATAAAGAAAGCATTCAGGAAGGCTCTGTGAAAGTTCATACTCCAGTTTGTTATGTATTAATGATGACTATATATGCATGCATTTGCATATATTATAATCCACTTACTAAAATTTGTTTTAACAAATTTGCCAAATCATGCTTTCTTTAGTGATTATGTATAAATGATTCTGCATTTGTTTAAAGAAACAAAACTCATAATCTGGCTAAATATCTTAGGTTGAAAGACAACATCTCTTATATTCCTCCTCCTAAGAATTATAAACAGGTTCTACTTTGAAGTGAAAAGGAGAATATTCTTGTTTGACCTCTCAATATACCCCTCCACACACACGCACACACACGAAATCATTGTTAGCAAGAGCCTGGAAAATGATATCAGGGAATTTTTTGGTATTATTGAGTATTCATTTATGTGCATATACCACAAAATAACTGTGTGCCTCCTGATCATCATGTGCCAGAGTTATTCAACAAGAAGGGCCAAACTTACAGTCAACTCTGACATGAATGAAGCACTCAATTTAGTGACATGCCATGTAGAAGTCATGACATGTGTTTCTTTAAATACTGAGTTAGCGTAACTTTACTTTTTTGGAAGTTGTATTGAAAAAAAACCTTAATATTTGAGGCTTCCAAAGCCTATACATCAGGTTTTTAAATCAGGTTATGCAAACACTGTAGGTTCTCATATGATGCAGCCTGAGGTCTCAGACATTTGTCAAACAACAACAACAGGGTAACCTCACAATGATGTTCTTGTGACACAAACAATTCTGAAAGCTGAAAACCTTAGTATTTCATACCAATGGCCAGTTGCACTGATGAAGTGACACAGGGTTTCTGGACACTCATGAAAATGACACAGTCACAATAAGTAAAGGAAAAATCCCAACATCACTCACCTTCCTGTAGTCAAGTAGCGTCCCAACAAAAGGGAGAGGTTTGGGGCCAGGAATTCCTATCTTCTTAAAAAGTCCATGTGAAGAGGTCCCATAACTAAGACATAGAGAAGAAAACCAAGTTATGGGCTTCTTGGTAGTACATGTAAATATACACATTCACACATACACACAGTGAATGAATATATATTTCCATATTCACATACATAAATTGACACATTCACATATACACATGTACATAAATATACATGTATATATATATATATATATACATGCACAAATATAAACATACATATCGTACATTGTGGTGGTTTCAAAGAAAATGGCCAACCAAGGGACTGAACTATTAGGAAACATGCCCTTGTTGAAATAGGTATGGTCTTGATAGAGGAAGTGTGTCATTGTAGAGAAGAGCCAAGCAGTCTCATATATGCTCAAGCCACCTCCACTGAGACAATTCAATTCCAGTTGCCTTTGGGTGAAAATGAAAGGATGCTCAGCTCTAGCACCATGTCTACCTACATGCTGACTTGCTTCCCACCATGACAATAATGGACTAAAATTCTAAATTGTAAGTGAAACACACTAGCTAAAGGTTTCTCTGTATAAGAGTTGCTGTGGCCATGGTGTCTCATCACAGCAATAACAACTTTAACTAATACAAGTATAAATACAAATTCACATATGTAGTTACTCATGTACTCCTAATACATGCATATTACTGAGTCAATATATAATATATACATATGTAAATATATTCACACGTGTGTGTATGTGTATGTGTGTTTATATACATATATATTTTCTTGGACATATATTGAGAACTACAAGAATTTATCTAGTGAGGGAAGAGGCGGACAGAATTTTACACAAAAATTTAGTGTCATAATCTCCTTCACATACAATTTTATTATAAACTTTTATGTTAATACTTCATGATCCCAGTCCTAGAGTTATATGTAATAATAATCTCTAACCTTAAGATTGAATGTTACTGAGAAGCTCACCAGATAGAAAACAAGCAAAAACCAGAAATGTGTGTAACCTGCATTGCAAGCTCTACATGATATCTCCTGAACAGTGAACAGTAAGGTTGCTCAAAGGGAAATGATAGCCCCCCAGCAGAGTCTGCTGACAAGACTTTCACATGATCCATCCCTCAGCTTGAAAATTGTACAGAGGTTCCCATGTATAGCCTTTGGGCTAGAGAGGTGGTTCAGCATCTAACAGTACTGGCTGCTCTTGCAGAGCCTGCAGGCTCAGTTCCCAGCACCGAAATAACTGCTCACAATGGTCTACACTTCCACTCTCTGGAAATCCAATGCCTTTCATTAACTAATATAAGCTAACAAGCATGCATGCAGTACACATACATACAAGCACGAAAAACATTCATATGCACAAAATTAAGAATAAATATATATTTTAAAGATACAGGTTTTGATGTAGGGGGATCTTCTATCTATCTGTTGTTTCATTGGTTAATTAATAAAGAAAACTTCTTGGCCTCATAGGTCAGAACATAGGTAGGCAGGGAAGACAGAACAGAATGCTGGGGAAAAAAAGCAGAGTCAAGCAACCGCCATGAAGCTCTGGCCCGAGATGGACGTGGGTTAGAATCTTCCTGTTAAGCCACTACCCCATGGTGATACACAGATTACTAGATATGGGTTAAAGGAAGATATGATAGTTAGCCAATAAGAGGCTAGATATAATGGGCCAGGCAATGTTTAAATAAATACAGTTTGTGTGTTGTTATTTCCGGGGCTAAGCTAGCCGTGCGGGAGCTGGGCAGGATGAAAAACAGACCTGCTCACCTCATCACTACAAGGTTTTGTGAGTTATCTGTTCAGGTGTGGAGGTTTGATATTGCGGTTGCCTTTGAGTCAGTCATGCTCCTGCATGTAAACTTTCAACCAAACTACTGTGATAACCTGATAAACTCATGTCTCTTCAAGGTTGCTTTGGAGGATGGGATACATTGATTTATTGATTTTTCTTACTGAGATCAACGATTATTTGCATGATCTACTATGCAAATGCTAACTGTGGTCTTGGTGTTTTTTCACAGCAACAGAAACCTTAACTAAGACACACACGCAAATACATATATAAATACATACTCGCATAGGTAATTACTCACATTCATCTATACTATTGATTTGTGTGTATATATGAGTGTATGTGTGTGTATGTGTACAAATTCATTTTTGGATACAAATATTGACAACTACAAAAATTTATCCAGTGTGATACCAGGAGGACAGAATGTAACATAAAAGAATACAGAGCATTAATTCCCTCCACCTTCCATTTTAGCATAAACTTTTATGTTAATGTTTGATGGTCCTAGTCCTTGACTTAATATGCAATAACACTTTCACCAGAGTTAATAAATAATCAAACATCAGCAACTTGGGTAATCTGCAAGACAAAGTTCACCTGATACCTCATGAACAGTGAACAATGAGGTTGCTCAGAGCAGGAAGTTAGCCCACCATCAGAGCCTCCTGACAAGACTCTCAAATTGCCCATCCCTCAGCTTGAAAATTGTGCAGAGTTTCCCATGTATATCCTTTGGGCTAGAAAGGTGGCTCAGCAACTAACAGCATTGGCTTCTCTTGCAGGGAATACAGGTTCAGTTCCCAGCAGCCAAATAACTGGAAATCCAGTGCAGTTCTCGTAATTTAAACGTACATCAGATAGGCATGTGATACATATACATACAGACATGCAAAACATTTATATGCACAAAATTAAAAATAAACACATATTTTAAAGATACAGGTTTGTTGAGTCATCATCTGCTCAGGTGTGGAGGTTTGATGCTGTGGTTGCCTTTGAGTCATTCATGGTCCTTTGAGTAACATTTAAAATAAACTCCTGTGATAGCCTCATAAATATTTGTGTCTCCAAGGGGTATTCTGTAGGAAGAGCTACTTTGATGTGTCCATTGTACTTGACCTACTTAGGTCAGAAGGTATTTGCTCCTGTTTCCCAGAAAAGTGAAATTTCACCATGCATTACCCATATAAACTCATGAGGTGATGGCCCACATAAAAAACAATTTCTATGCCCTATTTCTTTCTAGACCATAGACATTACCATGTTAGCTTTCTGCAATAGGATAATAAGTCATAAGGTATTTATTTATTAACTATGTTGATTACACAACAATCGCTGTAACAAAACTTTTAGAGAAGGCAGGCCTGAGTCAAGTAATTATTTGCAACTCAAATGCAGTTTCCATCCTTGGGAGTTCTAGGTCTCCCAACTTCCTATTGAAAACTGATGAAGAAATGACAAGAGTATAGGCAGGTGCTCACTTCGGCAGCACATATACTAAAATTGGAATGACACGGAGAAGATTAGCATGGCCCCTGCGCAAGGATGACACACAAATTTGTGAAGTGTTCCATATTTTTAAAGAAAGAATATTAAGAGCTGAAAAGGAAAAAGGCCAAGTAACTTATAAAGGTAAACCGATCAGACTTACACCCGACTTCTCTATGGAAACCATGAAAGCCAGGAGATCCTGGATAGAGGTACTTCAAAAACTAAGAGACCATGGATGCAGACCCAAACTTCTATACCCAGCCAAGCTAGTGTTCACTATCAATGGAGAAAACAAGACATTCCAGGATAAGAACAAATTTAAACAATATGTATCCACAAATCCAGCACTACAGAAGGTAATAGAAGGAAAATCACAACCCAAGGAATCCAACACTGCCAACACTGACGACAATAACTAAGGCATCTAGCGAACCTTCACTAGCACAAATCAAAGAAGGGACACACACAAACTCTACTACCAAAAACAATAAGAATAACTGTAGTAAACAACCACTGGTCATTAATATCACTTAATATTAATGGTCTCAATTCACCTATAAAAAGGCACAGGCTAAGAGATTGGATATGAAAACAGGATCCAACATTCTGCTGTTTGCAAGAAACACATATCAACCACAAAGACAAGCATCTACTCAGAGTAAAAGGTTGGGAAAAGGTCTTTAAAGCAAATGGTCCTAACAAAAAAGCAGGTGTGGCCATACTAATTTCTAACTAACTGACTTCAAACTAAAATCAATCAGAAGAGATCGAGATGGACACTTTATACTTATAACAGGAACAATTCATCAGGATGACATCTCAATCCTGAATATCTATGCCCCTAATATAAAAGCACCCACTTATGTAAAAGAAATATTACTAGAACTCAAGGCAGACATCAAACCACACACACTAGTAGTAGGAGACTTCAATACACCTCTCTCTCCAATGGACAGGTCAATCAGACAGAAACCTAATAGAGAATTAAGAGAATTATTGGAGGTAATGAAGCAAATGGACTTAACAGACATCTATAGAACACTTCACCCAAATAGGAAAGAATATACCTTCTTCTCTGCAGCTCATGGAACCTTCTCAAAAATTGACCATATACTCAGAAACAAGGGAAGCCTCCACAGATACAAAAGAATATCAGTGTCCTCCTGTGTTTTATCAGATCATCACGGATTAAAATTACAAGGCAACAACAATGCTACCCCCAGAAAGCCAACAAACTCATGGAAACTGAACAATCAACTACTGAACCACACCTGGGTCAAGGAAGAAATTAAGAAAGAAATTAAAGTCTTCCTTGAATTTAATGAAAATAAAGAGACAACATACTCAAACCCATGGGACACGAGGAAAGCAGTGCTAAGAGGAAAGTTCATAGCACAAAGTGCCCACTTAAAAAAAAAACGGAGAAAGCATCCATTGGGGACTTAACAGCACACCTGAAAGCTTTAGAAAAAAAAAAGCAGATGCGCCCAGGAGGAGTAGAAGACTGGAAATAATCAAACTGAGGGCAGAAATCAACAAAATAGAAACACAGAAAACAGTCCAAAAAATCAATGAAACAAAAAGTTGGTTCTTGGAGAAAATCAACAAGATCAACAAACCCCTATCCAAACTAATTAAACAACAGAGAGAGAACACACAAATAAATAAAATCAGAAATGAAAAGGGGGACATAACCACAGACACAGAGGAAATTCAGAGAATCATTAGATCTTATTACAAAAGCCTGGATGCCACAAAACTGGAAAATGCAAAAGAAATGGACAGTTTTTTAGATAAGTACCATATACCAAAGCTAAACCAAGACCAGGTGAACGATCTAAATAGACCTGTTAGTCGCGAAGAACTAGAAGCTGTTATCAAAAACCTCCCTACCAAAAAAAGCCCAGGACCAAATGGTTTCAATGCAGAATTCTACCAGAACTTCCAAGAAGAGCTAATACCTATACTCCTTAACGTATTTCACAATATAGAAACAGAAAAGTCTTTGCCAAATTCCTTTTATGAAGATACAGTTACCCTGATACCAAAACCACACAAAAACCCAAACAAGAAAGAGAATTACAGGCCTATCTCACTCATGAACATCGATGCAAAAATTTTCAATAAAATACTGGCAAACCGAATTCAAGAACACATCAGAAAAATTATCCATTATGATCAAGTAGGCTTCATCCGAGAGATGCAGGGCTGGTTCAACATATGAAAATCTATCAATGTAATCCACCATATAAATAGACTGAAAGAAAAAAACCATATGATCATTTCATTAGATGCTGAAAAAGCATTCGACAAAATTCAACATCCCTTTATGATAAAGGTCTTGGAGAGACTAGGGATACAAGGGTCATACCTGAATATAATAAAAGCTATTTACAGCAAGCCGACAGCTAACATTAAATTAAATGGAAAAAAACTCAAAGCCATCCCACTGAAATCAGGAACAAGACAAGGATGTCCACTCTCTCCATACCTCTTCAATATAGTGCTTGAAGTTCTAGCAATAGCAATAAGATAACATAAGGGGATCAAGGGGATTCGTATTGGAAAGAAAGAAGTTAAGCTTTCGTTATTTGCAGATGATATGATAGTATACATAAGCGACCCCAAAAACTCTACCAAATAACTCCTACAGCTGATAAACACCTTTAGTAATGTGGCAGGATACAAGATCAACTCCAAAAAATCAGTTGCCTTCCTAAACACTAAGGATAAGGAAACAGAGAGGGAAATCAGAGAAGCATCACCTTTCACGATAGCCACAAAGAGCATAAAATATCTTGGGGTAACCTTGACCAAGGAAGTGAAAGATCTATTTGACAAGAATTTAAGTCTTTGAAGAAAGAAATAGAAGAGGACACCAGAAAATGGAAGGATCTCCCTTGCTCTTGGATTGGGAGGATCAACATAGTAAAAATGGCAATTCTTCCAAAAGCAATCTATAGATTTAATGCAATCCCCATCAAAATCCCATCAAAATTCTTCACAGATCTGGAGAAGACAATAATCAACTTTATATGGAAAAACAAAAAACTCAGGATAGCCAAAACAATCTTATACATTAAAGGAATGTCTGGAGGCATTACCATCCCTGACTTCAAACACTATTAGAGAGCTACAATATTGAAAATAGCTTGGTATTGGCATAAAAACAGAGAAGTCGACCAAGGGAATCGAATAGAAGACGCTGACTTTAACCCACAAACCTATGAACACCTGATTTTCGATAAAGGAGCTATAAAAATACAATGGAAAAAAGAGAGCATCTTCAACAAATTGTGCTGGCAAAACTGGATGTCAATCTGTAGAAGAATGAAAATAGACCCATATTTATCACCATGGACAAAAATCAAGTCCAAGTAGATTAAAGACCTGAATATCAGTCCAAACACACTGAACCTGATAGAAGAGAAAGTGGGAAGTACTCTACAACACGTGGGCACAGGAGACCACTTCCTACGTATAACCCCAGCATCAGAGACAGTAAGGGCCTCATTGAATAAATAGGACCTCCTGAGACTGAGAAGCTTCTGTAAAGCAAAGGACACTGTTGCTAAGACAGAAAGGCAACCCACTGACTGGGAGAAGATCTTCACCATCCCCACAACTGACAAAGGTCTGATCTCCAAAATATATAAAGAACTCAAGAAACTAGACCGTAAAAGGCTAATCAACCCAATTATAGAATGGGGCACTGAGCTGAACAGAAATCTCTCAACAGAAGAAGTTCAAATGGCCAAAAGACACTTAAGGTCATGCTCAACTTCCTTAGCGATCAGGGAAATGCAAATCAAGACAACTTTAAGATTCCATCTTACACCTGTCAGGATGGCGAAAATAAAAAACACCAATGATAGCCTTTGCTGGAGAGGTTGTGGAGAGAGGGGTACACTCATCCATTGCTGGTGGGAATGCAAACTTGTTAAACCACTTTGGAAAGTAGTGTGGGGGTTTCTCAGGAAATTCGGGATCAACCTACTCCTGGACCCAGCAATACCACTCTTGGGAATATACCCAAGAGAGGCCTTATCATCCAACAAATGTATATGCTCTACTGTGTTCATAGCAGCACTGTTTGTAATAGCCAGAACCTGGAAACAACCTAGATGCCCTTCAATTGAAGAATGGATGAAGAAAGTATGGAATATATACATATTAGAGTACTACTCAGCAGTAAAAAACAAGGACTTCTTGAAGTTTGCAGGCAAATGGATGGAAATAGAAAACACTATCCTGAGTGAGGTAAGCCAGACCCAAAAAGAGGAACATGGGATGTACTCACTCATATTTAGTTTCTAGCCATAAATAAAGGCATTGAGCCTATAATTCGTGATCTTATAGAAGCTAAATAAGAAGGAGAACCCAAAGAAAAACACATAGTTATCCTCCTGAATATTAACCTTCATCAGGCGATGAAAGGAGCCAGAGATAGAGACCCACATTGGAGCACCGGACTGAAATCTCAAGGTCCAAATCAGGAGCAGAAGAAGAGAGAGCACGATCAAGGAACTCAGGAACACGAGGGGTGCACCCACACACTGAGACAATCGGGATGGTCTATCGGGAACTCACTGAGGCCAGCTGGCCTTGGTCTGAAAAAGCCTGGGATAAAACCGGTCTCGCTGAACATAGGGGACAAGGAGGACTACTGAGAACTCAAGAACAATGGCAATGGGTTTTTGATCCTACTGCACGTATTGGCTTTGTGGGAGCCTAGGCAGTTTGGATGCTCACCTTACTAGACCTGGATGGAGGTGGGTGGTCCTTGGACTTCCCACAGGGCAGGGAACCCTGATTTCTCTTTGGGCTGTCAAGGGAGTGGGACTTGATTGGGGGAGGGGAAGGGAAATGGGAGGCGGCGGTGGGGAAGAGACAGAAATCTTTAATAAATGAATAAAAAATGATTAATTCAGTGAAACCCTATAGGTAGAAGTAGAAATTGATGCTGATCATTAATTTATATGATCTTGTTTATCCTTATGATTGATTCAGTTTATATCTCATGGGCTTAGGGATTTTTCCTTTCAAATTTTTATATGTTCTATTAACAGAGTGGTATGTATATGGATGTGTTTGTGTATGTGTTTCAATTGTCATTTATGATTTAGAATGTTGAACAATATGACCTTGATTCTTTTGCAAAAAAAAGAGTAAAGGCAAAAAACAAACCAAGAAAAACAGCTTACTGTAACCTCTTTTAACTTTTTTCTGATATTTTTACAGCATTGATTTCTTTTTTTTTGAAACTCTCAAACTGTTTTTAATTGAGAAAATGATGTTAGCTTGGAGAGTTGCTACTATTTATTTACATACTTGTCTCCTGAGCAGCTATTGCAGTTGCAGTGGGGATGCTTGACTCATGTGGTTTCAAATGAAAACGAAGTTGTTAGCAGTGGAATATTTTGTATAGTAAAGTCAACTTTAGTACTAAACTGTATACTTTGTTAATTACAACTGATATGATACATTAACATTTCTTTTAAACTTTATATGATACAATATTTCACATTCCTCACCTAAAAATATAGCTCTCCATTTTAGCCGGGCACTGGTGGTGCTCATATTTAATCCCAGCACTCGGGAGGCAGAGGCAAGCAGATCTCTGTGAGTTTGAGGCCAGCCTCTTCTGCAAGAGCTAGTTCCAGGACAGCTAGGACTGTGACAGAGAGAAATCCTGTATCAAAAAAAGAATATATATCTTCATTTTAACATATTTTAAAAATATTTCTTTTACATTTGAGACTATAATTATATAATTTTTCTTTTCATTTTGCTTTCTTCAATGCTCTCATAAGCCCCTTATTGCCCACTTTCAAATTCAGGGCCTCTTTTTTCATTGATTGTTGTTACCTGTATATGGATAGATAGATAGATAGATAGATAGATAGATAGATAGATTCCTAAATATAACCTGTTCTGTCAGTATAATGTTACTTTTGTTTTTTTTTTTTTTTGTTTTTAAATTCACAGACATAAAAGTTTATTATTGATATGTAAGAACTAGATGAAATATGTTGCCAGAAGAGTTTGATGGATAGTCACCCTTTAAACAAACAAATCTTTTGATAACCCAGCTTGCCCCAAAATGCCAAGACTAAATTTGTCCATTCATTTTGGATGATATGTGAGCCCAAACATTATCCCCCGTGATGCAGATGTTATCATTCTAAAAAATCAGTTCTTATTAACTGAAACACACAAAAGCAATACATACAATGTTGTTTAAGAATAAATAAACGACATAAGATATTCTTGCATTTAGGTTAAATTAAATATTTTTTTGTGTGTGTGTATGTCTCTGGCTTTATTTATTTATTCTCCATTAACAGCTTTAATTGGGTGTGGGGCAATAGAACTATTCTTAGCACAATTATGGGTGTGGGGTTCCCTGCAGACTCCCCAGGGTGATGGTTCCTGTAATGATTTTTAGGGGAAAACGGCTCCCAACAGATCCCCCTTTCTCTTATATAAAGGCAGGTAGTTATTACGTGGAGAGCACCAGTCAGAGTCAACCATGGTGTCAGATCTAAAGGAGAAGGGACTGTGATAAGGAGAGACCCTCCTCTCGAGTGGAGAAGCAATTTACCTCTCCTGGGAACAGAGGGGTGCCTGATGATTCTTAGGTCAAGTGGGGACCAGGCCTTTTTTCTTTCCCCCTTACCCATCCTAGGGTTCCCAGGGCCCTGTCTTAGGTCGGGGGATTATCCTGCCATAAGTCGCCCGTCCTTGGAGCTCCTCAAATAAAAGGCATCTAGCAGGATTAAAGTAAACAGATCACAGGGCACCCTGTCTTAGGCCATGTGGAGAGCGCCCTCATACCTGTACCATGCCATGAAAGCAGCATTGATTTCTTGAAAAGCATTTAGAACATTCACCAGAAACACTGTGAGTTAAATGGTTTAGTTTGCAGTAGAAATCTCTTCAGCTGTGGCAGTATTAATTTCCACTGGATGATATTTTTGACTTTCCTGAAGGGAAAAGCAACCTGAGAATTGTCCAACTTCTAGGGTCACAAAGGAGATGCATCCAGCCCATTACTCACAGATAGAGGAGCCCCAGGATGCTAGCCAGCAGAGCCCACATTTCCATGGAAAAATTTAAAATTGAGTCCATTGATCATTTTTTCTTTCAAGAAATTTGCTCTCTGATGTTTCCTCCTTGGAGAGGACTTGCATACTCTTTCTGAGTCCAGGTGTGAATCTGTGAAGCCAAGCCACAGTATTTATGTGCTAGGAAAAGGGGTGGAGGAGGTGATACTGCCAGTAGAAAGATGAGGAGTGACTCTAACAAGGGTATTGACATTTTGACTTTTTAATAGTTAATTTTAAGTATAATTTTAATAAGTTAATAATTATTTTAATATTATTAAAGAGGTCAATTTTTTTTACCAGAAATGTAATGGAATGGGCGACATTAAATGTCCTTTAGTGTTTCTTCACCTATCCTTATTGCAAAACACATTAAGTTTTTATATACAAGATCAATCTATAAATATTTTTGTATTTTTAAAAAAGAAAACTTTTTTTCATTATACATACCAATCCAAGTTCCCACTCCTTCCCCTCCTCCCATTCCATCTAAATATCTCCCCACCCCATCCCAGCCACCTCTCAGAGAAGGTAAAGCACATGGATCTGGGGAAGTTCCAAGGACCTCTCTGCTATATCTAGACTGAGCAAGGTATCCACTCAAAGAGAATAGGTGTTAAAAAAGCCAGTGCATGCAGTAGGGATGAATCCTGGTGCCACTGCTAATGGCCATTCAGTCTGCCCCAGCCATGCAACTGTCAACCACATTGAGATTGACTAGTTTGGTCCTATGCTTTTTTTTTTATTCCCAGTTTGGCTAGAGTTGATGAGCTCCTGTTAAATCAGCTAGATGGTTTCAGTGGGTATATCTATCATGGTCTTGACATCATTGCTATTTTTTTTTATTCTTCCCCCTCTTCTTTGGGAAGGTCAGTCCAGGGCTCTGTTTCTGCCTCTGTTTCCATCAGGTGCTGGATGAAGGTTCTATGGTGATATTTAAGATATTCATCAGTCTGACTACAGGGAAAGGCCAGTTTGGGCACCCTCTCCTCTATTGCTTAGGATCTTAGCTGGGGTCATCCTTGTGGATTCCTGGGAATTTCTCTAGATCTAGGTTTCTTGCTTACCCCACAATGGCTCCCTCAATCAAGATATCTCTTTACTTGCTCTTATCTCCATCCTTCTTTGATCTTGACTATCCCATTCCCTGAAGTTCTCCTCACTCCTCCCCTTCTCCCCTCCTCTCTCACTTCCACCCTAGCTTCTCTGAACCATTATGTTCCCATTTTTTCAGCTGATCTTTTCTATTTCAACTTTCCAAGTGGATCTATATATGTTTTTCTTAGAGTTCACCTTGTTACTTAGTTTCTCTAGGATCATGAACTACAGGCTCAATAACCTATGTTTATGATTAGTATCTATTTATGCATGAGTAGATACCATATTCATCATTTTGGGTCTGGGTTACCTCACTCAGGATGGTGTTTTCTAGTTCCATTCATTTACATGCAAAATTCAAGATGTCATTGTTTTTTTTTTTCTGCCGAGTAATACTGTAATGAGTAAATGTGCTACATTTTCTTTTTCCATTCTTTGGTTGAGAGGCATAAGATATTTTCAGGTTGTGGATATTACAAATAATGATGCTATGAACCTAGTTGAACAAAGGCCTTTGTAATATGATTGAGCATCTTTTGGGTATATGTCCAAGAGTAACATTGCTAGTTCCTGAGCATAGATTGATTCTCAATTTTCTGAGAAACCATCATACTGACTTCCAAAGTAGTTGTACAAGTGTTACTTGACCCTGTTCCTTTGCAGCTCTTAATATTTTTCTTTATTTTGTATGTTTTGCATTTTGATTATTATATGGTGAGGGAACATTTTTGATTCAATCTATTTGGTGTTCTTGCTTCTTCATAGGAATATCTTTCTTTAGGTTTGGAAAGTTTTCTTCTCTGATTTTTTGAACATATTTCCTGTGTCTTTGAGCTGGAGTTCTCCTTTTTCTATCCCTATTATTCTTAGGCTTGCTCTTTTCATGGTGTCCCAGATTTCCTGGATGCTTTGTGTTAAGAATTTGCTGGATCTAATGGTTTGTTTTGGCCAATATTTCCTCTATAGTATCTTCAACACCTGAGATTCTTTCTTCTATCTCTTATATTCTCTTGGTTATAATTATATTCTCTTGGTTATAATTGCCTCTGTAGTTCATGTTCTTTTACCCAGACTTTCCATATCCAGAGTTCCCTGATTTGTGTTTCCTTTATTTACTCTATTTCAGTCTTCAAGTATTGAACTGGTGGCTTCACCTGTTTGATTGTTTTTCTTGTTTTTCTTGGTTTTCTTTGAGGGATTTATTAATTTCTTCCAATTTATTGTTTGTATTTTCCTGCATTTCTTTAAGGGAGTTTTCATTTCCTCTTTAAAGGTGTCCATAATTTTCATAAAGTTACATTTAAAGTCATTTTCTTCTGCTTCTTCTGAGTTAGGATGATCAAGTTTTCCTGTTGTGTGACCAGTGGGTTCTGGTGTTACCATGTTGTTATTTAGGTTGATGGATGAATTCTTACATTGTTGCCTACTCATCTCTTTTTTTAAAATGAGGCCAGCAGTGTCTTTGAATCTTGACCCAATTCTTTCAGTGGCTGTCAGAGTCTTTGCAAATTGTTCTTGGTCTGCTCTATACTGTCAGTGTCTGTTTCTCGGGGAGCTTTTGACGTCTCTCTAGGCCTGCACTCTTGGTCTTCTCTCCTGTTTTTTTCTCTTGGTCCTCTCTCTTGCTCTCCTCTGTATTGCAGCAAGCACTTTGTCCTCTTAGTATTCTAGCAATCTCTTAGATTGGGGGTGGGATAGGGCTAGTAGCTTTTTTGGTCTGGTGGATAAAGGTACATATTTGGAGAGCCTACCCGAAAGAAAAGCTCTTGCTGGCTGGTGAGAGAAGCCAAGGGAGTTTGGAGAGGGGCCCAGAATTTTGTCCCACTGTGGAGGTCCTAGAGAGTGGGGTGTCCTGTCGTATGGCTGTTCACTCAATTCTTATTCCTGTCAGTAGTGGAGCAAGCTATTTTTCAGAGTTTCCACCAAGTTTACAAGAGGATAGGGTAGTTTGGGGGAGGGATGGGGCTAGTAACTTGCAGAGTCTGGTGGATAGGAGTGGGTATTGGGAAAGCCAACCTGCAGGAAACTTTCCTTCTCTCTGGCTAGAGAAGCCAGGGGAGTTGGGAATAGGACCTGGGGTTTTGTCCCACTGTGGAGGTCCTAGAGAATGGGGTGTCTCACTGCATGTCTGTTGACTCACCTCTTATTCCCGTCAGCATTGTAGCAAGCTGTGTTTCAGAGTTCCACTGAGGTTGCAAGAGCCCCATCTATAAATCTTTACACATGTGTATTATTATCTCTGGGGTCTGTTTACATAATAGAAGATGAACTATATTTTATAACCACTTGGGCAAAATAATCACTTTATACCTCTTCATAAACTAAAAATTTCCATGCATTTCTTTATTTCTATTTCTTTTCTTTTTTGATTTTTCAGGACAGGGTCTTTGTGTGTGTAGCTCTGGAATTCCTGGAACTCACTCTGTAGACTAGACTACTCTCTCACAAATATCTACCCACTTCTTCCTCCAGAGTGTTGGGTTTAAAGGAATATGCTACCATTATTTGGCACCATGTATTTCTTTTGTTGCCTTTTCCCCATCATCTATATATGTTCTATTTACACAATGTTATTATTAAGCAAATAGTCTCTGCATTGCTCACTATTATGTTCCCAGTGCCTATGTCATTTAAGTGAGTTAAAGATTTGCCAAGAGGCACCAAATTGTGTTTTTGTCACATTAGAACTTCCCTTTGGAGCAGTTTGAACAAGACAAACTTGATTATTGATCTCTCTACTCTTCCCATCCTATGACTTTGTCTGTGTGCAGTATGTTGTCACCTATCTGTAATTTGTGCATATGAATCTGATTCTACTTTACTGCTTATAGATGTGTCCCAACAAAGCACTTAGCTTGCTGTAGGAACTCCTTCAGCCAGTAACCTTTATGTTACCAGCCTACTTGGGCATGGCCTCTTATACTATGAATGCTGATGTAAAGCACATGCTCCCTCTCTTTTCCAGATGCTGGATTTGTTTGCTGTTCCCTATTTGAGTGGAGGAGTGTGATCTATGAGTCTACCCTTAAACAAATAACCATTTATTGTATTCAATTCTGAGCTAGTGTGGAATTTCTTTTAGCATCTGTCTTCATCTGGCACCCCACATGGATGCCAACTCCATACTTACCAGGTGGACTGGTTTAAAAGACCCAAAATGTCCATGGCCCAGAAGGTCTCCTTCACTACACACACCTGACTTGCTTTCTCCTACCAAGTTCTTTTTTTGTAAAACCACACCACAGTAGAGCTAAGAGCAGTGACTTGGACATTTCTCAGGCAGACGCACATCCTCCTCCCCACTGCCATGTTCCCTGATGAGTGGTGACATGACCAGCTTCTAGTTTGTGCTCCCTGCTTCTGAGTTCTGGGTTCCTTGCTCTGTGTATGGAATTGATTTAATTGCTTTTAATTTGTCAGACAAAGCATATATGTCAGTATTTAACCAGGCACCAAAGTAGAAAACCAAAGCAGTGCATGACTTTTGTTTGACACTCGTTATGCCGCCACCCTTTGTGGCTCATTGCCACACAACTGCAACCACAACACCTGCTGGACAATAAATATTATTATACCTAAAACAATTTACCAAGTCTCAAAACAAAGGTAACTATTTGATTAATAAATAATTAATAACTTGAAAGTTATATAATCTCAGATAACACTACCATGCAAAATTTAAATAACCTTTTGTTGATAATATGGATTATATTCTGCAAGTTTTTTATCATTATTGTGTACCATTTTTTAAGGATATTATATTAAAAAGAAAACTGAGTCCCAATATGTATCACAATGATGATAAAAAAAAAACCTTGCAGAATGGGGATGTTTTATCGGGAACTCACGAAGGCCAGCTGGCCTGGGTCTGAAAAAAGCCTGGGATAAAACCAGTCTCGCTGAACATAGCAGACAAGGAGGACAAATGAGAACTCAAGAACAATGGCAATGGTTTTTTAACCTACTGCACGTATTGGATTTGTGGGAGCCTAGGCAGTTTGGATGCTCACCTTACTAGACCTGGATGGAGGTGGGTGGTCCTTGGACTTCCCACAGGGCAGGGAACCCTGATTGCTCTTTGGGCTGATGAGGGAGGGGGACTTGATCAGGGAAGGGGGAGAGAAAGGGGAGGCGGCGGTGGGGAAGAGACAGAAATATTTAATAAGTAAATAAATGAATTAAAAATGGTTTAATAACAGAAACAAAAAATGAGGCACTTTTAGAAATGATACAAATTTTACAGACTAATAATGTACAGCTAGCTAACAGGATTAATGCCACCAAAATTCAAAAGTTATCTGAAAAATGTAATACTATTGAAAAGGATAACATTAATTTGACAGACCAGATCCAATCCATGTCAAAGGGTACTAAGAAATTATCTGAAAGAATTTATACTGTTGAATTGTCAATCAAAATCTGTTAAAAATGTCATGACAGGTTATCAGATAGAGTATCTCTCCAAGAAGGCAATCTGCACACTATCCAAATAATGTCCAAGGATGAGATGTTATCTTTAAAGGAAAAACTTCAGACCTTGGAATCATATGTGACGAATGAGGAACAGAAGTTATGTTTCTCAATGAAATCACTAGAAATATATACAGGCTAGGAGATTCAGATTTTACAAAAGACAGTAGTAAGAAGATTTGTAATGATTGAGGGAGTTATTGGAGCATGGAAAGAAAGTACAAGGACAGGATTTAACATCACAAGTACCTGTTAGAGATAATTACCCAGGGTTTTAGCTTCCTACCTTGCAATCTACTCTGAAAAAGCATCTGGTTCTAAATGCCCAAAAGGACCCAAAGAAGGTAGATGGATACCTATAGGAATGAATGATCTAAAAAAAAACTAAACAAGCAGTAGTATCTTATGGCTTTGTTAGGGAGAGGGTAAACACATGGGCTTCTAACAATAAGGCTACCCCACATGACTGGCCTCAGTTTCAACAGTCCTGGATATTGGGCCAAAATTATTTTGGAAATGCTATTTATGAAAAGAGGCAACAATTATAGGCTCAATGTCCTTTATTTGTGGCTAGAAACCAAATATGAGTGAGTACATCCCATGTTCCTCTTTTTGGGTCTGGCTTACCTCACTCAAAATAGTGTTTTATATTTCCATCCATTTGCATGCAAAATCCAAGATATCCTTGTTTTTTACCACTGAGTAGTACTCTAATATATACATATTCCATACTTTCTTCGTCCATGCTTCCATTGAAGGGCATCTAGGTTGTTTCCAGGTTCTGGCTATTACAAACAATGCTTCTATGAACAGAGTTGAGCATATACTTTTGTTTTATAATAGGGCATCTCT
Source organism: Microtus agrestis (assembly GCA_902806775.1). Classification (NCBI taxonomy): domain Eukaryota; kingdom Metazoa; phylum Chordata; class Mammalia; order Rodentia; family Cricetidae; genus Microtus; species Microtus agrestis. Next base: position 32,126 of record CADCXT010003225.1, on the reverse strand, counting down.
TGGGTATATTCCCAAGAGTGGTTTTTCTGGGTCCAGGGGTAGGTTGATCCCGAATTTCCTGAGAAACCTCCACACTGCTTTCCAAAGTGGTTGCACCAGTTTGCATTCCCACCAGAAATGGATGAGTGTACCCCTTTCTCCACAATCTCTCCAGCAAAGGCTATCATTGGTGTTTTTGATATTAGCTATTCTGACAGGTGTAAGATGGTATCTTAAAGTAGCCATAAATAAAGGACATTGAGCCTATAATTAGTGATCCTAGAGAAGCTAAATAAGAAGGAGAACCTAAAGAAAAACATATAGGCATCCTCCTGAATATTAACCTTCATCAGGCAATGAAAGGAGACAGAGACAGAGACCCACATTGGAGCACCGGACAGATATCTCAAGGTCCAAATCAGGAGCAGAAGGAGAGAAAGCATGAGCAAGGAACTGAGGACTGCGAGGGGTGCACCCACAAACTGAGACAATGGGGATGTTCTATTGGGAACTCACCAAGGCCAGCTGGCCTGGGTCTGAAAAATCCTGGGATAAAACCGGACTCGCTGAATATAGCGGACAATGAGGACTACTGAGAACTCAAGAACAATGGCAATGGGTTTTTGATCCCACTGAACTTACTGGTTTTGTGGGAGCCTAGGCAGTTTGGATGCTCACCTTACTAGACCTGGATGGAGGTGGGTGGTCCTTGGACTTCCCACAGGTCAGGTAACCCTGATTGCTCTTTGGGCTGATGAGGGAGAGGGATATGATTGAGAGAGGGGGAGGAAAATGGGAGGCGGCGGGGAAAAGACAGAAATCTTTAATAAATAAATAAAAAAAGAAGAGGCAGCAATTATTTAATATTATGTAATACATAACATTAAATTATTGTACCACATGCATAAATATTCAATCATTCAGAAACATCAATACACTTATTCACATATGTACTCATTTATGTATATTATTTAGTAGTATATCAGTATGTACTGATTTCTTTCCCCTTGGGTACAACTATTGAAAACTACAAAAGTCTATCTGCTGAGGGAGAATTTAACATATAATTGTGGTACAATAATCCTGTTAACACACAATTTATTATAAACCTTTAGGTTAACCCTTAAAGGCCCCAGTCCTGGAATTAATATGTAATAAAACTTTCTAACCTTAAATTTGAATGTTACTGAGGGGCTCACCAGACTTAGCGAGTAAGCCAACATCATCATTGTGGGTAACAACAATGCAAGATTCACATGATTCCTTCTCAGCATTATGTGAACAGTAAATAGTGAGATTGCTCAGTGGTGAAGGGCAGTCCACCAGCACAGTCGCTTGACAAGACTCTGATTTGTTCTGTCGCTCAGAATGAAAATTCTGCATAGGTTCCCAGATGCAGCTTTTAGCCTAGAATTATGGCTTTGCAGCTAAGAGCAATTGCTGCTCTTGAAGGGGACAGAGGTTCAGTTACCAGCAGCCACATGACAGCTCAAACTGTCTATAATTCCAGGGCCTTGGAAATCCGATGCATTATTTTTAACCTCAATGGGCATCTGAAATGCAGGTGGCACATATACATACATGCAGGCACAATTGTCATATGCACAAAATAAAAATAAATATATTTTTAAAGATATAGAGTTTGAGTCATCTTCTGTATAAGAATAAAATTTTGATGCTATAGCTGTCTTTGAGCCATTCCTGCGCTTGCAATAAAGATCTCAAACAAATTCCTGTAATAACCACATAAACTCATGTTTCTGCAAGTTGGACTTTAGACAAATGTCTACCTTGGTCTTTCAGTGGTGCCCTACTGAGGTGAAATATTGTTTCCTGTTGCCATTCCAGGAAAGGCTGAACAGCACTATGCTGTGCCCCAGTGAAGTGACTAATGATTAATTCTATCCTGTTTCTTCATAGATAGCACAATGCCAGCTTTCTGTACTAAGATGATCACTCACAAGACATTTAGATATTAACTGTTGTCTTTAATCCAACAACCTCTGTGACAATACTCTCAGAGAAGGCAGGCCTGAGTCTAAGTGATAATTAATAGCTCATATGTAGATTACTACATTGTAGATCCTGCAGATCCTCCTATTCTGCTGTGACAAACTAATGACAAACAAATGGCAGGAAACAATCCTGTAGAAACAGCTCAGTCTAACCATTTTAAGCCTACTCGAACTTTAACAGTAGTTGAGAACTTTTGACTGAAAAGCACAGTGAGATACATGCTTTCGTTTACAGCCAAAAATGCGTTCAGCTGTGGCAGTACTAATTTCCATTGGATTATATCTTCTGGTTTTCAGATAGGTAAAAAGGGTCTGAGAATCATTCCAACTCTAGGACCACAAAGTAGAGGCATCAGCCCTTACTCACAGGTAGAGGAGCACCAGGATGGTAGCCAGTAGTGCCCATGTTTCCATGGAAAGATTTAGAATCAGGTCCATTGCTCTTTTCTTCCAAGAAATCTGCTCTCTGACTTTTCCTTCTAGGTGAGGACTTTAGTTCTCCTTCTGAGACCAGGGTAAAACTCTGAAGCTAAGCCACAGTATTTATGTTTGAGGAAAGGGGGTGGAGCAGTTGATACTGCCAGTAGAAAGACCAAGTGTGTATCTATCATGGTTATGGGGAATATGGGTGTCCTCTTTACTTGGCAGTTCACAATAGTGCATGCTAACCCACATTTTGACTTCTTCACTGTTCTTTTCTCTAGGAAATTAATAAATAGTTAAACCAATGCTCTCAATGAGACCAGAGGTCATAGTTGTTTATCAGAAATGCAGTAGACTGCAACTCAGCTCCAAAGCAGACCAGAGTTCAAGCTGCAGAAGCAGTTTAGCATTTGTGCTCCCAGGACAGGCGGGGGAACCTGGGTGAGGCGAGCTGGATTCAGCTACATGAAGCACATCCTGGCACTTATGTCCGCCGGGTCTCCCTGGACTCTGGAGGCAGGATGACACCCTGCAGAGTGGTGTAGCAGGCACTCCTTTCCTTGCGGGCAGGGAAGACCGGACCAAAGACCTCTCCTTAATCATCTCTGGAAGTCTGGCACTCCTCTGTGTCTGCAGCCTCGACATCACGTCCAGAATTTATTTTCTTTATGTGAAAAAAGCACAAACACATCCTCGACCCCAAATATATATACAGGTTGGGGTTTTTCATAATGCATTGCAAGGGCTTTTTCACCTTGTCTTATCAAAGGTAAGCTTGGTGTCATCAAGCCAGATCCGTTTGCATCAGGATCTGCTGGCAACTTTTATGAGTTGCTTTGAAGGAGCCTTGTTATGCTCCATAATTTTTGTTATTGTTAGCCATATATGCAGTTCATCCATTGGAAGAGCCCTTTGTAAAATTTAGCATAAAATCCTTTAAGGGATTTTTTGCTATAACGTTAGCAAGATACAGGTGCATAAATAGTAGCAGTGATCTGGGAAAAGACCATTGTTTTTGGCCTTTGAATTTAGCAAAGGCAATTGTCCAGGAATCAATCTTAAAATTATCAATGAACATACTGTTTAGTATAAGAAACATTGATCATAGTCAATATTTTGTTAAACCATTATCCAGATTCTATCCTGTCCTTTTATATCGGACAGGCTACTGGTTTAAATTAAGAGTTTAATATCTTAACTAGCAAAACTGAGAAGATTTAGCCATAAGCAGCATGTTTTATAAAGCTGTTGTATAATAAGTTTTACATCTAATATACACACTTGCCATAGCTGACAGACTGCTTTAAACTTTGGGACACAGAACTCATTTTAATTAAAATATTAACCTCTCTTCACTTAAGAAGGGGGAAAATTGGGGGTTCCTTTCACTGTTGCTCAGAGACTGGAACTGGTGGTATTTGATAACATCAATTTATGTCATTGTACTCCTACTGAAATTGATCTAATGATATTTGTAACTGCTTATAGATGTTGGGACAAGTTTGACACATCCTATAAAGTGTTTGGGTTTAATGCATATGTTAAAAACTTTAGATTTTGATCTTTTTTACACTGCCCTAATTTTTGGCAGGCAGCACATGTAACTTTATGTGGAGTAGGCACTTAGGAAGGAGGACATACCATAGGCCAGACTAAAAGGTGAATACTGGGTTGGGAAAAAGCCCTTTGTTCTTGTCTGGAGATGGAGTTATTGGTGCCAAAATTATATCATTATATCTTTTGTTTGAGGAGCTCCTCACAGTCTTTTCATTAATGATAGACGCAGGGGCCCAATGACGGGAGTTAGTGTGGATCCTCGCCTGAATAGCACACCATACAGAGGTTGTAGAAACCGGCTCAACATGGCATGGTACAGGTATGAGGGTGCTCTCCACATGTCCTAAGACAGGGTGCCCTGTGATCTGCTTACTTTAATCCTGCTAGATGCCTTTTATTTGAGGAGCTCCAAGGACGGGCGACTTATGGCAGGATAATCCCCCAACCTAAGGCAGGGCCCTTGGAACCCTAGGACGGGTAAGGGGGAAAGAAAAAAGGCCTGGTTCCCACTCGACCTAGGAGTCATCGGGCACCCCTCTGTTCCCAGGAGAGGTGGATTGCTTCACCACTCGAGATGAGGGTCTCTCCTTGTCTCAGTCCCTTCTCCTTTGGTCTGACACCATGGTTGACTCTGACTGGTGCTCTCCATGTGATAGCTGCCTGCCTTTGTATGGGAGGGGGAAGGGGATCTGTTGGGAGCCGTTTCCCCCTAGAGATCATTGCAGGAACCATCGCCCTGTGGAGACTGCGGGGAACCCCACACCCATGGTTGTGCTGGTAATGGTTCTGTTGCCCCACACCCAGTTGAAGCTGTTAATGGAGAAAAATAAAATAAATAAAATAAAATAAAGAAATGCAGGAGACTGATGGACATTAAATTTCCTTGAATGTTTCTGTGACTGTCTTCACTGTTAAAAATAATCAATCTTTGCATACAAATCTCATCTTTAAATCTTTATATATGTGTATTCCTTTCTCTGGAACTCCTCTGTATTACAGAAAAAATATTGTATGTCATAAGCACTTTTGGCAAAACAGTCATGTCTTTCCTTCAAAATCTAAAGTTCATTTTGCATTACTTTGGTTGCCTTTTTTAAATTAATGGAATATTCTAGAGATGTTTCACTCATATGTTCCCAATCCTATGTCAGTTGAATATATTAAAGATAGTTTCAGATGAACCCAAATGTATTAGGACATCACTCTTGGATTAACTAGATCAAAAGTAATCCCCAAGGTTGATTTCTCCACTTTTTCTCTTGTGACTTGCCTCTGTATGTAAAGGTGCTGTTCTATCTGAGATTTATGCCTGTTGTTCTTTCTGGAACTGTTGTTCATGTATGAGTTCCTAACAAACGGCTTTATTCTATATTTGTTGAACATCACATAAACCATAACATGGGAAAGAGATGATGGATCTTTTTACAGAATATTTTACAATTTTACATGAAGAAAACTGATTTATTGACCCCAACAAACATTGCAACACTCAGAAAACCAAAAAGTTTTGTAAGCCTACAACTGTCAAAGTACATCTATGGGCTGCTTGCAATGCTTATGATACATATTTATCTACTGGCTTGCTTCCAAACTGTTGGCCACTTTAGCTAATGATTACTACACCACACAAATACGCACATGCATTACTCTTAGTCTGTGGCATGATAGGATACATAATTATGATTTAAGCTGTGCGTTAACTTAGGTAATGAAGGCTCCTATTATAGAAAATCCAAAGCAAATAAAGTTGTTTGGGACATTGTTGCATTAAAAGCAGGCTAAATAAACAGGGTAATTACACAATAGGGTACCAGGATAAGACTTGTGCAATATGAAGGTATATTATTAACTTGGCTGTCAGTCTAAACATGTTCAGTCTCTTCAAACCTAAGGGTTATAAACTGCACAAGATATATAGAGTTGTGTCAATACACAATCTTGATCAGTTTGGATATCCCTAAGTGTTTGTTTAACTGAGTTGAAGGAATTATTTACTTTCTAATGACTTTGTAATTGGTTAGGAAATGGAATGCTTTACATGGGTGATCTAAATGATGTCTTGACTGATGCTGAATTCAAAGAGAGAAATAACCACCTTAGAAGCATGATATCATACATATTATGGTATAGTGATTTTTACTGTCATCTGTGAACACACACCACACTCCTAATGGTAGAGTCCTATGTGATGTTTTAGGAATCACACAGGAGGAACTGAGGAAGATTCTCTGTAGTTAGTAAGTCTTTCTGGTTCAGTTAAAAGAGCAGGAAAGTGGCCCATCTGCCCTCATAATTTCCTATATCATCGGTTCAGATCCTAAAGACACAACCAACTAACTATTACCTCTTCCTGACACACTGCTCACCCTCTTTCTAGGTTCTTTTCCACAACTTGAACAGATAGCTGCTCAGGTACCGGCCAAGCCAGTAAAAAGGACCTGTGATGGCCATGGAAGTTGAGAGAAGAGAGAGACAAACTCAACTGCCAAAACTTCAGATAGGTGGCCCACATATATAATTACTCTATTCTCCCCAAACCCACACTTACTAACAATATTACCAGTGAACCCTCTCCTCCTAATCACCATGTACCACCATTAACTTAACATTAAGAAACTCACTGCTTGACTAGATATCAGACCTACTGCCTGAATATCAGGCCAGCAGACCATAGAAGACCAAAGAGGAAACAGAAACTAATGAACACAACAACCATCCAACAAAGACAAACTTAGAAATCAGTACCTAGACCTGTACTCATCTCAAACCTAGATGCCTAAACTGTGGAAGAATACAATCAATAACATTAAGGGCTATATGTTCCTACAAGAACCCAGCTATCCTACTATGGCAAGATCTGACAATTCTGACACTGCTGAAGCAGAAGAAAATGACCTTAAAACCAACATTTCAAAGATAATAGAGTTTATTTACAAGGAAACTAATGAACTTCATAAAGAAAGCAAGACAGACAAACAAATAGTTGGAGGAAACAAATAACATGGTTTAAGACCTGAAAATGGGAATTGAATCAATAAAAAACCACAACTATAGGGAATTCTGGAAATGGAAAACCTAGGTAGTGGATATGAAATACTGGTGCAAGCATTACCAACAAAAAACATGGAAGAGAGGATTTCTGAAGAAAGTGACACATTAGTAAAAAGAATGTTAAATCTAAGAAATTCCTAGCATAAAGATCTAGGAAATCTGGGACTAAACCTAAAAATAATAGGAATAGAATGAGGAGATTTCTAGCCCAAATGCCCAGAAAATATTTTCAACAAAATTATAGAAGACCCAGGCCAGCAATCGTTCACGACTTCCTGTTAGAACATCCCCATTGTCTCAGTATGTGGGTGCATCCCTCGTGGTCCTGAGTTCCTTGCTCGTGTTCTCTGTCCTTTTGCCCTGATTTGGACCTTGAGATCAATATGGGTCGCTTTCTCAGTCTTCGTACATTGCCTGATCCTTGGACTTCCCACAGGTCAGGGAACCCTGATTGCTCTTCAGGCTGATGAGGGAGGGGGATTTGATCGGGGAAGGGGGGAATGGGAGGCAGTGGCGGGAAAGAGGCAGAAATCTTTAATAAATAAATTAAAAAATCATAGAAGAAATTTTTCTAGCCTAAAGAAGGATATACATGTAAAGGAGATGAAGCTTTTAGAACACCAAATATAATGGGCCAGAAAAGAAGATCCACCTATCACATAATATTCAAAACACTAAATGTACAGAACAAAGAAAGACTATTAAATGTGCAAGAAGAAAAGACCAAGTAACACAAAAATGTAGGCCTATGAGAATTACACTTGACTTTTTAGAGCAGACTCTAAAATCCAGAAGGCCCTGGAGAAATGTAATGCATACTCTAAAAGATCAGAAATACCAGCCCAAATTACTATACATGCAAAACTTTTAATCATTATAGATGGAGAGAAATGATATTTCATGATAAAGTCAGTCAAACAATATATATCTAAAAGATGTCCCTAGAGAAGAAAACAGAAGAAAACTCCAAAGCAAGGAGGAGTTCAACTACATTTATGAAAAACAGGAAATAAGAAGTCTTATACCAGCAAAAGTGAAAGAAAGGAGAAAACTCATATACCCCATCAACACCATCATCACCACCATATTCACCACCAACAACAAATAACAGGAATTAATAATCTATTGGTCATCAATATCTCTCAATATCAATACTATTCAATAAAAAGACACATTTTAGCAGAACGGATGCAACATATGATTCATCACTCTACTTCATTTAAGAAACATATATTAACATCAAAGATAAATATTACCTCAGAATAAAGTGTTGGAAAGAAAGATATTCCAACCAAATGTACTTAACAAGCAAGAGACTGCAGCTATCCTACTATTTAACAAAATAGACTTCAAACCTAAACTAATTCAAAAGAGATGGGATAAGGATATTTCATACTAATGAAAGGAAAAATCCACCAAGATTACATTTCAGTTTTTAACATCTATGCCTTAAAAGTAAGGGCAACTACATTTGTAAAGTGAAGATTACTGAAGCTTAATCAGACATCAACCCTCACACATTAATATTGTATGATTGCAATAACTTTTTCTCACCAATGGACAGGTTATCAAGACAAATACTAAAGAGACAAATAGTGCAGCTAATAGATGTTGTGAACCAAATGGACCCAAAACATATCTACAGAACATTTCACCTGAAAAAAAATCATATACTTTCTTCTTACTACCTCATAGATATTCTCCAAAACAGACTGTAGTGATGAGGTGCGCAGGCCTGCTTTTTGTCCTGTCTAGCTCTCGCATGGCTAGCTTAACACCAAAATAATTACATTGAAACTGTATTCTTTTAAACACTGCCTGGCCCATTATATCTAGCATCTTCTAGCCTAATTCTCACATCTTGATTAACCCATTTCTAATAATCTGTGTAGCACCACGAGGTGGTGGCTTACTGGGAAAGATTCAGCATGTCTGACCTGGCAGCTGGCTCCATGGCGACTGCTTCTTCCCAGCATTCTGTTCTGTCAAATCCACCTACCTATGATCTGACCTATCAGGCCAAGCAGTTTTTTTTATTAATTAACCAATCAAAGCAATAGATAGACAGATGACCCTCCTCCATCAACAGACTACAAAAGAAATCAGGGAAACAACACCTTCCCCAATACCCTCAAATAATATAACTTATCTTGGAGTGACACTAACCAAGCAAGCAAAAGACATGTATAAAAATAATTTCAAGTCTTTGAAGAAAGAAATTGAAATAAATATAAGAAGATGTAAAGATCTCCAGTATTCATGGATTGGTAGAATTGTTATAGTAAAAATGGCCATTTTACCAAAATCAATCTGTAGATTCAACACAGTCTTCATCAAAATTCCAACACAAACTGAAAGTCATGAGGATACCTATGGGTCATGCTGCTGCCAGGTCCCAAATTTATATCAATGGCTTATACTACCACCTGAGACCATGTTGATGTCAGTGGTCTATGATGCTATAATGTCCATGGCCCATGTTAACGCTGAAGGCCATGCAGATGTCTGTGATCCATGCTGCCACACAAAGCCCTGTTGTCTTCTGCTACCTGAAGCCATGTTAATTTGAGTGGCTTATGCTGCTACCTGAGGGTATGTTGATGTTCTTGACTTGTGATGCTGCCAAGGGCTATGATGCTGCCAAGGGTGTCCATGGCCAATGCTGCAGCAGAAGGCCATGCTGATGATGTTCATGGTCTATTCTGCTACTGGAGATCATAATGAGCTCCATGACACATGTTAGTGCCTGCGACAATGAAAAAGTCCATTGATCCAGGCTACTGATGATGGTAAAGATCAAGGAGGCTACTTTTTCTATAGTATTGATGACTTTAGACTCACATTTGAGAGAACCGGAAATAGAAGGCCTATATGGTGACCCCTATACCTTTTCCTCAAGAGTATCAAACTAGACAGAAAGCCATCATGGAACATTCTTTAAAATTGTGATAAGGATGCTGAAGTGTTTCTTAACTGATGGCTTTCATCAGAGGTACATTTAAGTAAGGGCTGTCTTTTCTTTAAGGGGTGGCCACTAAGACTTTGATCATGTTCCTGAAAGTATATGAGTGACATAATTTGTAGTTTTTCCTTATTCTCCTCATTTTATTCCTTTTTCCCTACTTTTTGTCATGGGGAATAAACTAGGGAGAGGGGGTGGACCTGTGGATATTGGGAAATGAGTGTAATCAGGGTGCATGTTGAGAAACTCTTAAATAATCAATAAAATGATATGAAAATAAACTTTAATGTAATTCTTTACCGATCTTGAAAGGACAATATTCACCTTCATCTGGAATAACAAAAAAGCCCAAATAGGAAAAACAATCCTGTACAATAAAAGAACTTCCAGAGATACCACTGCCCCTGATTTAAATCTGTACTACAGAGCAATATTAATAAAAACCACTCGGTATTGCATAAAACCAGACAGGTTGATCAAAGGAGTTGAACTGAAGATTCAGATGTGAATCCACACACTTATGGACAGTAGACTTTTTTTTTATTAAGAAGCCAGAAATAAAATATTGAAAAGGAAAGCATCTTCAACAAATTGTGATTATCTAACTGGATGTCTGCATGTAGAGGAATACACTGGCACCAAGATCAACAATTAATACATGGGACCTTATGAAACTGAAAAGTTTCAGCAGGGCAACAGACATACTTAAAAAAGACAAAATGGCACCCTACATTATGGTTTTGAAAAATTGGAAATATTGTACCTCACGACCTAGCTGTATCACTCCTTGGCATATATCAAATGATGCTCCATATAACCACAAAGACATTTACTAAGCCATGTTCATTTCTGCTCTATTTATGACAGCCAAAACTTTGAACCCATATAGATCCCAAATGTTCCTCAATAGCAGAATGGATAATGAAGCCTTGGTACATTTACACAATGGAGTATCAATGAGCTGTTAAAAAATAACATCATGAAACTTGTAGGCAAATGTTTGGAATCATTCTGACTGAGGTAACCCAGACTGAGAAAGACAACTGTGGTATGTGCTTCTAAGCTGATATGAGCTGTAAAGAATAAGAATGTCACAATCCCCAGAACTAAAGAGGCTAAGTAATAAGGAGGGCTCAAGGAGGAATATAAGGATCTCCTGGAAGGAAAAATAGAAACAAAGTTCATGGATGGACTGAGAACTGGTGGCAATGGGAACAGGTGGGAAAATGTGGGGGACAAGGATCGAGTGAGAGAGTACTGTGAGAGATGACTTGAATATGGGAAGGCAGATTAGAAACCTAGTGCAATGGAAATTCTATGGAATCTATGAGGTTAACCCTATTGAAGACTCTTGGTAATGTGGGATTTGGGGCATTAAATGTTCATCTTTTGCAATCAGAGAAGGCTTCCAGTAGTGGGACTGGGGTGTTGACCTAACTACAAATTTTTGGCTTATAATTTGTCATGTTTGCAATATATGTTGGGGCAAAAGTGGCCCAGAACTTGTGGGATAATGCAACCAATGGTTAATCCTACTTGAAGCCTAAGCCAGAAGACTGAGCCCAGGCCTGACACAGCCTAGATGGTATGGAGACAGACTGTATAGCCCAGAGATCTAGGATAGAACCAAACATGACTGTTCAAAAAAAAGTCTATGAAATGATTCCTAATAATTTTCTACTATTCTCATAGACTAAAGTCTATCAAAATTTTCCCCAGAGAGGCTTCATACAGAAACTGATTGGAGAAGATACAGAGAGCCACAGCCAAACATTAGGCAGAACTTGGGTAGTCCCAACAAAGAGGGGGAGAACAAATTGTAGGAACCACATGCATCATCGACCCAGAGAATCAACTAAACAGGGTCCATAGAGGATCACAGAGACTGAAATGACAACCATGCAGCCTGTATTGGTCTGATCTAGGTATTGTATTATGCAATAGGACCTTACCACTGGGATGTGAAAATTAAGCAATAGTTTGTGATGTTTACGGATTTCTCAATGAGCCATCTTTGTCCAATGACTCAGTGAGGTGTAACTCCTGATACTGAAGGTTTACTTCATGTTATAAGATATTATGGAGGCATTTTCTCCTTATTTGGGGTCTCTCTTTAACTTCTGTTTACATACATATATTTGTCAAGAAGCTTTTATAGTAATATGTTTTCAAATGGCATTTACTGTTAGTTTCCTCTCCCTGTATTGTCTACTTTCCCCCTATTTTCCCTCCTTTTCCCTACTTCATACTTTGAATCTAGTCTGCCCTCTGTCACTTCATAACAATATATTATATTTCTCTCCTTCATTGGAATATCCTTCCTTCCACCCTGCTGCCTTAGTATGTACCTAATCTTTGAGGCTATTCAGATTATAGCACTCATTGAAAAGGCTTAAGAGCTGATACCCTTGTATAAGACAAAATATTTGTCTTTTGTGGTCTGTGTTTCTTAACTCAGGGTGTTATTTTAGCTCTATCTATTTACCTGTAAATTTCATTTTTCTTAACTGTTGCACAAATTTCACCATGTAAATATACTATATTTTCATTGTCCACTCATCAGTGCAGGAGAATTGTCTGTATTCTGTCAATTATGTTTTAAATAATTGCTGATTGGCCAGGCAGGAAATATACGTGGGAAAACCAGACAGGAAGTAGAAATGATGTAATGAGAACAGGAGAATTCTGGGATGGAGGAAGCTGATTCCTTCCACTTCTGTGCAGACCACCGAAGCAGCAGGATGTGATCTGCCCACTGAAAATAGGTACTGAGCCACATGGCTAAAATAGATCAGAAAAGTGGCTTAATTCAGATGTGAAAGTTAGCCAGTGAGAGGCTAGAGCTAATGGGCCAATTAGTTTATAATTTATGGAAACCTATGTGTGATTTTCTTTTGGGATAAACAGTTGTGGTGTACTGGGCAGGACAGAAACCCCAACAAACAGGCCCCCCATCCATGTTACAGTTGATGAAGAGCTAGACTATTTCCAATTTCTGCTATTTTTAATAGATTAGTAACAAAATGAATGAGCAAGTATCTCTACGGCAGAATGTACAGTTTTTATTATAAACTCACTGGTGATATAGCTAGATCTTAGGCTATAACTATTGAAAGCTTCTTCAGAGATCACCACATGGATTTCCATAGTCAAACAAGTTTGCATTGCTATTAGCAGTGTATCAATATACCCCTTTCCTCACCAGAATGAGCTGCTATTTGTTTTATTGATCTTCACCATTGCAAATGGTTAACATGAAAATCTCAAAATAGTTTTAGTTTCCATTTCCCTGGTGTTTAATGATGGTACCCATTTCATCAGATGTCTTTTATTATTCATGTTTCATCTTTTTGAAATGTTCTTCTTACTTCTATACCCAATTTTAAAATTGTGCTATTTGTGTTCTTGATTTTCATTTTTAAGTATAACATATATCCCAGGTACTAACCTACTATCAGATATGTAATCGATAAAATCTTTTCTCAATATGTAGAGTGCCTCCTTGTATGGGTGTTGGTGTCCTTTGCCATACAGAAGAGTTTGAGTTTCCTGAGATCCCATTTACAAATCGCTGGTCTTAGTGCCTGTACTATTAGTGTACTGCTTAGAAAATACTTTTAGTACCAATGAGTTCAAGCCTATTCCCCACTTTCTCCTTTATTAGATTCATATGTCAGGCCTAATGTTGAGGTCGTTCATCCACTGAAAGTGGAGTTTTTTTGCAGGATACAAAACACGCATCTCTTTGTATTCTTTTACGGGCAGTCAACCTGTTTGACTAGGCACCAATGATGCTCTGCTTCCTATAGTGAGGAGTCACTGCTTTTTGGCAGAAATCTAATGTTCATAGAAGTGTGGACTTACATCTCAGTCGTTACCTTAGTTCCATACATCAATCTGTCTGTTTTTATGACAATACCATGGTGTTTTTATTACTATCGATTTGTAGTACAACTTGAAGTCTGGGGTGTTGTTGCCTCCAGTAGATCTTTTATATTTATGATTGTTTTAGTCATAGTGTACATGTCTTAGCTTAAATATAATTGGCTCACATAAGTTCATAGGGAGTGGTATTATTAGGTGTGGCCTTCTTGGAGGATATGTGTCACTGTGGCAGTGGGCCTTGATGTATCCAATTCTCAAGCTATGCCTGGTGTCTCAGACCACTTCTGACTGCCTGGGATCAAGATGTAGAACTCTTAACACCTTCTGTAGCACCTTTTCTGCCTGCAAGTTACACACCATTATGATAATGAACTAAATCTCCTAACCCATAAGCTATCCCAAATTGATCTCTTTATTAAGAGTTGTTGTGATAATGGTGTCTTTTCACATACCATACCTAAGACACATTGTATCTGTATGTATATATATATGTGTGTGTGTTTCCGTATTAAATTGAAGATTTTTTTTAACTTTTGTGAAGAATTGTGTTAAATATGATTTGATGGTATTTCTTTGAATCTGTAGATGATTTGGGGTAGTAGGGCAGTTTTCACAGCAGTAATACTACTGATAAGAGAATATGGTGCAGTTCTCAGTGTTTTTCTTCAATGACATCAAGTTGTTTTAGTTTTCAAATATACAAGTCATTCAGTTGTCTGGTTAGAATTATCACATGACACTTATTAAAGAAGAAAAGTTTTAACTTTGTAGTCATCATCTTGCAGTCATTTCAGAAGGAGTATTAGAAAAGCATATTCAACTCCTATTGACAATGCAAAGGAATTTGAAAGCTTTGAGAAGGACATTTCATGCATCACACAAAACTTTGGAAATATCATACAATTTCCCTATCCTCTTGCATCATTTTAATGTTTTAATATCTCTGTGCTTTACTTTTCAATAAATAATATTTAATAAAGGAAATCTCATTATATCTCTTATTTTTGACATCTATAACTGAGACTATTAGTTATTTTACTCAGAAAAATCTGTATAGCTGCAAAGATATTTCAGAAGGCAACTGTACAAAAATAAAATATTTAAATATAATAAAGTTTTAAAAATAGGGAATTACATATACCAGAATGAACAAGAATAAAACCTTGTGAATCACTGGAAATAATAAAATGTTTTTCAAATTCATGAGAGTTTACAAACTCCATCGGCTTCAAGGAGCAGAGTAAAAGAGAGGACCACTATGTTCAATCTCCTAAATCATCTCAACTCATAAGATGTCATATCACCCATCACAAAATTAAGGTCTTCTTTGTTGAGTGCATGGAAATAATGAATTCACCTACCTTAACATGGCAAGTATCTATAACTTTCCAGGTACAGGTAAGGGCTTTCTGTGGAGATATGTCCAAGGATTTTTCTTAGTTCTGATCAACTAAATTTATACAATTTCTTCTTTCAAGATCTCATTATTCTACTTTGACAATCATATGGCATATTCCTGGGCTGCTGGGCTTTGTTCACCTGTCTGAATGAGGACTTCACTATGCTTGGAACTGTAATGCATTGAGGTAGACAGAAGAGTAGGACAACTGTGCACAAAAACAATCTAAGGGAAATCAGGCCAGATACTCAAAGAGGTGTTTTGATGTAAAATATTTGTAGAAGCATTACAAATTCAGTGAAGGCAGGCCTATGGCTATCTAGACTTTATGGATTAATGGCCCAATCAAAAATGTCCACCATAGGCTCAAATATTTGAATATTTGTTCTCCATTTGATCAAAACCTTTCTTCTATTAAATCAAATCAACTTTTAAAGCCAAAACAGTATTATTTGTTCTGTGATAAATATTGAGCAAGGCAATCCTGTCCTCACAAAACTAAGATGTAATAGGCATAGACATACATTCTCAAGAAAAACAATATTGTTCAGACCTAAACAAAGCATATTTACAGAAATAGAGATGATTTTTCATAAGGCTTTTGCATATAGTTAAACTGTTTTTTCTAACTGTTCCTTGTCCTGCAAAAGGGTGCAGCATACCCAAGCCCCTTTAGAAAGGGTAAACCTTTGATAAGGTGTTCTTTTTCCACCATGTCCCATTGTTCTTAAGGTTTTTTTCCAGAATTTGGATATGAAGTTAATGTCTTCTGTGTTGCTTCCTTAAATATGCCAATTAATTTTATTGCTTCTCAACTTGTCATCACTAAATCAGAAAAATTCCCAGTGTCTTGAATAACAGTTATTATTTTCAGATAAAATAGGAAAATCATTGATTCTCAATTAATTTTAGGGGAAATAGTTGAGAAAAATAGGGTAGGTGGAAATGATTGCATTTGTTCCATTCGCAAATGATAAAGTGCAACTAAAAACTGCCATTACAGTCTTCAACATTATAAGAGGTAAGAGAGTTTTCAGGCTGGATGGTCCCAGCAGTATTGTGAATTGTCCTGAGATCTACAGGTTCTGCTCAATGAAAGACCATCTTCATTGTCCTTGTGTTCTAGAGACTCATTGGACAAACATTAGCATGCAGATCCCAAACTAGGCCACACAGCTCCCAACACTTTATCTTGTCTCTCTGTGATATTCCTCTCTCTTTTGTTCACTCCTTCCTTTCTTGTCCACGTTTTTCTTTTCTTCATCTGTTGTTATATATGTAATGTATATTTGTATCTGGCTGTGTGGCCTGGAGTTAACGCTAGTGTGGTAGTCTCTATGTTTGGATCTATATATGTGTAATGTATACATTGCATATGCATGGGGAGATTCTATGCATATAACTGTCTTTCAATTTCTTTCCATTATTGTTTTTTTGAGATGGCTAGAAGGGATTGACAATAGGGATCTCCTATTAACACCTGCTCAATTTTGATGTTGTAGACACACGTGACTCTGTTTCTTCACAGTGGTTCTAGGGATCCAACTCATGATCTCATGTTTGCAACTCTGAATAATATTTACAACCCTCTTTCCAACTCTTGACACAACCTTAAGAACAATGTGTTTGTCTGAAAATATACATTCTCACTTAATTTCATGGGTACCTGCATCAGTTGGAAGAGTATACCGAGGAACAATAAACAATCTTCAAAACTCAATGAAAGTCAAGTAAAACAGATCCTTTAAGAACAAATATGCAATTTGAGTGTGATTCCACAAACATTTAATCTAAAAAAAATCAATATGTAGCCTGGAGGATTACATGTTTGAAACCAACTGAGTTATATAGCAAGTTCTAGACCTAAAATAGAACATAGTGAGAATACTCAACTATCTTCCCACCTCATAAAGCAACAGGAAAATCTTTAGCAGCACATAACACTAATATTACAACCATAGTATTGAAAACTTTTCCCCACCACACCTCCCATCTATTCCTCATAGAGGGTGAGTCCTTCCTTGGAAAGTCACTAAATTCTATCACTTAAGGCAGGACCAGGGACCTTCCTCCATATCTAGGACAAACAAGGTATCACTTCATAGGAAATGGGATCCAAAGAGACAGTCCATGCACTAGGGATAAATATTGGTTCCATTGCCAGTGGTCCCACTAACTTTCTATTCCACATATCTGTCACCCACATTCAGAGGGATTACTTCAGATTTATGCTGGTTCTTGAGCTTTCAGTCAAGGGTCAGTGAGTTACCACTAGCTTGAGTCAGCTGTTTCTATGGGTACATCCATCATGGTCTATACCCCATTGTTCATAGTATAGCAACTCCCTCTCTATGACTGAAGTCTAGGAGTTCATCACAGTGGTTAGCTGTGGATCTCTGCATCTTATCTACTTCCATCAGGATGAAGGTTGTATGATGACAATTAAGGTAGTCATCAATCTGATAACAGAGGAAGGATAATTTAGGTACCCTCTCCACTATTGCTTATATTCTTAGCTAAGGTCATCATTGTGGTTTCCTGAGAATTTCCCTAGTGCCTGCCTGGTGTTCTCTGAGGTTTTCTGTCCTGCCTGGTTCCCACAGTTGTCAAGTACCAAAGAAATCACATAGAGGTATATATTAGTTATAAACTGATTGGCCCATTGGTTCAGGCTTCTTATTAACACTTATAACATATATTAGCCCATTATTCTTGTCTATGCTAGCCACAAAGTTAGGTACCTTATTCAGCGAGGTAGTCACATCTTGTTTTTTCTGTGGCTGGGTCAGGACTTGAGAACCAAGATTTCTTCTTCACAGAATTCTTCTGTTCTCATTGACCTGCCTCAACTTCCTTCCTGGTTGTCCACCTATACTTTCTACCTGGCTACTGGCCACCATAGAGTTGTGGGAATAAACATGGCTCTCTGCCAGTACCTCCGCCATGATGCTAGAATCTCAGAAAGCTAAAAGATGGGTTAAATCCAGCTGTCAAAGCCACAGCTTTAATCCTACACATATTGGTTAGTAAATTAAAGACTCGTGGTCACAAAAAGAAAGAGATATACAGTAAAGATAGATTCAAAGATGAAAAAAGCTCTAAATTGTTTACTATGTGTTTAAAAATATATGTAGGCTTGAAAAATAAAACATAAAGTCCTTAAAATAAAAAAGAGAGTAGTTGGGTGTGGTGGCACACACCTTTAATCCCAACACTTGGGAGACAGAGGCAGGCAGGTCTCTGTTAGTTCAAGGTGTGCTAGCACATACCTTTAATCCCAACACTTGGATGACAGAGGCAGGCAGATCTCTGTGAGTTCAAGGAGAGCCTGGTGTACAGAGGGAATTCCAGGACAGCTAAAAATACACAGAGAAATCCTGTCTCAAAAAGCCAAAAAATTAAAAATAAAAATAAAAGAAATAGAGCCACATAAAAATAAATATACACAGAGACTCTGGATACTGTATGTTATTATGTTCTCTTTGAATTCTTGGAATGCTGGGGAAGGAGAAAATGCTGCTAAAAATATTTGTTTATAAATGCTGCTGTACTATTCCAAGATAGGTATTTTGAAAATACCTTTACTTCAATATTGAAGTCAAATGATATATTACTTTGAAGAAGAGGTTTTGGGTTTGTTTCTACAGAAAATAAGAGGCTATAGATATATTATGAATTAAAAAAATTAGGTTTGATTAAGGAAGACCACCTGAGAAATCTCCAGCATGAACAGATGGCCCAAGTGTCTGAGTTCTACATCCAGAACAGATTCAAGACTGCTGCCTGAGATTATCAAGCCTCACAGGATACTCCAGTCATGACTTGATAATAATTATGAATTTTCTTTAGGTCCCAATAAGATCATCAGCGCCTCCAACCAGCAGGAAGTAGCCTGGAAAACTATGCCCACATTCCCAAAGAATTGGACTATGGATATTTTCCTTTGTTCAGAATGTTGGTTACAAATTGTTATGGCTAATGGTCAGGAGAAAAGCTAAACAAAGGATATTAGATTCAGGGTTCTTTTTTAAAGAGGGGGAAGTGGTGTGGGATACTGGTGTGTATTCTGTCAATTATGTTTTAAATAAATGCTGATTGGTCAGTAGCCAGGCAGCAAGTATAAGTAAGACAACCAGGCAGGAAGTAAAGGCAGGTCAATAAGAACAGGAGAATTCTGGGAAGAAGGAAGTCCTATGCTGCAGTCCTGATCCAGACTCAGAACAAGAAAGATATGACTGTCTCTCTGAATAATGTACCAAGCCAAGTGGCTAACATAGACAAGAATAAAGGGCTAATATAAGTTATAAGAGTTATCACAATTCATGATAGCCACAAATAGCATAAAGTATCTTGGGGTAACTCTAACCAAGGAGTGAAAGATCTATTTGAAAGAACTTTAAGTCTTTGAAGAAAGAAATTGAAGAGGATACCCAAAAATGGAAGGATCTCCCATGACTTGGACATTCCAACTATTCATGCCCATAGCTTGGGTGCCCAGAGAGAGGGAAATAATCAAATCTTTCTCTTACTGCTGACCTCTATAATCAAAGGACTAAGGGAGAAAGTACCTCTGGCCTCTGTGTCTCTGAGCGAAGTTTCTGTCAAGAGAGTTCATCAGCAATTAGCTAATGATAAGCAAGGAGACAATACTTTGTGTTATACATACTTCTATGGCTATAGTATCTTCTAATTAGAGGAGTGGAGGATCACCAAGATTGGGAATACCCATTTTGAATTGATATGAAGTGTTTCTTTTTTTTAGGGCCTTACACTTATTTATTTGCTGAAAAAAATTTCTGCCTCCTCACCGCCTTCCATTTCCCTCTTCCTCCTCTCACTACTCTCCCCTCTCCCCACTTCTCTCCCCTCCCGCTACTTCATTCCCCCTCCCTCTCGAGTCTGAAGAGCAGTACAGATTCCCTGCCCTGTGGGAAGTCCAAGGTTCTCCCCTTTCCATCCAGGTACAGGAAGGTGAGCATCCAAACAGGCTAGGCTCCCACAAAGCCAGTTCATGCAGTAGGATCAAAACGTAGTGCCATTGTCCTTGGCTTCTCATCAGCCCTCATGGTCCACCATGTTCAGAGAGTCTGGTTTTATCCCATGCTTATTCAGTCCCAGTCCAGCTGGCCTTGGTGAGCTCACAATAGATCAGCCCCACTGTCTCAGTGGGTGAGTGCACCCCTCCAGGTCCTGACTTCCTTGCTCATGTTCTCCCTCCTTCTGCTCCTCATTTGGACCTCAGGAGCTCAGTCCAGTGCTCCAATGTGGGTCTCTGTCTCTATCTCCATCCATCACCAGATGAAGGTTCTAAGGTGATATGCAAGATATTCATCAGGAGGCATTACCATCCCTGACTTCAATCTCTATTACAGAGCTTCAGTATTGAAAACAGCTTGGTATTGGTATAAAAATCAGAGAAGTCGATCAATGGAATGAAGTAAAAGACCTGGATTTTAACCCACAAACCTATGAATACCTGATTTTGGATTAAGGAGCTAAAAGTATACAATGGAAGAAAGAGTGCATCTTCAACAAATGGTGCTGGCAGAACGGGTTGTCAACCTATAGAAGAATGAAAATAGATCCATATCTATCACCATGCAAAAAACTCAAGTCCAAATGGATTAAAGACCTCAATATCAGTCTAATTTTTATTTTTCCATTGAATTATTTACACTTTCTTCCCTCCTCTCAATCCCCTCCCTCTCGCTCACACCACCTCCTCCCTCTCCCACCTTGCTTGAGAGAGGGCCAGGAATCCTGCCTGACCTGTGGGAAGTACAAGCCCCTCCCCACCATATCCAGGCCTAGGGAGCTGTGCATCCATTTAGGCTAGGGTCCCAAAAAGCCAGAACATGCCATACAAACAAGTCTCAGTGCCTTTATCAATGGCTTCTCAGTCAGCCTCCATTGTCAGCCACAATCAGAGAGACTGGTTAGATCACATGCTCATTCAGACCCAGTCCAGCTGAATTTGGTGAGCTCCCATTAGAACAGGCACACTGCCTCAGTTGGTGGACCAGCCCCTCGTGTTCCTAACTTCCTTGCTCACCTTCTCCCTCCTTCTGCCTTTCTACTGGACCTTGGGAGCTCAGTCCATTGCTCTGATGAGGGTCTCTGTGTCTATCTCCATCTGTTGCCAACAAAAATTCTATGGTGATAATCATATTTGAGATAATCATCAGCATGATAGTGAGGCAAGGACAGTTCAGGCACCCTCTACTCTGCTGTCCAAGGACCTAGCTGGGGACATCCCGCCAAGACACCTGTGATCCCCTCTAGATCCAAGTCTCTTGCCAACCCTAAAATAAATCCCTTTTTGTAGGTATCTTCTTCCGTGCTCCTATATCTGCCCTTCCCTCATCTCCACCCTCCCACTCCCCCAAGCTCTTGCCAGTCCTTCCCTTCTTTCTTCCCTCCCTCTCCCCTTCCTCCAAACTCACCCTAACCCCTGCCCCCACCCCAAGCTCACAGCTATAAAGTGTGTCTTAACAGTACTCAGCTGTATCAAAATCTTGATTTATTTTATTAAACATATAAAATTCAAGAATTCATTGGTAATGTCTAACTTTTTTTAGACAAGTTCTAATCTTTTTCTAACCATTAACATCTTATAGTTAACTAAAGCATTAACAGTCAATACCATAACACAATTTGTTAAATCACAATTCTCTTAAATCCAGTCTAACCAAAAGACAGGAAAAGGTTTCTGTGATGGGTGAGAGTAAAATTAAAATGGGGCTTTTAAGCAATTGCTCCAGTCTCTGACCAGTAGCAAAAACCCTTAGGCTACCCTTCTCATATCTGAACAGGGACTTCAGTCACTCTTTGTAATGAGTTGGTTTTTCCCTGAGAGGAAAGTTGAGATAGCAACCTTTAAGTTCTTTTAACATTTCAACAGCAGGTTAAACTCAGATTTTATCCTGTAATCTATATATAAAGTATAAGACAGTCAAAGTTCAGTATGTGCTTCTGGTCTCATTCCAAAGTAAACAAGACTCACTGGGTCTGGTAGTTTGCTCAAGAGGTCTATGAAGAGGCTGGGACTCACCATCAGCATTATCTTCTTTCTCCTCTCAGCCTATAGCATGTTGTATGTCAGAATCATTGGTTCAGGTACCCCCTTCCTCAGCCTGCAGCATGATGGTATGAGGAAGTCAGGAATATAGACTCTCACTTTGACTCTTCTGTGGGAATGTTAGCAGCTACAATGTCATCAGAGTTGGCACCACCTTGCTGGATGCATCAAAACAGACATTCTGGAAGCCATCTTGCTTGATCCTCATCCTGTGAAAAGACACAGACTTGCCTTTGACTGCATATTAGCACAGGTTCGGGTCATTTCCATAATCTAGTGCAAGGTTTTCTTCACCTTGCTTTAGCAAAGGTCACCATGGTGCCATCATGCCAAAATCTGTCCATAGCAGACTGCTCATGAGCATCCATAAAAGGTGCATGACTTAAGGTGTTACGTGTCAATTTTTACTTCTCTTGATATCATTATTTTAGGTTGTATTTTTAAGATGTGCCTGCTCCACAAATCCTTGTACTTGAGATATATAAAGAATAACTGCCTTATGTTTGATATTCTATTGGGAACAAAATTGCTGAAATGCTTTACTGATATATACAGCCCCATTATCCATCTTTAAGATTTTTGGGGTCCCCATATCTGGGAAGCATTATTAAGCAATGAGTCAATGCATGCTTTGTGGCTTCTCAGATTTGTTCAGTGGCCATCAAGAATCCTAAATATGTATTAATTGTCACATTAACATATCTTAATTTGTCAAACTCTGCAATATGAGGAAGTTGTCCTCGAGGATTTACTCCCAAATGAGGTAAACTAAATGCTAACTAAATATAACATTTCTAACAATTTAGTGAGCAGTTACTCTTGTTAATCTAAATTGTTTTCTTAAACTTAGCCCATTAACAACATATGCAACTCTTCCATTGGAAGAACCATCTGTAAAAATTAACATAGCATCTTGATGGAGGAAGGTCATTGGTTAAATAAACAAACTGCCTTGGCCCTGATAGGTTAAAATTTAGATAGGCAGAGTAAACAGAACAGAATGCTGGGAGGAAGAGGAAGTGAGCTCAGATGCCATGCAGCTCTCTCCAGGGCAGACACGATGCAGCCAACCACCAGGTCAGACATGCTGAATCTTTCCTGGTAAGCACACCTCGTGGTGCTACATAGATTAATAGAAATGGGTTAAGAGGCTGAAACTAATGGGCCAGGCAGTGTTTAAAAGATACAATTTGTGTGTTGTTATTTCTGGTGTAAATTTTAGCGGCTCTGAGAGACTACCATGTGAGACCACAAGCTTAGGCAAATATAATCAGGATGTTTTCTTTAACTATCCTTGCTTTTTCATTTTAAATCTTGTAATCAGAAAAGACCCTCCAACTAATGAGTCCGATACTCACTTTTCCAAGTGTGGGTGAGGCACCCATTTCTTCATACATCAAAGTATTCATTGAGCACATATCCTAGATAAGGTACAAGGCAATATCATGATGTAATATCTTCTTTACTGATTAAATTTTTTTATGATGTAAAGAGAGATTAATTTAGACTTAATTGTAGAGGTTGGAGTCTGAGATTGGGCTTTTTTGTTGGCTTAGGCCCATGGTCACATATTGTGGATGGAATGAATATTAGAGTGAACACACATACCTCATGCCAGGACATAGACAGAATAAAGATGGTCCAGGGACTTAACAATGTCTTTGGGAAACATCTCAAGTGACATTAGAACTCTCAGATGCTTCTTCCCTGCCCATCAGAACCAATCCAGGGACCATGCCTTACACATGAACCACTGGAGGATAATCATTTAACTATAACAAGAAACGTTATGATTTCTGACACATATGTTTTAATACATCTTTTGAAGTCCTCTTAGTTTAAGTGGAATTCCTTTCTCTGTGCTGTGAATGTTTTATTGTGATTGGTTAATAAAGAAGCTGCTTTTAGTCAATGTCTTAACAGAATAGAGCTGGGCAGAAGATACAGATAGAGATGTAGGGAGAGAGTAGGCAGAGCTGGGAAGAAGCCTTGTAGCTGTCATAGGGAACAGACACCAGACACCAGATGGAATGGAACTTTACTGGTAGGCCACAACAATGTGGTGATACACAGAATAATTGAAATTGGTTAATTTAAGATATAAGAGCTAGCTAATAAGAAGCTTGAGCTGATATGCCAAGCAGTGTTGTAATAATATATATATATATATATATATATATATATATATATATATATATATATATATTTGTGATTATTTCAGGTTTGGCCAGCCAGGAAACAAACAAGCAGCCTCCATCTAGAAAATGGTGCACAACAAATGTGTGGGACTGATGATCTCCAACCACTTCAGATACAGATGCTTGTGTGTCCAGTTGGGGTTGGGAGGAAAATAGCTGAGACCATGCCTGCAGTTCAGTGTCCCCTGCCTGAGCAGGCAGTGTGATCAGATCTACTAAGAGTGCACAGGCAGGCGAGCATTTTGGATTCCTTCCTCCATACATAGAGCTATTTCTTGGCCGTGCAGTGTGCAGCATGACAGATTTCACTTTTTCACAAATAAAAAGGGTTTTATGGCTCCCTGCCATCCCTGGGCAAATAACATCACCCAGCTCAGCCCGTTTGGGCGCTGGGGCAGTATCCAGAGGGCAGCCGGGCGGGCGCGAATTCCTTTGTCCTCAGTGGCCTGCCTGCACCATGCAGGTAGCTAGGGGCTTTGTTTACAAGCTACCCAACCAGCAAGGAGTGCTGATCTCGGCACCAGAAGAACCTTCTCGGGGTGAGTGCCTCTCTGACCCGCGGCCAAAGCGGGCCAGGGAACTGTTTCCTGCAGGCCCTATACTCCTGCATACCGCCTCTCTCTTCATACCTAACCCAGCGGGTACCCAGAACCCTCCCTCACTTCTCTCTCCCTGCCATCCCTGGGCAAATAACATCACCCAGCTCAGCCCGTTTGGGCGCTGGGGCAGTATCCAGAGGGCAGCCGGGCGGGCATGAATTCCTTTGTCCTCAGTGGCCTGCCTGCACCGTGCAGGTAGCTAGGGACTTTGTTTACAAGCTACCCAACCAGCAAGGAGTGCTGATCTCGGCACCAGAAGAACCTTCTCGGGGTGAGTGCCTCTCTGACCCGCGGCCAAAGCGGGCCAGGGAACTGTTTCCTGCAGGCCCTATACTCCTGCATACCGCCTCTCTCTTCATACCTAACCCAGCGGGTACCCAGAACCCTCCCTCACTTCTCTCTCCCTGCCATCTCTGGGCAAATAACATCACCCAGCTCAGCCCGTTTGGGCGCTGGGGGCAGTATCCAGAGGGCAGCCGGGCGGGCGCGAATTCCTCTGGCCTCAGTAGCCTGCCTGCACGTGCAGGTAGGCACCTAGTTTACAAGCTTCCCAACCAGCAAGGAGAGCTGATCTTGGCTCCAGGAGATCCATCACTGGGGCACCTAGAGAGCCATCACGGGAGAGTCCCAACACAGGGAAGTAACATCAGTGGGCAAGGAGACCTGATCCTGTAAAAGAAGATCCTTAGGGGAGCATTTGGAGGAAGAGATGGGCAGACGCCAATGCAGGAATTCACCCAACAATCTGAAAAACAGCGTGAAACCACCTGAACCCAGGGACCCAACATCAGGAGGACATGAACACCTTAATCAAGAAGAAGGAGAAAAAATGGAATCTTTGAAAGTGATTGACATCCTTAAACAGCATGTAAAAAACGCCCTCATGGAAATGGATGAGAAGTATAACAGAAAGTTTGAAGAATTTAATAAATCAGTGAATGATACCCTCATAGAGATAGATGAGAAGTATAACAGAAAGTTTGAAGAATTGAATAAATCAGTGAATGATACCCTAGGAAACCAAGGAAAAACAATCAAACAGATAATGGAATCAGTTCAAGACCTGAAAACTGAAATGGAGACAAGGAAGAAAACACAAACAGAGGGCCGTCTGGACATTGAGAATCTAGGTAAACGAATAGAAACTACAGAAACGAGTATAACCAACAGAATACAAGAGATTGAAGAAAGAATCTCAGACGCTGAAGATACCATAGAGAAAATAAACGCACTGATCAATGAAAACAGCAAATCCAACAAGCTCTCATCACAAAACATTCAGGAAATCTGGGACACAATAAAAAGACCAAACCTAAGAATAATTGGAGTTGAAGAAGGAGAAGAAGTGCAGCTCAACGGTCCAGAAAATATATTTAATAAAATTATAGAAGAAAACTTTCCCAATCTAAAGAAAGATATACCTATGAAGATCCAAGAAGCTTACAGAACACCAAATAGGCTGGATCAAAAAAGAACATCCCCTCGCCATATAATAATCAAAACACAAAGCATACACAATAAAGAAAGAATATTAAGAGCTGCAAAGGAAAAAGGCCAAGTTACTTATAAAGGCAAACCCATCAGACTTACACCTGACTTCTCTTTGGAAACCATGAAAGCCAGAAGGTCCTGGATAGATGTACTGCAGAAACTAAGAGACCATGGATGCAAGCCCAGACTACTATACCCAGCCAAACTTTCGTTCACTATAAATGGAGAAAACAAAATTTTTCAAGATAAAAACAAATTTAAACAGTATGTAGCCACAAATCCAGCCTTACAGAAAGTAATAGAAGGAAAATCACAAACCAAGGAGTCCAACAAGGCTCACAATAACTCAGATATCTAGAGTCCCTTCACCAACACATCTCAAAGAAGGGAAACACACAAACTCTACTACTAGAAAAATGACCGGAATGAACAACCACTGGACATTAATATCACTTAATGTCAATGGTCTCAACTCATCTATAAAAAGGCACAGGCTAAGAGATTGGATACGGAAACAGGATCCAACACTCTGCTGTCTACAAGAAACACACCTCAAACACAAAGACAGGCAACTACTCAGAGTAAAGGGCTGGGAAAAGGCTTATCAAGCAAATGGTCCTAAGAAACAAGCAGGGGTGGGCATACTAATTTCGAACAAAGTTGATTTCAAACTTAAATCAATCAGAAGAGATGGAGAGGGACATTTTATACTCATAACAGGAACAATTCATCAGGAGGAAGTCTCAATCCTGAATATCTATGCCCCTAATGTAAAAGCACCCACGTACGTAAAAGAAACATTACTAAAACTCAAGGCTGCCATCAAACCGCACACACTAATAGTAGGAGACTTCAACACTCCTCTCTCACCAATGGACAGGTCAATCAGACTGAAACCTAACAGAGAAATAAGAGAATTAATGGAGGTAATGAATCAAATGGACTTAACAGACATCTATAGAACATTCCACCCAAAAAGAAAAGAATATACCTTCTTCTCTGCAGCTCATGGAACCTTCTCGAAAATTGACCACATACTCGGTAACAAAGCAAACTTCCACAGGTACAAAAAAATATGCATAACCTCCTGCGTCTTATCAGATCACCATGGATTAAAGTTAGAATTCAACAACAAAGCTACACCCAGAAAGCCTACAAACTCATGGAAACTGAACAGTCAACTACTGAACCACACATGGATCAAGGAAGAAATAAAGAAAGAGATTAAAGTCTTCCTTGAATTCAATGAAAATAAAGAAACAACCTACTCAAACTTATGGGACACTATGAAAGCAGTCCTGAGAGGAAAGTTCATAGCACTAAGTGCCCACTTAAAGAAAACAGAGAAAGCACACATTGGAGACTTAACAACCCACCTGAAAGCTCTAGAAAAAAAGAAGCAGACTCTCCTAAGAGGAGTAGAAGACTGGAAATAATCAAACTGAGGGCAGAAATCAATAAAATAGAAACACAGAAAACTATCCAAAGAATCAATGAAACAAAAAGCTGGTTCCTGGAGAAAATCAACAAGATCGATAAACCCCTATCCAAACTAATCAAACGGCAGAGAGAGAATATACAAATTAATAAGATCAGAAATGAAAAGGGTGACATAACAACAGACACAGAGGAAATTCAGAGAATATTGAGATCGTACTACAAAAGCCTGTATGCCACAAAACTGGAAAATGTGGAAGAAATGGACACTTTTTTAGATAAATACCATATACCAAAGCTAAACCAAGACCAGGTGAAAGATCTAAATAGACCTGTTAGTCGTGAAGAATTAGAAACTGTTATCAAAAACCTCCCTACCAAAAAAAGCCCAGGTCCAGATGGTTTCAATGCGGAATTCTACCAGAACTTCCAAGAAGACCTAATACCTATACTCCTTAAGGTATTTCACAATATAGAAACAGAAGAGTCGTTGCCAAATTCCTTTTATGAAGCTACAGTTACTCTGATACCAAAACCACACAAAGACTCAACCAAGAAAGAGAATTACAGGCCAATCTCGCTCATGAACATCGACGCAAAAATCCTCAACAAAATACTGGCAAACCGAATCCAAGAACACATTAGAAAAATTATCCATTATGACCAAGTAGGCTTCATCCCAGGGATGCAGGGCTGGTTCAACATACGAAAATCTATCAATGTAATCCATCATATAAATAAACTGAAAGAAAAAAACCATATGATCATTTCATTAGATGCAGAAAAAGCATTTGACAAAATTCAACATCCCTTTATGATAAAAGTCTTGGAGAGATTAGGGATACAAGGGACATACCTAAATATAATAAAAGCTATTTACACCAAGCCGACAGCTAACATCAAATTAAATGGAGAGAAACTCAAAGCCATCCCACTGAAATCTGGAACAAGACAAGGCTGTCCACTCTCTCCATACCTCTTCAATATAGTGCTTGAAGTGTTAGCGATAGCAATAAGACAACACAAGGGCATCAAGGGGATTCGAATTGGCAAGGAAGAAGTTAAACTTTCATTATTTGCAGATGATATGATAGTGTACATAAGCGACCCCAAAAACTCCACCAAAGAACTCCTACAGCTGATAAACACCTTTAGTAATGTGGCCGGATACAAGATCAACTCCAAAAAATCAGTTGCCCTCCTTTACACAAAGGATATGGAAACAGAGAGGGAAATCAGAGAAGCATCACCTTTCACGATAGCCACAAACAGCATAAAATATCTTGGGGTAACGCTAACCAAGGAAGTGAAAGATTTATTTGACAAGAACTTTAAGGCATTGAAGAAAGAAATTGAAGAGGATACCAGAAAATGGAAGGACCTCCCCTGCTCTTGGATTGGGAGGATCAACATAGTAAAAATGGCAATTCTACCAAAAGCAATCTATAGATTCAATGCAATTCCCATCAAAATCCCATCAAAGTTCTTCACAGATCTTGAGAGGACAATAATCAACTTTATATGGAAAAACAAAAAACCCAGGATAGCCAAAACAATCTTATACAATAAAGGAACTTCTGGAGGCATTACCATCCCTGACTTCAAACTCTATTACAGAGCTACAGTAATGAAAACAGTCTGGTACTGGCATAAAAACAGAGAACTCGATCAATGGAATCGTACAGAAGACCCGGATCTTAACCCACAAACCTATAAACACCTCATTTTTGATAAAGGAGCTAAAAACATACATTGGAAGAAAGAAAGCATCTTCAACAAATGGCGCTGGCACAATTGGATTTCAACCTGTAGAAAAATGAAAATAGACCCATATCTATCACCATGCACAAAACTCAAGTCCAAATGGATCAAAGACCTCAATATCAATCTTTACACACTGAACCTGATAGAAGAGAAAGTGGGAAGTACCCTACAACAGTTGGGCCCAGGAGATTGCTTCCTATGTTTAACCCCAGAAGCACAGGCATTAAGGGAAACACTGAACAAATGGGACCTCCTGAAACTGAGAAGCTTCTGTAAAGCAAAGGATACTGTCACTAAGACAAAAAGGCAACCTACTGATTGGGAGAAGATCTTCACCAACCCAGCAACAGACAAGGGCCTGATCTCCAAAATATATAAAGAACTCAAGAAACTAAACTTTAAAATGCTAAATAACCCAATTAAAAATTGGGGCACTGAGCTGAACAGAGAATTCTCAACAGAAGAATTCCAAATGGCCAAAAGACACTTAAGGTCATGCTCAACTTCCTTAGCGATCAGGGAAATGCAAATCAAAACAACATTGAGATATCATCTTACGCCTGTCAGAATGGCTAAAATCAAAAACACCAATGATAGTCTTTGCTGGAGAGGTTGTGGAGGAAGGGGTACCCTCATCCATTGTTGGTGGGAATGCAATCTTGTGCAACCACTTTGGAAATCAGTGTGGCGGTTTCTCAGGAAAGTCGGGATCAACCTACCTCTGGACCCAGCAATACCACTCTTGGGAATATACCCAAGAGATACCCTATCACATGACAAAAGCATTTGTTCAACTATGTTCATAGCAGCATTGTTTGTTATAGCCAGAACCTGGAAACAACCTAGATGTCCCTCAGTGGAAGAATGGATGAAGAAAGTGTGGAATATTTACATACTAGAGTACTACTCAGCAGTAAAAAACAATGACTTCTCGAATTTTGCATGCAAATGGATGGAAATAGAAAACACTATTCTGAGTGAGGTATCCCAGACCCAAAAAGAGGAACATGGGATGTACTCACTCATAATTGGTTTCTAGTCACAAATTGTGGTCATTGAGTCTATATTCTGTGATACTAAAGAAGCTAAATAAGAAGGTGAACCCAATGAGGGCTGCTGAGAAGCCAAGGTCAATGGCACAGGGTTTTGATCCTACTTCATGTTCTGGCTTGGTGGGAGCCTAGCCAGTTCGGATGTTCACCTTCCTAGACCAGGATTGAGGGGGGAGGACTTTGTACTTCCCACAGAGCAGGGAACCCTGACTGCACTTCGGTCTGGATAAGGAGGGGGAGGAGGGGGGAGGCGGGGAGGAGTGGGAGGAGGGGGAGGGAAATGGGAGGCGGGGAGAAGGCAGAAATTTCTCTTTTTTTCCAATATAAAAAAAACTAAAAAAAAAGGATAGCTTACAAACTTTTGGTTGGATGTCCAATGGTTAAAGCTCTAGTGATAATATTCTTATAGGAGACCTTGAGCTGCTAGGTAAAATTCTTACAAAAAACAGTTTCCAATAGAGAGCTTAAAACAGCTGCCTAACAGGTACTCAAGCAGGTAAAGTATAAATCAACAGATAAAGTATACAATAATCAACAAATACAGTATATTAATTATAATTCAGATATGGCAAGTGTGTATATTAAATGTAAAACTTATTCTACAACAGTTTTATAAAAAATGAGGCTTATGGCTAAATCTTATCAGTTTTGCTAGTTAAGATATTAAGCTCTTAATTTAAATCAGTAGCCTGTCTGATATAAAAAGACAGGATAGAATCTGGAAAATGGTTTAACAAAATTTTGACTATGATCAAGGTTTCTTATACTAAACAGTAGACTCATTGATAATTTTTAAGATTGATTCCTGGATATTTGCCTTTGCTAAATTCAAAGGCCAAAAACAATGGTCTTTTCCCAGATCATTGCTACAATTTATGCACCTGTATTTTGCTAAAGCTATAGCAAAAAATCCCTTAAAGGATTTTATGCTAAATTTTACAATTGGCTCTTCCAATGGAGGAACTGCATATATGGCTAATTATAATAAAAATTATGGAGCATAACAAGGCTCCTTCAAAGCAACTCATACAAGTTGCCAGCAGATCCTGATGCAAACAGATCTGGCTTGTTGACACCAAGCTGACCTTTGCTAAGACAAGATGAAAAAGCCCTCGCAACGCATCATGAAAAAACCCGACCTATATATATTTGGGGTCGAGGATGTGTTTGTGCTTTTTTCACAGAAAGAAAATGAATTCTGAACGTGATGTCGAGGCTGCGAACACAGAGGAGTTC
>CADCXT010003221.1:0-34838 GCA_902806775.1 Microtus agrestis | reverse complement strand
AAATTGTTGAATGGAAAATTAATTTAAAAAAAATAATAATAAAACAAATATCATTTTTAATTGGAAAAAAAGAAATTTCTGCATCCTCCCTGCCTCCCATTTCCCTCCCCCTCCTAACCCTCCTCCACCCTCCCCCTAGTCCTCCCCCTCCTCTCCAGCCTTAAGAGCAGTCAGGGTTCCCTGCCCTGTGGAAAGTCCAAAGTCCTCCCCCTCCATCCTGGTCTAGGAAGGTGAACATCCAAACTGGGTAGGCTCCCACAAAGCCAGAACATGAAGTAGGATCAAAACCCGGTGCCATTGTTCTTGACTTCTCAGCAGCACTCATTGTCCGCCAAATTCAGAGAGTCTGGTTTTATCCCATGCTTTTTCTATCACAGTCCAGCTGGCCTTGGTGAGCTCCCAATGGATCAGCCCCACTGTCTTCGTGGGTTGGTGCACACCTTATCGTCCTGACTTCTTTGCTCATATTCTCCTTCCTTCTGCTCCTCAATGGAACATTGAAAGCTCAGTCCGGTGCTCCAGTTTGGGACTCTCTCTCTATCTCCATCCATCACCAGATGAAGGTTCTATATTGATATGCAAGATATTCATCAGTATGGCTATAGGATAGGGTCATGTCAGGTTCCCTACCATCAGCTTCCGCAGGAACTAACTAGGGATATCGCCTTGGGCACCTGAAAGCCCCTCTAGGTCAAAGTCTCTTGCCAACCCTGAGATGGCTCCCTTAATTAAGATGTGCGCTTCCCTGCTCCCCTCAAAAGCCTTCCTTTATCCCAATCACCCATTGCCCCAAGTTCCCCCCAACCTCCCCTTCTCACATTTTTCTCCCCCTCTCCCCTTACCCCCTTCCCAACACACCCCCAAGATCCCAACTTTTTGCCCGGCAATCTTGTCTACTTGCAATAACCAGGAGGATAGCTATATGTTTTTCTTTGGGTTCACCTTCTTATTTAGTTTCTTTACAATATCAAATTATAGACTCACTGACCTTAATTTATCTCTGGAAACCAATTATGAGTGAATACATCCCATGTTCATCTTTTTGGGTCTGGGTTACCTCACTCAATGTAGTGTTTTCTATTTCCATCCATTTGCATGCAAAATTCGCGAAGTCATTGTTTTTTTTACCGCTGAGTAGTATTCTAATGTGTATATATTCCACACTTTCTTCATCCGTTATTCCAATGAAGGGCATCTGGGTTGTTTGGACCAGCCAGTTGAGCAGGCATACACATAACCCTCCAAATGGATGTACTCAGTACAGTAGCAGGGTGTCTTTATATTTAAAATATTATACCACTGTCACTGTTATCAAAGTCCATAACATTTCCCACATCTTAAATAGAAAATGAAGAACAAATGTAACTCCTAATCTTTCAGCAGTCACTCCTGTATTTCGATTTCTAGATACCATAGTAACCACCAATCTGTCTTATAATTCCAGACAGCCTCATGTATCCCAGGCTGTTCTTGAACTCACTTTACCAGGTAATATTGGGATTCACACATTTATAACTGCAGGGCAGGACAGGGTCATCTGTCTGAATTGTGCCATTTACAAAGAACTTGTCACTGTCCAGTGCCCAGTTTAAGGGACAAAAGGATGAAAATTAAACCTAAAGATTGTGCCCTATTCCCCTGTGCCTGACTCAACTCTACACTTGACCTTTGCCCTTTCCTCGGAGATGCCTGTCCCGTTGGGCCTTCTAAGGTGGAACTCCCTGGATCCCGCTCCAGAAAGAAACAAGGGAAACAAGGCCTCTATGAATTGGACTTCGAAATGGGCTTCCCTCAGCAACAAAGTACTACTGCCTGAATGTCGGCAGGCCCCATCTTGCCTGGTCCTCCTGGACACCAGGTTCTCACCTGTGTGGTACAAGATGTCTGGTAGATCAATGGCTGAGTGCCCTACTAGAGAGTGGATCTCACTGGTGTGGCCTAGCAGAGCCCATCCCTCTGTGATTTCAGTCCCCTGTGTTATGCAAGTCCTCTCTGATTGGTCAGCAGCCCTGGCTTGCTGTGCCCTCTCCCCAGCTTATAATTTTGTGGGAGTCAGAGTCTGTTCAGTTTTAAGACCTCTGTGCTTATAAATGTAGGTATTTAGATTGTGTTTGATAGTAGGGACAAAGTCTTTATGACAGTATCCACCTCCTTGTATAACAGTTGGAAATCATTACCATCTAAAACGAGAAATATTTTAGCCAGACAGAGGGCTAAAGTCTTTTATTCCCAGCACACAGAGGCAGAGGCAGGTGAATCTCTGTGAGAAGTCAGCCTGGTATACATAGTGACTTCCAGGACAGCCAGATCTACATAGTGAGATCCCGTCATAAAAAGAAAGGCAAATATTTTCTACTCTATGGGAAGTGAGATGAGAGAGGAGTCACTGGGCTAGTAATATTTTCTCACAACATTTATTCAATCAAATTTACTATTAAAAATTTAGTTTTTACTAGCTTAATTCAGAGAGGACTGCCACAGGGGTGATCAAAGCTTTCTAATAATAACTTTTTATTAAACATACATCATACTTGGCTCTACTAAATCTTGTTTTACAAAAATTAACTCAAAGGAATCCCTTTCTCATTTCTTAGCTAGGCTATCTTCCAGAAATTTATGTATGGAATTTTATCCAGGGCATAGCAAGACTAGTCACTTGAATGAAGACAAAGAAATCCTGTCTTGAAAAACCAAAATAAATAAATAAATAAATATAAATTTTAAGAAAAAAATAGAGAACTAGAATGGGCTTGTGCTTAATTGGACACTGGTCTAAGTTAATATAAGCCAGAGATTCCACGGTTTAATATATTCAGTTATACTATTTCTTAATATGTAAAGAACATGATTGAGCATATTTTATTGATTTTTCATAGTATAGATTAGTTTTCCTCTAACCCCAATATTTCAGGTTTCACAAACCTTGTCATTATAGTGACTAAAGAAACACAGGGCTTGGGTCTGAAGAATTTCCTTAGCGGTTAAATGCTCATCTTAACTTAAATAACTCTAGCTTAAATAACTTATCTTATCTTAAATAACTCTAGCTGAAAGGATCTGATACCAATTTCTGGACTTTGGTAGGACTTACACTCAAACATACATACACACAGAGAGAGAGAGAGAAAGAGAGAAAGAGAGAGAGAGAGAGACAGAGAGAGAGGGAGAGAGAGAGAATAACAAATAGAACAAAACCTTAAAAAATGAAATAACATATTATAATATTGAGTTGAGGAGAGGGTTCCTTGGCTAAAGGGCTTGTTGCCTAAGAATGAGGAGCTAAATTTCAACACCCAGTACCCAATTAAGAATCAAATCTGGTATATGTCGATAACCACAGTGTTGCATGGGACAGAGGCAGGTGAATCCCAATGTATCATTGTTCAGAGAATCTAATAAACAGTTCTCATCAACAATAGAAATTAGTTTCAGCAAACCAAATCAGTATAAATAAAATGAGGCAATTTTGTGGTAACATTCTTGAGTTATGGCATGAGGACACACAGAGTAAGGGCAGAGGATTGTAATTTTGAGACTAGTCTGAACTACATGATACTGTCTTAAAAAGGAAATTAAACAAAAAACCCAGCTAGGCATAGTGGTTTATATTAATCGCAAGACATACGAAACAGGTAAGTGGATTTTGGGAAATTAGAGGCCAGCTTCTATGTGATGAGTTTAAGGAACATCTAAGTGACATAGTGAAATACTGGCTCAAATTTTTTTAACTGGAGTGGTGGAGGCGCCACCTACCAGTCCCTGCTAGTGGTTAACTCACTTCACCTTCCTCCCTCTGGCCTCTCCACGATTTCCATTCTCTAGACAACATGTCTAGAAGCGAGTCTTATAGACACAGAGAGAGTGTGTCTTGAGGGCAGTTGGCGTTTCTAGGACACAAGTGACATCACAAAAGTCCGAGAGCTCTCAGGGATACCGTAGAATTTCCAGAGAAGGGACTGCTGATGTCGTGAGGCACGGCCTTTACCTCCTTGCTAATATTTCTCCCCTAACTGACCGACCGACCGACTGCCCGACCGTGACCTGAGTTTTCCTTTCCAGGAGTGTCTCCTGCGACACAGAGGGAGCCATTCAGGATCTCCTCCTGCCAAAACCAGAAATTTCTCTCTGCTTCATTAAAATCTTTTCACTACTTCCTTCACCGAATGACCGACCCTTCCTCCCTCTCCTGAACAGATATTCATCCTCAGTAATATGAGAAATTAGGCAAGGAGGACACGGAGGATGAGGGTTGAGTCCTCTGAAGTGAATGAGCACTTAGGGAAGGCTAAACTTAAGGGAACTTGACTCTGAGTGGCAAGAGATGAATAGCTGCTGCCATGGCACAGATACAGGCATCGGGCTGAGGCACCAACTGGGCGGCTCTCGGTATCCTCCTGCATCATCACAGTTGTGTGGGAAACTCAGTTCAAAGGGAGAGGGAATTTTCTAGGACAGCACTGTTTTCTTTTTCGTGTTTTTTTTAACTCAGACAAAACTTCACCCAAAGTATGTTACAGGTTTGGAGGTCATTAAATTACTTAGTTAGTCTAATGCTGTTGGGCTGAGATAGAGTATAAGGTTGATGGGGAGTTATTTTTGAGAATATTGTGTGCTAGCTTCTCATTAAGTCTCATTCTAAAGTGGTCAAGTTTAAAATGAACTCCTTAAAATGCAATCTCTAGGGCTAGGAATACACAGTGCATCATTCCTTGCCATATGTTAGAGCACAGCAGCTCTGTTGATGTCACTCTGAGGATGCAGCACTTCTGAATCAACTTTCCCCAGTCTACTTTCTTAGGATGCAGTCTCATTTTTTTCTTTTTTCTTTCTTTCTTTTTTTAACACTGCTTATGACTGTAGTTGCTGTCTCATTTTATATATATATATATATATATATATATATATATATATATATATATATATATACTTTATCATACATATGCCTCGACCTGATGGATCGACCAGTTGGCTCTCTGTGCACTCTATCTTTTCACTAAACTACAAGCAGGTCGACCAGTTTCCGATGTGTTTGGCCTTAAAATGTTAAGTGCCCAGGTCGACCAGTTGGCCACTTGAACGTGGGTCGACCAGTTGTCTTTTTCCATGTCTTGATTGACTAATGTCATTTTTTTATTTTTTATCTTTTTTTCATTTTATTTTATTTATTTATTTTTTTCCATTAACAGCTTTAATTGGGTGTGGGGCAATAGAACTATTCTTAGAACAATAATGGGTGTGGGGTTCGCTGCAGACTCCCCAGGGTGATGGTTCCTGTAATGAATTTTTGGGGGAAATGGCTCCCAACAGATTCCCCTTTCTCTTATATTAAGGCAGGTAGTTATTACGTGGAGAGCACCAGTCAGAGTCAACCATGCTGTCAGATCTAAATGAGAAGGGACTGAGATAAGGAGAGACCCTCCTCTCGAGTGGTGAAGCAATTTACCTCTCCTGGGAACAGACGGGTTCCTGATGATTCTTAGGTCGAGTGGGGACCAGGCCTTTTTACTTTCCCACTTACCCATACTAGGGTTGCCAGTGCCCTGTCTTATGTAGGGAGATTATCCTGGCATAAGTCGCCCGTCCTTGGAGCTCCTCAAATATAAGGCATCTAGCAGGATTAAAGTAAACAGATCACTGGGCACCCTGTCTTAGGCCATGTGGAGAGCGCCCTCATACCTGTACCATGCCATGTTGAGCCGGTTTCTACAACCTCTTTATGGTGTGCTATTCAGGCAAGGATCCACACTAACTCCCGTCATTGGGCCCCTGCGTCTATCATTAATGAAAGTACTGTGAGGAGCTCCTCAAACAAAAGATATAATGATATAATTTTTGCACCAATTACTCCATCTCCAGAGAAGAAGAACGGGCTTTGTCCCAACCCAGTATTCACCTTTTAGTCTGGCCTATGGTATGTCCTCCTTCCTAAGTTCCTACTCCACACGAAGTTATGTGTGCTGCCTGCCAAAAAGTAGGGCACTGTAAAAGGGATCAAAATCTAAAATTTTTAACATATGCATTAAACCCAAACACATTACGGCATGTGTCAAATTTTTCCCAACATCTATAAGCAGTTACAAATATCATTAGATCAATTTCAGTAGGAGTACAATAACATACATTGTTGTTATCAAATACAACCAGTTCCAGTCTCTGAGCAACAGTGACAGGAACCCCCAATTTTCATCCTTCTTAAGTGAAGAGAGGTTAATATTTTAATTAAAATGAGTTATTTGTCCCAAAGTTTAAGGCAGTCTGATGTTTAGTCTGCAACTCAGCTCCACAGCAGACCAGAGTTCAAGCTGCAGGAGCAGTTTAGCATTTGTGCTCCAGGACAGGTGGGGGAACCTGGGTGAGGTGAGCTGGATTCAGCTACATGAAGCACATACGGAGATAGAGACAGAGACCCACACTGGAGCACTGGACTGAGCTCCCAATGTTCCAATAAGGAGCAGAAGGAGGGAGAATATGAAAAAAGAAGTCAGGACCACAAGGGGTGCACCCACCCACGGAGACATTGTGGCTGATCCATTGGGAGCCCACCAAGGCCAGCTGGACTGTGGCTGGAAAACCATGGGATAAAACCAGACTCCTTGAATTTGGCGGACAATGAGGGCTGCTGAGAAAGCAAGGACAATGGCACCGGGTTTTGATCCTACTTGATGTACTGGCTTTGTGGGAGCCTAGCAAGTTTGGATGTTCACCTTCCTAGACCAGGATTTAGGGGGGAGGACTTTGAACTTTCCACTGGGCAGGAAACCCTGACTGCTCTTCGGTCAGGATATGGAGGAGGAGGAGGGGGGGAAGGGGGGAGGAGTGGAAGGAGTTGGAGGGAAGTGGGAGGCTGGTAGGAGGCAGAAATTTCTTTTTTTCCAATTTTAAAAAAAACTAAGAAAAAAGGAGGATAGCTTACAAACTTTTTGTTGGATGTCCAATGGTTAAAGCTCTAGTGAAAATATTCTTATGGGAGACCTTGAGCTGCTAGGTAAAATTTTTACAAAAAAACAGTTTCCAATAGAGAGCTTAAAACAGCTGCCTAACAGGTACTCAAGCAGGTAAAGTATAAATCAACAGAAAAAGTATACAATAATCAACAAATACAGTATATTAATTATAATTCACCTATGGCAAGTGTGTATATTAAATGTAAAACTTATTCTACAAAAGTTTTATGAAAAATTCTGCTTATGGCTAAATCTTCTCAGTTTTGCTAGTTAAGATATTAAACTCTTAATTTAAACCAGTAGCCTGTCTGATATAAAAGGACAGGATAGATTCTGGAAAATGGTTTAACAAAATATTGACTATGATCAATGTCTCTTATACTAAACAGTAGATTCATTGATAATTTTAAGATTGATTCCTGGACAATTGCCTTGGCTAAATTAAAAGGCCAAAAACAATGGTCATTTCCCAGATCATTGCTACAATTTATGCACCTGAATTTTGGTAATGTTATAGCAAAAAAATCCCTTAAAGGATTTTTTATATTTATTTATTTATTAATTTTTTCCATTAACAGCTTTAATTGGATGTGGGGCAATAGAACTATTCTTAGCACAATTATGTATGTGGGGTTTCCCTGCAGACTCCCCAGAGTGATGGTTCCTGTAATGATTTTTTGGGGGAAATGGCTCCCAACAGATCCCCCTTTCTCTTATATAAAGGCATGTAGTTATTATGTGGAGAGCACCAGTCAGAGTCAACCATGGT
This sequence comes from Microtus agrestis, assembly GCA_902806775.1. Classification (NCBI taxonomy): domain Eukaryota; kingdom Metazoa; phylum Chordata; class Mammalia; order Rodentia; family Cricetidae; genus Microtus; species Microtus agrestis. The sequence continues at coordinate 27,125 of CADCXT010003221.1, read as the reverse complement.
GTCATATCTAAAGGAGAAGGGACTGAGATAAGGAGAGACCCTCCTCTCAAGTGTTGAAGCAATTTACCACTCCTGGGAACAGAGGGGTGCCTGATGATTCTTAGGTCGAGTGGGGACCAGGCCTTTTACTTTCCCCTTACCTGTCCTAGGGTTCCCAGGGCCCTGTCTTAGGTAGGGGGATTATCCTGGCATAAGTCGCCCGTCCTTGGAGCTCCTCAAATAAATGGCATCTAGCAGGATTAAAGTAAACAGATCACAGGGCACCCTGTCTTAGGCCATGTGGAGAGCGCCCTCATACCTGTACCATGCCATGTTGAGCCGGTTTCTACAACCTCTGTATGGTGTGCTATTCAGGCGAGGATCCACACTAACTCCCGTCATTGGGCCCCTGCATCTATCATTAATGAAAAGACTGTGAGGAGTTCCTCAAACAAAAGATATAATGATATAATTTTGGCACCAATAACTCCATCTCCAGACAAGAAGAAAGGGCTTTTTCCCAACCCAGTATTCACCTTTTAGTCTGGCCTAGGGTATGTCCTCCTTCCTAAGTGCCTACTTCACATAAAGTTACGTGTGCTGCCTGCCAAAAGTTAGGGCAGTGTAAGAGGGATCAAAATCTAAAATTTTTAACATATGCATTAAACCCAAAAACTTTACAGCATGTGTCAAACTTTTCCCATCATCTATAAGCAGTTACAGATATCATTAGATCAATTTCAGGAGGAGTACAATGACATACATTGGTGTTATCAAATACCACCAGTTCCAGTCTCTGAGCAACAGTGACAGGAATCCCCAATTTTCCCCCTTCTTAAGTGAAGACAGGTTAATATTTTAATTAAAATGATTTCTGTGTCATAAAGTTTAAGGCAGTCTGATGTTTAGTCTGCATCTCAGCTCCAAAGCAGACCAGAGTTCAAGCTGCAGAAGCAGTTTAGCATTTGTGCTCCATGAGAGGTGGGGGAACCTGGGTGAGGAGAGCTGGATCCAGCTACATGAAGTACATCCAGGCACTTATGTCAGCCGGGTCTCCCTGGACTCTGGAGGCAGGATGACTCCCTGCAGAGTGGTGTAACTGGTTTTGTCAGCAGGCACTCCTTTCCTTAGGTGCAGGGAAGACCGGACCAAGGACCTCTCCTCAATCACCTCTGGAAGTCTGGAACTCCTCTGTGTCTGCCGCCTCCACATCACATCCAGATTTTATTTTCTTTCTGTAAAAAAAAGCACAAACACATCCTCGACCCCAAATATATATTCAGGTCGGGTTTTTTCATGATGCATTGCAAGGGTTTTTCACCTTGTCTTAGCAAATGTCAGCTTGGTTTCATCAAGCCAGATCCGTTTGCATCAGGATCTGCTGGCAACTTTTATGAGTTGCTTTGAAGGAGCCTTGTTATGCTCCATAATTTTTATTATTATTAGCCATATATGCAGTTCCTCCATTGGAAGAGCAATTTGTTAAATTTAGCATAAAATCCTTTAAGGGATTTTTTGCTATATCAGTAGCAAAATTCAGGTGCATAAATTGTAGCAATTATCTGGGAAAAGACCATTGTTTTGGGCCTTTGAATTTAGCAAAGGCAATTGTCCAGGAATCAATTTTAAAATTATCAATGAATCTACTGTTTAGTATAACAAACATTGATCATAGTCAATATTTTGTTAAACCATTTTCCAGAATCTATCCTGTCGTTTTATATCAGAAAGGCTACTGGTTTAAATTAAGAGTTTTATATCTTAACTAGCAAAACTGAGAAGATTTAGCCATAAGCAGCAATTTTTATAAAACTGTTGTAGAATAAGTTTTACATTTAATATACACGCTTGCCATAGCTGAATTATAATTAATATACTGTATTTGTTGTTTTTTGTATACTTTATCTGTTGATTTATACTTTACCTGCTTGAGTACCTGTTAGGCAGGTGTTTTAAGCTCTCTATTGGAAACTGTTTTTGTAAGAATTTTACCTAGCAGCTCAAGGTCTCTCATAAGAATTTTATAACTAGAGCTTTAACCATTGGACATCCAACCAAAGGTTTGTAAGCTATCCTCCTTTTTTTATTGGAAAAAAAGAAATTTCTGCCTCCTCCCCGCCTCCCATTTCCCTCCCCCTCCTCCCACTCCTCCCCCTCCCCCCCTCTTCCGACTCCATATCCAGACTGAAGAGCAGTCAGGGTTCCCTGCCTGTGGAAAGTTCAAAGTCCTCCCCCATCAAACCTTGTCTAGGAAGGTGAACATCCAGCCTGGGTAGGGTCCCACAAAACCAGAACATGAAGTAGGATCCAAACCCGGTGCCATTGACCTGGGCTGCTCAGCAGCCCTCATTGTCCGCCAAATTCAAGGAGTCCGGTGAAGGCGTAAGTCACGAACAATGCCACACCAATTTGGAGTTATAATTAATAGGATGTTATTTATTTAAAAAGGGAAAACTTACAGACCACCATCCCGGACAACAGCCATCTGCGCAACAAGGAAGGGAGTCTAGTCTCCAGCGGAGCAGGAAGTGAAGAGAGAGAGAAAGGAAATAGCCGCTTCTTTTAAAGGGAGAGAAACCACGCCCCAATGGGCTGGTATCTCAGCAGCTATTGGTTGGAGGGGCGGAAGGACCTCCCGCAACACCTCCCCCTTTTGTTTAAGTAAGAAAGTTCTAAACCTACTACAAAATTATATACAATAAGTACAAATATCCTATTCTAACTAGCTTAGGTCTTGTATAATAAATAACTTGGCCAAGTCATGAGAGAAAAGTAACTATATTTATATAGTCTTCAACCCCATCGAAGATCTGAGAAGGGAAATAATGTTACCTGAGTAATTAGGAAGTTCAGTAAAACAACTTCCAAAACATGCAACAAATCACAGAGACAACTAGCTACCTGGGCAATCACCCAAAGTCATGTTTGCAGCGTCGAAGCAACCAACTTTGGCTAAGGCCTAACATAACTGACATACCATTTTCAAAGGCAAGCAACTTTTCAAAACTATCTTACCCTGTCTTGGCAGGATATGACAGTCCTGATTTATCCATTGATGCACGCTCTGTATCTCTGTCAGTGGTTGAGGTATGGGCATTTCTTTGCCCCAATGCCAGTTCTGCCAAAAAGAAAAGCTCCAGGTGGAGTGTCGTTGGTGCTCAACATTCTCTCGGGAATAGAGCGGTGTTGCCAGGAGCAATTGTGTCTCACTACCACAAAACTCTGAGTTAGATTAAAGGCCATTTTCTACAGCTCTTTGAAGAGGTCGAAGACCGTCTGTCTATACTGAGTGTAATCTCTATATATCTAAAGAACCTGATTAGTCTAATTATAAATGACAAACTTAGATGACTATAATCTATATAATTCTCAATATCTATCTAACTTAAAGACTAAGACAATAAACGACTGTGAAACAAATAAGGACAAGGACCTCCAAATATAAACAATGTACAAATATACATTGCAATATGGTAAATATATATCAATATACAAACAATATATGAGTATCTTAATCAGAGGTAGAAATGTACACTGCAATATGGTAAATATATACAATATATATATATCAATACAATATATGTCAATACATAAAAAATGTTTTAAACAGAGGTAGAAACATGCATGCATACAATAGTCAATATAATTTAACTTTGTATCAATATACAAAAATCGATATCAATATATTTGTCTAAAAACAGTAAATCACAATTATAAATCTATTATCCCATCAATCCCTTTTTTTTTCAAAATGATCCCTGAGCTTATAAAATTCCTCCCTCACCCTCCCAACCCCTAAATGATGTCCCTAAACCCAGGGGCAAACTTTACTGGGAGAGGGGACGTCGTCCTCTAGAATTACTTCCAGCTGTCATGGGGGCGACGTTCTTTCTGGGGGATCCTGTGAAAGTAAAATGATGGTTAAATTTCAAGATCAATGTCTTTTAAAATTGCAAATAGTCTCTGAGTATTTTGTGGAGGTCTGGCCAGAATGTTGTACAAGATGTGCACCACTTCAGCTAACCAAGTTGGGATCGTCTTGTGCAGTTGGTACCCAAAACAGGTCTTGTAGTAGCGCTATCAGTATCATGACGTCATATCAACCAGGTAGAGTTGTTGTTGTGGGGCCCCATCTTCTTCCTGGAAACTTCAAATGTCACTTCAGGAAAGACTCATTGTTCATTGTGAAAAACTTAAGCATTAATCATATAGACATATATAGACATATGTATATATTCAATGAAAGGCATGATAGATATATTCAATGAAAAGTATGATAGACATGAAGAAAAGCAAAGATGTTTTCTAAACTCATATTTCTTTCTGTCCCATATCATGGCTCTTGACATGAGTCAGAAACTCCAGAAACTCTGGGTTTTTCTCTTACCAACAGGCTTGGAATTGGAGAGGGACTGAGCCAGAGTCCAACTTCAAAAACAGCTCTATAAATTTAGAAATATGGTTTAATATATTATACTTACACAACCCATTCCGTTTTCTTGATATTTCCTATTGTGCAGGTATTTTTCCATCTGTCAGTATCCAAACATCCAGGGTCCTTTGAATTTTTCAAAGATGAATGTTTTCCTATGGAGATAAGAACAGAACCCTGCCCCCATTCTATATGTTTTTCTTACCACGTGTATGAATATCATCATTGTGGATGGGTTGTCATTTCTCCTTTCCAAGAGGTTTCTCCTCTTCAAATCGAAACTTTATTAATTTTGATGGTATCCACAATTTTTCTTCTCCTGTGGAAACAAGAGCAAAACCCCTTCCCCAACGTAGCACATTTCCTGGCTTCCATTGAGAGGTCAACACATCTTTGAAATAAATCGGTTGATTTAGTTCAACAGACTTTTCCATTATCCAATGTCTTTCTGCTGCTGTCGTTCCTTTCTCATTAGCGTTAAGAAAATTCAAGGTTAACATCCGAACTGGCTAATTATAATTCAGATATGGCAAGTGTGTATATTAAATGTAAAACTTATTCTACAACAGTTTTATAAAACATGAGGCTTATGGCTAAATCTTATCAGTTTTGCTTGTTAAGATATTAAGTTCTTAATTTAAACCAGTAGCCTGTCTGATATAAAAGGACAGGATAGAATATGGATAATGGTTTAACAAAATACTGACTAGGTTCAAGGTTTCTTATACTAAACAGTAGACTCATTGATAATTTTTAAGATTGATTCCTGGATATTTGCCTTTGCTAAATTCAAAGGCCAAAAACAATGGTCTTTTCCCAGATCATTGCTACAATTTATGCACCTGTATTTTGCTAAAGCTATAGCAAAAAATCCCTTAAAGGATTTTATGCTAAATTTTACAATTGGCTCTTCCAATGGAGGAACTGCATATATGGCTAATTATAATAAAAATTATGGAGCATAACAAGGCTCCTTCAAAGCAACTCATACAAGTTGACAGCAGATCCTGATGCAAACGGATCTGGCTTGTTGACACCAAGCTGACCTTTGCTAAGACAAGGTAAAAAGCCCTTGCAATGCAGCATGAAAAAACCCGACCTATATATATTTGGGGTCGAGGATGTGTTTGTGCTTTTTTCACAGAAAGAAAATGAATTCTGAACGTGATGTCGAGGCTGCGGACACAGAAGAGTTCCAGACTTCCAGAGGTGATTGAGGAGAGATCTTTGGTCCGGTCTTCCCTACCCCCAAGGAAAGGAGTGCCTGCTGACAAAACCAGCTACACCACTCTGCATGGTGTCACCCAGCCCCCAGAATCCAGGGAGACCCGGCTGACATAAGGGCCAGGATGTGCTCCATGTACCTGAAACCAGCTCGCCTCACCCTGGCTACCCCACCTGTCCAGGAGCACAAATGCTAAACTGCTTCTGCAGCTTGAACTCTGGTCTGCTTTGGAGCTGAGTTGCAGACTAAACATCAGACTGCTTTAAACCTTGGGACACAGAACTCATTTTAATTAAAATATTAACCTCTCTTCACTTAAGAAGGGGGAAAATTGGGGGTTCCTGTGACTGTTGCCCAGAGGCTGGAACTGGCGATATAGGATAACAACAATGTAGGTCATTGTACTCCCACTGAATTTGAGCTAATGATACTTGTAACTGCTTATAGATAATGGGTAAAGTCTGACACATGTTGTAAAGTGTTTGGTTTTAATGCATAGGTTTAAAAATTTTGGATTTTGAGCCCTTTTACACTGCCCTAATTTTTTGGCAGGCAGCACACGTAACTTTATGTGGAGTAGGCACTTAGGAATGTGGTCATTCCATAGGCCAGACTAAAAGGTGAATACTGGGTGGGGAAAAGCCCTTTCTTCTTATCTGGAGATGGAGTTACTGGTGCCAAAACTATATCATTATATCTTTTGTTTGAGGAGCTCTTCAGAGTCTTTTCATTAATGACAGACGCAGGGACCCAATGACGGGAGTTAATGTGGATCCTCACCTGAAGAGCACACCATACAGAGGTTGTAGAAACCGGCTCAACATGGCATGGTTCAGGTATGAGGGTGCTCTCCACATGGCCTAAGACAGGGTACCCTGTGATCTGCTTACTTTAATCCTGCTAGATGCCTTTTACTTGAGGAGCTCCAAGGACGGGCGACTTATGGCAGGATAATCCCCCAACCTAAGGCAGGGCCCTGGGAACCCTAGGAAGGGTAAGGGGAAAAAAAAAAGGCCTGGTCCCCACTTGACCTAGTAGTCATCGGGCACCCCTCTGTTCCCAGGAGAGAGGGATCACTTCACCACCCGAGAGGAGGGTCTCTCTCTGTCTCAGTCCCTTCTCCTTTGCTCTGACACCATGGTTGACTCTGACTGGTGCTCTCCACTTGATAGCTGCCTGCCTTTGTATGGGAGGGGGAGGGGATCCGTTGGGAGCTGTTTCCCCTAGAGATCATTGCAGGAACCATCGCCCTGGGGAGACTATGGGGAACCCCACACCCATGGTTGTACTGGGATTGGTTCTGTTGCCCCACACCCAGTTGAAGCTGTTAATGGAGAAAAATAAAATAAATAAAAAAAAAAAAAGAAAATTCAAGGTTAATAGAGCATTATGTAATCTATTTCTGGGGGTATTTTCAGTCCCTTTCTGTTTGTTCAGCATATCCTTTATAGTACGATTTGATCTTTCTATAACTGCCTGTCCTGTAGGATTATTTGGTATACCTGTAATGTGTTTTATATTATAATAGTCAAAAAAGCGTTTCATTTTCTTAGATACATATGCTGGACCATTATCTGTCTTTATTTGTGCAGGTATACCCATGATGGCCATAACTTCCAATAAATGTGTGATTACTGAATCAGCCTTTTCTGAACTCAGGGCAGTAGCCCATTGAAAACCTGAATACGTGTCTATGGTGTGGTGTACATATTTTAATTTACCAAATTCCATAAAGTGGAACACATCCATCTGCCAGATTTCATTTCTCTTAGTACCCTTTGGGTTACTCCCTGCAGGCAACGGTGTTTGATTATAGAAAGAACAAGTAGGACATCTCTTTATAATGTCTTTAGCTTGTTGCCAAGTAATGGAAAATTCTTTCTTTAGGCCTTTACTATTGAAATGATGCTTTTTATGAAATTCTGAGGCCTGCAACACACTTCCAATCAATAATTGATCAATCTCAGCGTTGCCTTGGGCTAGAGGACCAGGCAGACCTATATGGGACCGGATGTGTGTTATGTACATCGGACAAAGCCTGTTCCTGATTATGTCTTGTACCTGGATAAACAATGAAGTCAACTCTGTGTCATCTGGTATAAATTCAGCGGTTTCATTATGCAAGATAACTCTTTCTGCATATTGAGAATCTGTAACTATATTAAGAGGTTCTTTAAAATCCCTTAGCACCATAAGAATGGCATATAATTCTGCCTTCTGGACAGAATTATAAGGGCTTTGTTCCACCTTACTCAATTCATCTGACTTGTAACCTGCTTTCCCTGATTTATTCGCATCAGCATAGAAGGTACGGGCTCCAGTTATTGGAGCATCACGTACAATATTAGGAAGAATCCAAGAAGTTCTCTTTATGAGGTTAAGTCTACCACTTTTGGGATAGTTGCTATTAATTTCTCCCAAAAAATTAGCACAAGCTCTTTGTCACGGTTCATTGTCTTCCCATAACTTTTTTATTTCTTCAGTAGTAAAAGGCACTATAATTTCTGCTGGGTCTATACCTGCTAGTTGACGAAGTCTCAGCTTACCTTTTATAATTAATTCAGAGACTTTTTCCACATAAGTTTTTAATTTTTTACTTGGTTTATTAGGTATAAATATCCACTCTAAAATAATATCTTCCCTCTGCATTAGAATCCCAGTAGGAGAAATTCTGGAAGGCAATATGACTAGGATGCAGCTGAGATTTGGGTTCACCCTATCCACATGTGCCTCCTGTAATTTTTCCTCAATCATTGTCAGTTCCTTTTCTGCTTCAGCTGTCAGTTTTCTTGGACTACTCAAATCTTTATCACCATCTAAGGTTTTGTTTAAATGAACTATTAGATCAGGTGTTATCCCAACAGCTGGTCGTAGACTGGAAATATCTCCTAACAATCTTTGGAAGTCATTAAGAGTCTTTAACCAGTCTCTCCTAATTTGTGCCTTTTGCGTTTTAATTTTCTCTAACCCTATTCTGTAACCTAGGTAGTTAATAGAATTTCCTCTTTGAATCTTTTCAGGGGCAATTTGTAATCCCCACCTAGGCAAGACTTTCTTTACTTCTTCAAACATCCTTTCTAAAGTATCTTTATTTGAATCAGATAACAAGATGTCTTCCATGTAATGATAAATTATGGCCTTGGGGAATTGTTTACGAATTATTTCCAATGGCTTACTTACAAAATATTGGCACAATGTAGGACTATTGAGCATACCCTGTGGGAGGACAGTCCATTGATATCTCCTATTAGGCTGAGAATTATTATAAGTAGGCACTGTGAAGGCAAATTTTTCTCTATCCTTTTCTTGTAATGGTATAGTGAAAAAACAATCTTTCAAATCAAGAACTATAAGAGGCCATCCTTTTGGTAGTAGAGAAGGCAAAGGAATTCCAGATTGTAGTGGGCCCATAGGTTGAATTACTTTGTTGACAGCTCTTAGATCTGTCACCATTCTCCATTTACCAGATTTCTTTTTTACAACAAACACAGGAGAATTCCAAGGGCTGGTTGATTCTTCAATATGGTGAGCATCTAGTTGCTCTTGCACCAGCTGTTCCAATGCCTGCAATTTATCTTCAGCTAAAGGCCACTGTTTGATCCATATTGGCTTCTCAGTTAGCCATTTTAAAGGTAGGGCTGTTGGTACCTCTAAAGGTTTGGTATTTGTTGTATGTTCTTGTACAGCCTGAATGGCTGGTGACCTTTTTCCATAATACCGCATCATATCTTTCCTAGAATTATGAGTTCCTGGAACTACAGGAATGTTAATCTGGGTATTCCATTGCTGTAGCAGGTCACGGCCCCATAAATTTATGGCAATATTGGCTATATATGGCCTTAGTCTTCCTATTTGCCCTTCGGGCCCTATGCATTCAACCCATCTTGTGCTTTGTTTTACACGAGATAGGGTTCCAATTCCCAGAAACTGAACATCTACCTCTTGAAGAGGCCAATTCGGATGCCAGGATTCTGGAGTAATGATACTTACATCCGCACCTGTGTCTAATAAGCCTTCAATAAAAGTGCCATTTATACAGACTCTTAGCTTTGGTCTTCGATCATTAATAGAAGTCTGCCAAAATATACGTTTACTCTGTCCTACTGAGTTTTTTGAGTCATCCTCCATGCGTAATTCATCATTTAGACCAGTATTACTTTTTACAGCAGAAATTGGAGCTTTTAATTTTCTTGGTGAGGCATGTTCTCCACTGTGACTGGGAATGACTGGGCCACTGTTGGCTTGGGGGCCTGCGAGAGGCCCCTCAAGGAGTTTCCCGGCGGTATCGGGTTGCCTTGTTTGTCTGATGTTGACCTGCATTCGTTGGACCAATGTCGGCCTTTACCGCATCACCTACATATACCTGAAGGCCTAGGTCTCCTATTCTTGTCATTCCCAGAGGAGATATTATTCCTAGAAATTCTGTGCCTGCAATCCCTTTTCAGATGTCCTAATTTACCACAATTAAAACACCTGGCAGTTTGATGTCTCCTCATTGCTGTGGAAACTGCTTCTCCTACCCAAGATTCATCATTATAGCTAAACGCCTCAACATTCATCGTATGCTGAATCCATTCATCCATAGGTGCTGATCTAGACTTTAAAGGCCCAATTATCTTTTTGCATTCTATGTTTGCATTCTCGAAAGCTAGAGATTCAAGAAGTATTCGTCTAGATTCTGGGTCTGTTACCCCTATGTCCAGAGCCTTAATTAATCTTTGCAAAAAGTCAATAAAGGGTTCTCTCTGTCCCTGCCTAATTCTCGTATATGATTCAACCCTTTTTCCTGGATCTTGTATCCTATTCCAAGCATTTAAAGCTGCTTGGTGACATAGACACAGTACTTCATCGTCATAAAGTGCTTGGACCTGTGGATCAGCATATTCTCCTGCACCAAGAATTTGATCTTGGGAAACCTCAATACCTTTTGCTCTTCCTTGTTGTTCCATATGTTTGGATTCTTCTCTGAAATAAATTCCAAACATCAAGGAAGGTCCCTTATCTAAAACTGCAGACACTAACTGATGGAAATCCTAGGGGGTAGCTCTAGCATTAGAAGCCCAAGTCCTTATCATTTCCTTTACATATGCATTTTGCAAGCCAAAATTAATTATAGCCTTCTTAATTTCTTTTAGATCATTCATTGCTATTGGTGTCCATCTAGCTTCTCTGACTCCCTTTGAGCCTTTAGAAGTTGACGCTTTGTCAGAATTAAGTATAGGGTATGCTGCTAAAACCTTAGGTAAGCCAGTTCTAATAGCTGGTGTTGGCATTGGATCCTGTCCTTGTGCCTTATTACTCTGTTCACCAGCTCCAATAATTTCTTCAATCAGTTCAAGTCTTTGTATTATTGCCTCTTTTGAATCCTGAATCTCCTGACCTATGGTTCTTAGGAGTACCATATTCTTCCTAAATGATAGAATATTCAAAAGAATACTAAAACCTAGTAGCCAGTAAATTAAGTTATCCTCATAGTCATATAAACCTTGCATGATAAGACCCATTGTATTGGTAGCCCAAACAGTTAAATTCATGTTGGAAACGAAAACTGCCATCTTACCTATTATCCAGCTGGCCTCGAACTCACCAAAATCCGCCTGTCTCTGCTTCCCGAGTGCTGGGATTAAAGGTGTGCACCACCACCGCCTGGCCGGCCTTGAACTCACAGAGATCCGGCCTTGAACTCACAGAGATCCGTCTGCCTCTGCCTCCCGAGTTCTGGGATTAAAGGCGTGTGCCAATACTGCCCAGCCGGCCTCAGAGATCGTCCTGCCTCTCTGGATATTATGGGCCTGAAGGCCGAGTGTATCTCGGACTCAGCACTGGGGCCTAAGTCACAAACTAAACAAAAAAACGGTGTACACGGAACCATAAACCCAGAATCCAGGGGTAGAGAAGAGTAACCCGGAAGCCTTGTATGCCTCCACGTGACAGAGTCACCCTGAGGGGTTGCAGCTTCCGCAACTGGCAACCGCGTGCTCTGGTTCGCACCACTTAAGAGCTATACTTGCAAGGGAGATTTAAAAACAACTCAGAAAAGAGTAAACCACGCAGGCAGAGATTACGCGGGCCTGTGGAGTTTAAATCCACGTGGGGAGGCAGAATAGGGTGCGTGGGGACTTGAAGTCAATCTGAGGTGTCTAAAAAAGCAAAAGAATTGCAGCATGAAAAGCCAGTGAGTGATAATTTATATTAAATTGCTGGCTCCATGCACAAGGCACAGGTCACACAGCCACCACAAGGCACAGGCCGCGGCTGAGAAGGGAGGGCTTGCGCCCAGCCGAACTTGCGGCCAGCAGCCAAGCGGGGGAAGGAGAGGTCCTAAAAGCCAAACGTTCGGGCGCCAAAATGAAGGCGTAAGTCACGAAAAATGCCACACCAGTTTGGAGTTATAATTAATAGGATGTTATTTATTTAAAAAGGGAAAACTTACAGACCACCGTCCCGGACAACAGCCATCTGCGCAACAAGGAAGGGAGTCTAGTCTCCAGCGGAGCAGGAAGTGAAGAGAGAGAGAAAGGAAATAGCCGCTTCTTTTAAAGGGAGAGAAACCACGCCCCAATGGGCTGGTATCTCAGCAGCTATTGGTTGGAGGGGCGGAAGGACCTCCCGCAACAGTCCGGTTTTGTCCCATGCTTTTTCAGTCACAGTCCAGCTGGCCTTGTTGGGCTCCCAATGGATCAGCCACACTGTCTCCCTGGGTGGGTTCACCCCTTGTGGTCCTGACTTCTTTGCTCATATTCTCCCTCCTTCTGTTCCTCATTGGAACCTTGGGAGCTCAGTCCAGTGCTCCAGTGTGGGTCTCTGTCTCTATCTCCATCCATCGTCAGATGAAGGTTCTTTATTTATCTCTAGAAACCAATTATGAGTGAGTACATCCCATGTTCATCTTTTTGGGTCTGTGTTACCTCACTCATGATAGTGTTTTCTATTTCCATCCATTTGCATGCAAAATTCGCGAAGTCATTTTTTTTTACCACTGAGTATTAGAGTAATGTATATATATATATACATATTCCACACTTTCTTCATCAATTCTTCCATTGAAGGACATCTAGGTTGTTTCCAGGTTGTGGCTATTACAAATAATGCTGCTATGAACATAGTTGAACAAATTTCCTTGTCATATGATCGGGCCTCTTGTGGGTATATTCCCAAGAATGGTATTGCATCGTCCATGGGTAGGATGATCCCGAATTTCCTGAGAAACCGCCACACTGCTTTCCAAAGTGGTTGTACAAGTTTGCATTCCCACCAGCAATGGATGAGGGTACCCCTTTCTCCACAGCCTCTCCAGCAAAGGCTATCATTGGTGTTTTTGATATTAGCCATTCTGACAGGTGTAAGATGATATCTCAATGTTGTTTTGATTTGCATTTCCCTGATCGCTAAGGAGGCTGAGCATGACCTTAGGTGTCTTTTGGCCCTTTGAACTTCTTCTATTGAGAATTCTCTCTTCAGATCACTGCCCCAATTTTAATTGGCTTAATTATCATTTTAAAGTCTAGCTTCTTGAGTTCTTTATATATTTTGGAGGTCAGACTTTTGTCTGTTGCGGGATTGGTGAAGATCTTCTCCTAGTCAGTTTGTTGCCTTTTTGTCTTAGTGACAGTTTCCTTTGCTTTACAGAAGATTCTCAGTTTCAGTAGGTCCCATTTATTCAATGTTGCCCTTAATGACTGTGCTGCTGGTGTTATACCTAGGAAGCGATCGCGTGTGCCCATCTGTTGTAGGGTACTTGAGCCTAGTACTCGTTATTTAAGTGTCCTTGCCATTCAAAGACAGAAGTTTGAGGTTAGATCCAAGTATCCTTGCAAAAAGTTGATTGTGCCTATGCAGGTTATTGTAACCCATGGACTGTTGAATCTGAGAGAATGGAGGCCCCAAAATCTCTCGGGCCTGCAGATGGCCAGCCTAGCTCCAGGTTCCGAGAAAGATGCTGTCTCAGCTGAATCAGGTGTAGAGTGATAAATCAGAGCACCCAGCCTCCTCTTCCGGTATCTGTGCATGGAAAGTACACTAAATGTATGCACATATGTATGCAAAAACACACACATACACGTGTATACACAGAACACACACACTTATACACACTAGTGTACAGACACAAAGAAGGAGGGGGAGGCTAAGGTTTTGCCTGGATACTAATATTTTGCTGTTCTTTAAATTCTTTTTTTTTTCTGCTCAGGCCCAGGCGTCAGCGGCAGACCGGGCTCAAGCTCAGGCCCAGGCGGCAGCGGCGGACCGGGCTCAGGCTCAGGCCCAGGTGGCAGCGGAGGAGCAGGCTCAGGCTCAGGCCCAGGCGGCAGCGGCGGACCGGGCTCAAGCTCAGGCAGCAGCGGCAGACCAGGCTCAAGCCCAGGCGGCAGCGGAGGACCGGGCTCAGGCCCAGGCCCAGGCAGAAGCTGCGGACCGGGCTCAGCCTCAGGCCCAGGAGGCAGCGGCGGACCGGGCTCAGGCTCAGGCCCAGGTGGCAGCGGAGGACCGGGCTCAGGCCCAGGCAGCAGCAGCGGTCCAGGCTCAGACCCAGGCGGCAGCAGCAGACCAGCTTAGGCGGCGGCAGACCTGAGGGGACCTGAACGGCGGTGGACGACTTGTTGGCTACCAAGTCTAGTTTCTTGAGTTCTTTATATTTTTTGGAGATCAGACCTTTGTCTGTTGCGGGGTTGGTGAATATCTTCTCCCAGTCAGTGGGTTTCCTCTTTGTCTTAGTGACAGTTGCCTTTGCTTTACAGAAGCTTCTCTGTTTCAGTAGGTCCCATTTATTCAATGTTGCCCTTAATGACTGTGCTGCTGGGGTTATACCTAGGAAATGATCGCATCTGCCCATCTGTTGTATGGTTCTTGAGTGAGTACTCGTAAGTTAAGTGTCCTTGCCATTCAAAGACAGAAGTTTGAGGTTAGATCTAAGAATCCTTGTCAAAAGTTGATTGTGCCTATTCAGGTTACTGTAACCCATGGACTGTTGAATCTGAAAAGAATGGAGACCTCAAATTCTCTAGGGCCTGCAGTTGGCCAGCCTAGCTCCAGGTTCAGAGAAAGATGCTGTCTCAGCTGAATCAGGTGTAGAGTGATAGATCAGTGCTCCCAGCCTCCTCTTCCCGTCTCTGTGCATGGGGGTTACACTAAATGTATGCACACATGTATGCATAGAACACACATATGTGTATGAAAAGGACACACACTCATGTATGCACAGAACACACAGACGTGTATGCAGAGAACACACACATACATGGGTATACACAGAACACACACATATACACACTAGTGTACAGACATAAAGAAGGAGAGGGAGACTGAGGTTTTGCCTGGATTCTAATATTTTGCTGTTCTTTAAAGTCTTCCTTTTTCCTTAGGGTTTCTCTGTGTAGATTTAGAGTCTGGCCTGAATGTTGCTCTGTCGGCCAGGCTGGCCTCAAACTCACAGAGATTCGACTAACTCTGCCTCCCAAGTGCTGGGATTAAAGGCATGTGGCGCCACCACCAATCCAGTTAAAAAAAATTGAGCCAGACCAGGCTCAGGCCCAGGCACAGGCAGCAGCGGCGGTCCGGGATCAAGCCCAGGCAGCAGCAGCAGACCGGGCTCAGTCCCAGGCGGCAGCGGCGGACCGGGCTCAAGCCCAGGCAGCAGCGGCGGACCAGGCTCAAGCCCAGGCCCAGGCAGCAGCGGCGGACCAGGCTCAAGCCCAGGCCCAGGAAGCAGCGGCGGACCGGGCTCAGGCTCAGGCCCAGGCGGCAGCGGCGGACCGGGCTCAGGCTCAAGCTCAGGCGGCAGCGGCGGTCCGGGCTCAAGACCAGGCGGCAGCGGTAGACCAGGCTCAGGCGGCAGCGGCGGACCGGGCTCAGGCCCAGGCACAGGCGGCAGTGGCAGTCCGGGCTCAAGCCCAGGCAGCAGCGGCAGACCGGGCTCAGGCCCAGGCGGCAGCGGCGGACCGTGCTCAAGCCCAGGCCCAGGAAGCAGAGGCGGACCGGGCTCAGGCTCAGGCCCCGGCGCCAGCGGCGGACCGGATTCAGGCTCAAGCTCAGGCGGCAGTGGCAGTCCGGGATCGAGCCCAGGCAGCAGCGGCAGGGCTCAGGCCCAGGCTCAGGCGGCAGCGGCGGACCGGGCTCAGGCCCAGGCACAGGCGGCAGCGGCGGTCTGGGCTCAAGCCCAGGCAGCAGCGGCAGACCAGGCTCAAGCCCAGGCCCAGGCGGCAGTGGCGGACCAGGCTCAAGCCCAGGCCCAGGCACAGCGGCAGACCGGGCTCAGGCCCAGCCAGCAGCAGCGGTCCAGGCTCAGGCCCAGGTGGCAGCAGCAGACCTGAGGGAACCTGAACGGCGGTGGACGACTTGTGGGCTACCGTGGTGGCAGGGACAGCGGGGACCGGTGCACAACACCAAGAGCAGATCTACCCACTACAATTAAAGCAAAGAGGTAGGCCATGGTTTGGTCAGGTCCCTGACAAAGGAGGAGCGGGGTACTGTTCCTGAACACCCTTCTGAGGGGTGAGAGGGATCTTGGCCCCCGCCAGGAGCCAGGAAACAGAGCGAGGGCATTCTGTAAGAGGAGCCCCTGGCCAGCAGGGAAACCTGATCCGGTTTTAAAAGACACATTAGATAGCTTTGATAGGAGGAGATGGGCAGGCGTCAATGTAAGAATTCACCCAATAATTGGAAAAGCAACATGAAAACACCAGAACCCAATGATCTTACAACAGAAGGACCTGAACACCCTAATACAGAAGAAGTGGAAAAAATTGACTTTATGAAAGCAATAGAGTCTCTTAAACAACATGTAAAAAGCACCCTTATAGAAATAGAGGAGAAGTATGACAAAAAGTTCGAAGAAATGAGTAAAAAGTTTGAAGGATTGAGTAAATACGTACATGAGACCCTGGGAAACCAAGAAAAAACGAACAAACAGGTAATGGAAACAGTCCAAGAATTGAAAACTGAAATGGAAGCAAGGAAGAAAACACAAACTGAGGACCAGCTGGATATGGAAAATCTAGGTCAGCAAGCAGAGCCTACAGAAACAAGTACAACCAATAGAATACAAGAGATAGAAGAAAGAATCTCAGATTCTGAGGACACCATAGAGAAAATAAATGCACTGATCAAAGAAAACAGCAAAGCCAACAAATTCTCATCACAAAACATGCAGGAAATATGGGACACAATAAAAAGACCAAACATAAGAATAATAGGAATAGAAGAAGGAGAAGAGTCACAGCTCAAAGGCCCAGAAAATATTTGTAACAAAATTATGGAAGAAAACTTTCCCAACATAAAGAAAGATATTCCTTTGAATATTCAAGAAGCATACAGAACACCAAACAGACTGGATCAAAGAAAAACATCCCCTCGCCATATAATAATCAAAACACAGAATATACAGGTTAAAGAAAGAATATTAAGAGCTGCAAAGGAAAAAGGCCAAGTAACTTATAAAGGTAAACCGATCAGACTTACACCCGACTTCTCTATGGAAACGATGAAAGCCAGAAGATCCTGGATAGAGGTATTTCAAAAACTAAGAGACCATGGATGCAGACCCAAACTTCTATACCCAACCAAGCTAGTGTTCACTATCAATGGAGAAAACAAGACATTTCAGGATAAGAACAAATTTAAACAATACGTAGCCACAAATCCAGCGCTACAGAAGGTAATAGAAGGAAAATCACAACCCAAGGAATCCAACACTGCCAACTCTGACTACAATAACTAAAGCATATAGCAAACCTTCACCAGCACAACTCAAAGAAGGGACACACACAAACTCTACTACCAAAAACAATAAGAATAACCGGAGTAAACAACCACTGGTCATTAATATCACTTAATATTAATGGTCTCAATTCACCTATAAAAAGGCGCAGGCTAAGAGATTGGATACGAAAACAGGATCCAACATTCTGCTGTTTGCAAGAAACACATCTCAACCACAAAGACAGGCATCTACTCAAAGTAAAAGGTTGGGAAAAGGTCTTTCAAGCAAATGGTCCTAACAAAAAAGCAGGTGTGGCCATACTAATTTCCAACAAAACTGACTTCAAACTAAAATCAATCAGAAGAGATCGAGATGGACACTTTATACTCATAACAGGAACAATTCATCAGGATGACATCTCAATCCTGAATATCTATGCCCCTAATATAAAAGCACCCACTTATGTAAAAGAAATATTACTAGAACTCAAGGCAGACATCAAACCACACACACTAGTAGTAGGAGACTTCAACACACCTCTCTCTCCAATGGACAGGTCAATCAGACAGAAACCGAATAGAGAATTAAGAGAATTATTGGAGGTAATGAAGCAAATGGACTTAACAGGCATCTATAGAACACTCCACCCAAATAGGAAAGAATATACCTTCTTCTCTGCAGCTCATGGAACCTTCTCAAAAATTGACCATATACTCGGAAACAAAGGAAGCCTCCACAGATATAAAAGAATATCAGTGTCCACCTGTGTCTTATCAGATCACCACGGATTAAAATTAGAAGGCAATAACAATGCTACCCCCAGAAAGCAAACAAACTCTTGGAAACTGAACATTCAACTACTGAACCACACCTGGGTCAAGGAAGAAATTAAGAAAGAAATTAAAGTCTTCCTTGAATTTAATGAAAATAAAGAGACAACATACTCAAACCTATGGGACACGATGAAAGCAGTGCTAAGAGGAAAGTTCATAGCACTAAGTGCTCACTTAAAGAAAACGGAGAAAACATACATTGGGGAATTAACATCACACCTGAAAGCTTTAGAAAAAAAGAAGCAGACGCGCCCAGGAGGAGTAGAAATAATCAAACTGAGGGCGGAAATCAACAAAATAGAAACACAAAAAATAGTCCAAAAAATCAATGAAACAAAAAGTTGGTTCTTGGAGAAAATCAACAAGATCGACAAACCCCTATCCAAACTAATTAAACAACAGAGAGAGAACACGCAAATAAATAAAATCAGAAATGAAAAGGGGGACATAACCACAGACACAGAGGAAATTCAGAGAATCATTAGATCTTACTACAAAAGCCAGTATGGCACAAAACTGGAAAATGCAAAAGAAATGGACATTTTTTTAAATAAATTCCATATACCAAAGCTAAACCAAGACCAGGTGAACGATCTAAATAGACCTGTTAGTCGTGAAGAACTAGAAACTGTTATCAAAAATCTCCCCTCCAAAAAAGCCCAGGACCAGATGGTGTCAATGCAGAATTCTACCAGAACTACCAAGAAGAGCTAATACCTATACTCCTTAAAGTATTTCACAATATTGAAACAGAAAAGTCTTTGCCAAATTCCTATTATGAAGCTACAGTTACCCTGATACCAAAACCACACAAAGACCCAACCAAGAAAGAGAATTACAGGCCTATCTCACTCATGAATATCGACGCAAAAATTCTCAATAAAATACTAGCAAACCGAATTCAAGAACACATCAGAAAAATTATCCATTATGATCAAGTAGGCTTCATCCCAGAGATGCAGGGCTGGTTCAACATACGCAAATCTATCAATGTAATCCACCATATAAATAGACTGAAAGAAAACAACCATATGATCATTTCATTAGATGCTGAAAAAGCATTCGACAAAATTCAACACCCTTTTATGATAAAGGTCTTGGAGAGACTAGGGATACAAGGGTCATATCTAAATATAATAAAAGCTATTTACAGCAAGCCGACAGCTAACATTAAATTAAATGGAGAAAAACTCAAAGCCATCCCACTGAAATCAGGAACAAGACAAGGCTGTCCACTCTCTCCATACCTCTTCAATATAGTGCTTGAAGCTCTAGCAATAGCAATAAGACAACATAAGGGGATCAAGGGGATTCGTATTGGAAAGGAAGAAGTTAAGCTTTCGTTATTTGCAGATGATATGATAGTATACATAAGCAACCCCAAAACCTCTACCAAAGAACTCCTACAGCTGATAAACACCTTTAGTAGCGTGGCAGGATACAAGATCAACTCCAAAAAATCAGTTGCCTTCCTATACAATAAGGATAAGGAAACAGAGAGGAAAATCAGAGAAGCATCACCTTTCACGATAGCCACAAAGAGCATAAAGTATCTTGGGGTAACCCTGACCAAGGAAGTGAAAGATCTATTTGTCAAGAACTTTAAGCCCCTGAAGAAAGAAATAGAAGAGGACACCAGAAAATGGAAGGATTTCCCTTGCTCTTGGATTGGGAGGATCAACATAGTAAAAATGGCAATTCTACCAAAAGCAATCTATAGATTCAATGCAATCCCAATCAAAATCCCATCAAAATTCTTCACAGATCTGGAGAAGACAATAATCAACTTTATATGGAAAAACAAAAAATCCAGGATAGCCAAAACAATCTTATACAATAAAGGACCGTATGGAGGCATTACCATCCCTGACTTCAAACTCTATTACAGAGCTACAATATTGAAAAAAGCTTGGTATTGGCATAAAAACAGAGAAGTCGACCAATGGAATCGAATAGAAGACCCTGACTTTAACCCACAAACCTATGAACACTTGATTTTCGATAAAGGAGCTAAAAGTATACAATGGAAAAAAGAGAGCATCTTCAACAAATTGTGCTGGCAAAACTGGATGTCAATCTGTAGAAGAATGAAAATAGACCCATATCTATCACCATGCACAAAACTCAAGTCCAAGTGAATTAAAGACCTCAATATCAGTCCAAACACACTGAACCTGATAGAAGAAAAGTGGGAAGTACTATACAACACGTGGGCACAGGAGACCACTTCCTACATATAACCCCAGCAGCACAGACAGTAAGGGCCTCATTGAATAAATGGGACCTCCTGAGACTGAGAAGCTTCTGTAAAGCAAAGGACCCTGTTGCTAAGACAGAAAGGCAACCCACTCACTGGGAGAAGATCTTCACCAACCCCGCAACTGAAAAAGGTCTGATCTCCAAAATATATAATGAACTCAAGAAACTAGACAGTAAAAGGCTAATCAACCCAATTATAAAATGGGGCACTGAACTGAACAGAGAATTCTCAACAGAAGAAGTTCAAATGGCCAAAAGACACCTAAGGTCATGCTCAACTTCCTTAGCGATCAGGGAAATGCAAATCAAGACAACTTTAAGATACCATCTTACACCTGTCAGAATGGCAAAAATAAAAAACACCAATGATAGCCTTTGCTGGAGAGGTTGTGGAGAAAGGGGTACACTCATCCATTGCTGGTGGGAATGCAAACTTGTGCAACCACTTTGGAAAGCAGTGTGGAGGTTTCTCAGGAAATTCGGAATCAACCTACCCCTAGACCCAGCAATACCACTCTTGGGAATATACCCAAGAGAGGCCTTATCATACAACAAAAGTATATGCTCTACTATGTTCATAGCAGCACTGTTTGTAATAGCCAGAAACTGGAAACAACCTAGATGCCCTACAATTGAACAATGGATGAAGAAAGTATGGAATATATACATTTTAGAGTACTACTCAGCAGTAAAAAACAAGGACTTCTTGAAGTTTTCAGGCAAATGGATGGAAATAGAAAACACTATACTGAGTGAGGTAAGCCAGACCCAAAAAGAGGAACATGGGATGTACTCACTCATATTTGGTTTCTAGCCATAAATAAAGGGCATTGAGCCTATAATTCGTGATCTTAGAGAAGCTAAATAAGAAGGAGAATCCAAAGAAAAACATATAGTCATCCTCCTGAATATTAACCTTCATCAGGCGATGAAAGGAGACAGAGACAAAGACCCATATTTTAGCACCGGACTGAAATCTCAAGGTCCAAATCAGGAGCAGAAGGAGAGAGAGCACGTGCAAGGAACTCAGTACCACGAGGGGTGCACCCACTCACTGAGAAAATGGGGATGTTCTATCGGGAACTCACCGAGGCCAGCTGGCCTGGGTCTGAAAAAGCAAGGGATAAAACTGGACTCGCTGAACATAGTGGACAATGAGGACTACTGAGAACTTAAGAACAATGGGAATGGGTTTTTGATCCTACTGCACGTTCTGGCTTTGGGGGAGCCTAGGAATTTTGGATGTTCACCTTACTAGACCTGGATGGAGGTGGGAGGTCCTTGGACTCCCCACAGGGCAGGGAACCCTGATTGCTCTTTGGGCTGTTGAAGGAGGGGGTCTTGATTGGGGGAGGGGGGAAATGGGAGGCGGAGGTGGGGAAGAGACAGAAATCTTTAATAAATGAATAAAAAATAAATAAATAATAAAAAAATTCTTTTTTTTCCTTAGTGTTTCTCTGTGTAGCTTTAAGCCTGTCCTGAAACTTGCTCTGTGGGCCAGGCTGGCCTCATACTCACAGAGATCCGACTACCTCTGCCTCCCAAGTGCTGGGATTAAAGGCATGTGGCACCACCACTCCAGTTAAATAAAATTGAGCCAGTATTTCACTATGTTACTTAGATGATACTGAAACTCATCACATAGAAGCTGGCCTCTAATTTCCGCAAATCCACTTACCTATTTCCTAAGTCTTTTTTTCTATTTTATTTATTTATTTATTTATTAAAGATTTCTGTCTCTTCCCCACCACTGCCCCGCCTTCCCTCCCCCTCCCCCAATAAAATCCCCCTTCCTTAATTGCCCAAAGAGCAATCAGGGTTCCCTGCCCTGTGGGAAGTCCAAGGACTACCCACCTCTATCCAGGTCTAGTAAGGTGAGCATCCAAACTGCCTAGGCTCCCACAAAGCCAATAGGTGCAGTAGGATCCACAACCCATTGCCATTGTTCTTGAGGTCTCAGTAGTCCTCATTGTCCACTATGTTCAGCGAGACCAGTTTTAACCCATGCTTTTTTAGACCTAGGCCAGCTGGCCTTGTTTTGTTCCTGACAGAACATCCCCACTGTCTCAGTATTTGAGTGCACCCCTCGTGGTCCTGAGTTCTCTGCTCATGTTCTCTCTCCTTCCACTCTTGACTTGGACCTTGAGATTTCAGTCCGGTACTCCAATGTGGGTCTCTGTCTCTGTCTCCTTTCATTGCCTGATAAAGGTTAATATTCAGGAGGATGCCTACATATTTTTCTTTGTGTTCTCCTTCTCATTTGGTTTCTCTAAGAGCCCGAATTATGGGCTCAATGACCTTTATTTATGGCTAGAAACCAAATATGACTGAGTACATCCCATGTTCCTCTTTTTGGGTCTGGCTTACCTCACTCAGGATAGTGTTTTCAATTTCCATCCATTGGCCTGCAAACTTCAAGAAGTCCTTGTTTTTTACTGCTGAATAGTACTCTAATACGTATATATTCCATACTTTCTTCATCCATTCTTCAATTGAAGGGCATCTAGGTTGTTTCCAGTTTCTGGCTATTACAAACAATGCTGCTATGAACATAGTAGAGCATATAATTTTGATGTATGATACGCCCTCTCTTGGGTATATTCCCAAGAGTGGTATTGCTGGGTCCATGGGTAGGTTGATCCTGAATTTTCTGAGAAACCTCCAGAGTGGTTGCACAAGTTTGCATTCCCACCAGCAATGGATGAGTGTACCCCTTTCTCCACAACCTCTCCAGCAAAGGCTATTGAAGGCATAAGTCACGAACAATGTCATACCAGTTTGGAGTTATGATTAATAGGGTGTTATTTATTTAAAAAGGAAAAAACTTAAAGATCACTGTCCCAGACAACAGCCATCTGCGCAACGAGGAAGGGAGTCTAGTCTCCAATGGAGCAGGAAGTAAAGAGAGAGCAGAAGGAAATAGCCACTTCTTTTAAAGGGAGAGAAACCACGCCCCAATGGGCTGGTAGCTCAGCAGCTGTTGGTTGGAGGGGCGGAAGGACCTCCCGCAACACCTCCCCCTTTTGTTTAAGTAAGAAAGTTCTAAACCTACTACAAAAGTATATACAATAAGTACAAATATCCTATTCTAACTAGCTTAGGTCTTGTATAATAAATAACTTGGCCAAGTCATGAGAGAAAAGTAACTACATTTATATAGTCTTCAACCCCATTGAAGATCTGAGAAGGGAAATAATGTTACCTGAGTAATTAGGAAGTTCAGTTAAACAACTTCCAAAACATGCAACAAATCACAGAGACAGCTAGCTACCTGGGCAATCACCCAAAGTCATGTTTGCAGCATCGAAGCAACCAACTTTGGCTGAGGCCTAACATAACTGACATACCATTTTCAAAGGCAAGCAACTTTTCAAAACTATCTTACCCTGTCTTGGCAGGATACGACAGTCCTGTTTTATCCATTGATGCACGCTCTGTAACTCTGTCAGTGGTTGAGGTATGGGCATTTCTTTGCCCCAATGCCAGTTCTGCCAAAAAGAAAGGCTCCAGGTGGAGTGTCTTTGGTGCTCAACATTCTCTCGGGAAAAGAGCGGTGTTGCCAGGAGCAATTGTGTCTCACTACCACAAAACTCTGAGTTAGATTAAAGGCCATTTTCTACAGCTCTTTGAAGAGGTTGAAGACCGTCTGTCTATACTGAGTATAATCTCTATATATCTAAAGAACCTGATTAGTCTAATTATAAATGACAAACTTAGATGACTATAATCTATATAATTCTCAATATCTATCTAACTTAAAGACTAAGACAATAAACGACTGTGAAATAAATGAGGACAATGACCTCCAAATATAAACAATGTACAAATACACATTGCAATATGGTAAATATATATCAATATACAAACAATATATGAGTATCTTAGTCAGAGTTAGAAATGTACACTGCAATATGGTAAATATATAATATATATATATATATCAATATAATATATGTCAATATATAAAAAATGTTTTAAACAGAGGTAAAACATGCATGCATACAATAGTCAATATAATTTAACTTTGTATCAATATACAAAAATCGATATCAATATATTTGTCTAAAAACAGTAACTCACAATTATAAATCTATTATCCCATCAATCCCTCTTTTTTTTCCAAAATGATCCCTGAGCTTATAAAATTCCTCCCCCAACCTCCCAACCCCTAAATGATGTCCCTAAACCCAGGGGCAAACTTTACTGGGAGAGGGGACGTCGTCCTCTAGAATTACTTCCAGCTGTCATGGGGGCAACATTCTTTCTGGGGGATCCTGTGAAAGTAAAATGATGGTTAAATTTCAAGATCAATGTCTTTTAAAATTGCAAATAGTCTCTGAGTATTTTGTGGAGGTCTGGCCAGAATGTTGTACAAGATGTGCACCACTTCAGCTAACCAAGTTGGGATCGTCTTGTGCAGTTGGTACCCAAAACAGGTCTTGTAGTAGCGCTATCAGTATCATGACGTCATATCAACCATGTAGAGTTGTTGTTGTGGGGCCACATCTTCTTCCTGGAAACTTCAAATGTCACTTCAGGAAAGACTCATTATTCATTGTGAAAAACTTAAGCATTAATCATATAGACATATATATATTCAATGAAAGGCATGATAGATATAATCAATGAAAAGTATGATAGATATGAAGAAAAGCAAAGATGTTTTCTAAACTCATATTTCTTTCTGTCCCATATCAGGGCTCTTGACATGAGTCAGAAACTCCAGAAACTCTGGATTTTTCTCTTAACAACAGGCTTGGAATTGGAGAGGGACTGAGCCAGAGTCAAACTTCAAAATCAGCTCTATAAATTTACTAATATGGTTTAATATATTTTACTTACACAACCCATTCACTTTTCTTGATATTTCCTATTGGGAAGGTATTTTTCCATCTGTCAGTATCCAATCATCTAGGGTCCTTTGAATTTTTCAAAGATGAGTGTTTTCCCATGGAGATAAGAACAGAACCCTGCCCCATTCTATATGTTTTTCTTACCACCTGTATGAATATCATCATTGTGGATGGGTTGTCATTTCTACTTTCCAAGAGGTTTCTTCTCTTCAAATAGAAACTTTATTAATTTTGATGGTATCCACAATTTTTCTTCTCCTGTGGAAACAAGAGCAAAACCCCTTCCCCAACGTAGCACATCTCCTGCCTTCCATTGAGAGGTCAGCACATCTTTGAAATAAATCGGTTGATTTAGTTCAGCAGACTTTTCCATTATCCAACGTCTTTCTGCTGCTGTCGTTCCTTTCTCATTAGCGTTAAGAAAATTCAAGGTTAATAAAGCATTATGTATTTGCTTAGGAACTGGTGGTATTTGATAACATCAATGTATGTCAGTGTACTCCTACTGAAATTGATCAAATGATATTTGTAACTGCTTATAGATGTTGAGAAAAGTTTGACACATGCTGTAAAGTGTTTGGGTTTAATGCATATGTTAAAAGTTTAGATTTTGATCCCTTTTACACTGCCCTAATTTTTGGCAGGCAGCACACGTAACTTTATGTGGAGTAGGCACTTAGGAAGGAGGACATACCATAGGCCAGACTAAAAGGTGAATACTGGGTTGGGAAAAAGCCCTTTCTTCTTGTCTGGAGATGGAGTTATTGGTGCCAAAATTATATCATTATATCTCTTGTTTGAGGAACTCCTCACAGTCTTTTCATTAATGATAGACGCAGGGGCCCAATGACGGGAGTTAGTGTGGATCCCCGCCTGAATAGCACACCATACAGAGGTTGTAGAAACCGGCTCAACATGGCATGGTACAGGTATGAGGGCGCTCTCCACATGGCCTAAGACAGGGTGCCCTGTGATCTGCTTACTTTAATCCTGCTAGATGCCTTTTATTTGAGGAACTCCAAGGACGGGCGACTTATGGCAGGATAATCCCCCAACCTAAGGCAGGGCCCTGGGAACCCTAGGACGCCTAAGGGGGAAAGAAAAAAAGGCCTGGTCCCCACTCGACCTAGGAGTCATCGAGCACCCCTCTGTTCCCAGGAGAGGTGGATTGCTTCACCAAGCGAGAGGAGGGCCTCTCCTTGTCTCAGTCCCTTCTCCTTTGGTCTGACACCATGGATGACTCTGACTGGTGCTCTCCATGTGATAGCTGCCTGCCTTTGTATGGGAGGGGGGAGGGGATCTGTGGGGAGCCGTTTCCCCCTAGAGATCATTGCAGGAACCATCGCCCTGGGGAGACTGCGGGGAACCCCACACAAATGGTTGTGCTGGGAATGGTCCTGTTGCCCCACACCCAGTTGAAGCTGTTAATGGAGAAAAATAAAATAAAATTAAAAAAAGATAAAAAAATAAAGCATTATGTAATCTATTTCTGGGGGTATTTTCAGTCCCTTTCTGTTTGTTCAGCATATCCTTTATAGTACGATTTGATCTTTCTATAACTCCCTGACCTGAAGGATTATTTGGTATACCTGTAATGTGTTTTATATTATAATAGTCAAAAAAGCGTTTCATTTTCTTAGATACATATGCTGGACCATTATCTGTCCTTATTTGTGCAGGTATACCCATGATTGCCATAACTTCCAATAAATGTGTGATTACTGAATCAGCCTTTTCTGAACTCAGGGCAGTAGCCCATTGAAAACCTGAACGTGTCTATGGTGTGGTGTACATATTTTAATTTACCAAATTCCATAAAGTGGAACACATCCATCTACCAGATTTCATT
>CADCXT010003220.1:0-88674 GCA_902806775.1 Microtus agrestis | reverse complement strand
TCTCCCCAAGCTGTCCTCACACTGGCTTTGCAGGTTCATCTTGAGCTTAGATCAACGTGCTTCCATTGCACAAGAACTGAGATTCATGTAGAGCCCACAAGGACAATGAGGACAGCACTAGTCTTTGACCCCAGGACTTGCTACATGCTAGGCACTCAGTCTGCCAGTGGAAGTATGTCTACAGCTGTTGTCTTTCTTTTCCCACTAATGCATTTTTTTTCTCCAAGAGGAAGACTCCACTGTAACTCAGAGAGGCCCATATCTCAGCCTGCACTGTGTCTCTGGTGCAGAGGAGAGGCTGGGGCTCTTTCTTCTGGTGGACCCACTAGTTCAGGTTCCTCTGCTTAGGAGTCACCATACTTATCAGCACCAGGATGGGTGCATTCTCTATGTGCTTAGGAATCCTGGGGCAATATACTAAAGTTAAGCACATGGCTTCCATGTCTGTACCCTTAACCCAAATTCAACACTGTAGCCAAGCCTGCAGATTCTTCCTGAAGGTGTTTTCAAACCCCTGTACTTAAGGAAGGTGAAGGTTCCTCATTTACATGCTCAGGACAAGGGAGGGATTAATGTGTCCATCTTAGGGCACACATCACTGCACCTCACCCTCAATAGCTTCCTTCAGGTTCAGTCGCTGTCTGACATTAGCCACATGGACAGGAAAGTGCTTCTAGACAAGACCTTGTGTCCAAAAACTATACAGCACAACTGCTCTGACTGCCTCTCCCTGACCACGGCCACCTTAGGGTTCTGAATTAGCAGTTGAAAGTAGCAGGCAGTTCTCTAGTGGAGCCCAACAACTGTCAGAGGCATGGGATCAGGGCAGAGATTGCCTGCTTCCTGTCAGCTTCAGTGTTCTGGGCTGACAGTGGGGTGACTTGGTGAGTCTGCTGGCTATGTTGTGCCCCTGTGTGACTCTTCAATCCACAGCCATGGGCCTGGAGCAGCCAGGCAGGACACCTGGGCACCTTACCACAGGCAGGCTTCAGGACTCTGGACCATGCTGCACCCTGTGCTGCTGTGAAGAAGCCTGAGAGGTTATTGGTGTCTCCTCCTGAAGCCTGTGCAGGGAGGCAAAGGAAACTTCAGGCTGTTTATGTAGGCACATGTCTAGAGTGATGAGCGAGCTGAGATCTACAGAGGGGGAGTCTCTCAATCAGGCCCAAAATATTACTGTTGGCAATGGCTTCCCAAGGTTATCTTTCTGTTTGGGCCTCAGGGTGTTCTGTCCATCCTCTATGCCTTGTCGCTATGCAACTTCACTCGTGTTCTATTGTCCCACAGATACTGCTGCAGAGCCATCGACCTACCCAGTGCTCCCCACAAAGACACCAGTGGAGGAGAAAATGGAGAGGCTGACCATGGAGCTCCAGCTGATGACCAGCCAAAGAAATGAGCTGTGAGAACGCATCGTCTTCATCACAGAAGGCACGGTGGACAATAGGTATCCATCGAGTCAGACTGCATGGGAGGGATGGCCGTGTCATCTCGCCTGCTTTTTTTAGGGTAGGGGGTTCCACAGTGACCTCTGACCTGAGCGCATGGGAGTTCATAGGTCTGAACCAACAGTTAGGGAGCCTCCATAGGACTGGCCTAGGCCCTCTGCTTGTGTGTGACAGTTGATTAGCTTGTTCACTTTGCAGGATCCTAACAGTGAGATCAGGACCCGTACCAGGAGATCTGGGAGCCACACTTAATGCTGCAAGGTTCTTTGTCGCGGCCACCCTCATACCGCAAGGATGATGCAACACCCGGAGCTCTCCTTGCATCAGTTTTCAGGACTTTACTCACAGCAATCTATCTCCTTCTCCTTCTCTCTCTCTCTCTCTCTCTCTCTCTCTCTCTCTCTCTCTCTCTCTCTCTCTCTCTCTCTCTCTCTCTCTCTCTCTCTCTCTCTCCTTCTCACTCTTTTCTTCCTCTCTCTCTGGGCAAACATCTCCCAGCCCTTAAGTAGGCATGGGCTGCCAATACCAGATTGCCAGGTGGGCACTGCCCATAGGTTCACGCATATGCAGGCAGCTGATAATCATTGTGTTATCAGGCCTGAGCCAATATTAGGAGCTGATTATCAGGTGTGGATCCATGCTGCTCGCTACAGTTCTTGACCTATGTTCTCACCTATGTGGCACCTAGGAATCCCTTGGAGGAGTTTATCACTGTCCTGCTCTTGGGTCTAAAACCCAGAATTATGTGCTCTAAGTGTTCAACAGTTTTCACCAAGGAAGAAACGCTCTGTAATGGGAGAAAGGTCACTACACTATGTGGTGTGCCAAGACCTGTGTCATAGAGTCCTGGTAACAGAGAGAGCTACACTTCTAGGCCTACTGAGTGAGCACATGCAGCCAGGGACCCTTCCATCTGAACCTGAGTCTCAGCTGTCCTGGGGCCAGCATACCAACTGAAAAGCAAGGGTGGTCACAGGCCACAGGAAGCCAACTCTGACATCCACATGGCTATGGAGAACCAGGGAACAACTAGCATTCCCGTCAAACTTGAGGCCTGTGTTCATGGGGGTCTTTTCTCCTGGTTTTAGGCCCTACCACAAGCCAAACCCATTCTATGAGAAGCTGAAGTCGGAACATGATGAGGTCATGTTGCAACTGAAGAGATTGGAGGAGGAGAATAACATGGCCTCACAGAAGTTCAGTGAGCTGACCGAGGAGACAGTCTTCTACCGGTAAGTGCCCATGCTGTCATGGACACAAAAGGTGGGTAATGGACATCTCTGCCTTTCTTTTCCTCTGGATGGAGAGTCCCCAACTGTGGTTCTAGCCTTTCTGCTTCTTATTTAGCAGCTTCTAGACTTGTGTCTCTAGACTCAATTTTTCTAAGTGTGAAAGAGACAGTTCCCTCTGCACCTTGTCCTAGACCTCGTGAGGTTCCAGGTAAGATAGGGATTTTCAGTGTGAGGGGAAGGTCAGGCAGCCTTGGGCATCTGGAGCTCTAGACCAGTTTTTATAGATACGGATACTATGGAACCTGTAGACAGAACACACTCACCTTGGGTCGCCTGTCTTCCCTCAGAGGGTGTTTGCCCACCACTTGCTGACGTTTCTCCATTACCACAGACAGTGAAGGACAGCTGCTGGCCTCCTCTTCCTATTGAATGGACATGGATCCTTTTCAGTGTTGTGGCTTTCCATAGTAGTTTGGTAATTTCCGGTATCAACTGTTCTGTCATTTTACTTTCTGAGTTCAGCTGTCATGATTTCATCAGATTTTAGGCTAAGTCTTCTAGGAAGCATAAGGCCTTTTGGGGTGTTGTTCCTGGAGTCAGGGGTGGCAGGAGGAGGCTGGCAGGGCCTGAGTATGCAGAGTGTGTCTCCAGTGGTCTGCAGAGCCGGCTCCTGATGCAAGAGACTCAGCTGGAGAAGAAGATGGACATGCTGAGGCAGGAGAAAAAGAAGCTGTTGGAGGACTGGGACCTGCTGAGGACCCACTTGGAGGACTGGAAAGTGATCTGTAAGGACAAAGAAGAAGACACCAGTGACCTCAAATCCCAGCAACAACAGGTAGGGGCAGGCAAGGCAGTCAGGCTGAGGTCTAACATCATTTGCCCATTGACAGCCTCTCTGCCCATCCCCCAATGAGTGCTTTTAACCAGTCACCTGTTTCTTCTGTGCTCCCATCCAGCTACCAAACTCAGGCTCTCTGGGTGCTCATTTCAGTGTCCATGTACAAATATTCCTGATGTTCTGGTCAATCTCTAGCTTGAATCATGATTTCTTTCTTTCCCAGATGTTTTTGTTTTCCTGACTGGCTGACCAGCAAGCTATTTGGTCCTTTATATGCATTTAGGTTTGTATGACAGTCTGTAGCCCTCCACTAAGAACACAATCTTATAATAAACAGGATCTCAAAAGATTGGAGGAAAGACTTCAGTACATGCTGAAGCAGAAGGAGGTGTTCACCCCAGAAAAGGAAGTGACAGAAAATCTGCAGCATCACTTTGAGGACTCCCAGATGAGGTAGGAGAACAGAGTGGGAGGAGGAGGTATAGCCAAGTGGGCCCCTGTGTCTGGAAGCTCTGTCATTTGTGGGCCCCTGCTCACCTCTGTGTCTCCCAGCAAGATACAATTAACAAAGGCCTCAGAGAACTCTGCTGGTACCGTCAGCAGGATCTTTCTAGTAAATAAGTGAGTCTGTAGAATTGAGTCTTCCTTTATTTTCCTAGAACTCTGAAGCTTTGTTTTCAACAGGCTTTCCTAAAATTCACAGAGAGCTTCCTGCTTCAGCTTCCCGAGATAGCGGATTTAAAGGTTTGCACCATGGGGCCTGGTTGAAATTGCAATTATATTTAGGAAAATATCATGTAGAGAAGAGATTCCCACCGCTGGACAATGCTATCTGCAACATTTGCCCAATTCCTGTGTGAAGTGTTCTATGGAGATGAAAGGTTAAGGACTTTCCAGAATGAACACTGGCAGGTGTCTCAGCTACAGGGAAGATCAGAACCTCCTCCGAGCTGTGCTGTATCAGACTCCCAAAGAGAACCAGCATGCAGATTCCCAGCTCTAGTCCTGAGGAAATCACAAATTCCGAGTGGCCCCGGATACCGGATAAGCCAGTGTTCTCAGGCACACATCTCAGGAAATGCTCCGCTAGCACGACAGGCTCTATGTTGTTCATGTTCAAGGTGCCTACTGGGCATGAGGACTGAGCTAGGCTCATGACTTTGTTCAGGTACCCAGGCTGCACATCTCTTTTATGTCTATCTATAAAATGATGCAGTCAGTCCATAACTCATCATGCATACCATGTGGATTGCTCATATGGTGTTGGCTATGCTATTAACATGTTGTAAATATTTATAACTATATATATATATATATATATATATATATATATATATATATATATGAGAAGGCCCTAATCTTTCTAGTAGAATGGACAACATACAGTACTTATTTTAAATTATGACCTGTGTTTAGGACTAAGGAAAGTTCTAGTCCCAGCTACTCTGGGGAACTGATTACCTGCAGCTAGCAACACTGACGTCAGTCAACAGATGAACACTGACTATCAGGCACGGCTGAGGTGGGGTGTGGCGCTCCTTGACATCAACATAGACTCTCCCCACATGGCCTAGGTCTTAACTACTTTCCCCTTTCAGGTTCACAAGTCTTCAAACTGATCTAGAAGCGGCCCCAGCCCAGGATGAAAGCCACCTGCAGAAGGAGCTGCTAGAGCAAGAGCCACCTGCTGACCCCCATCCCCAGCAACTACTGTACCCTGGGGATGCAGGTGCTTCCTCAAGTTTGGATTCCCATTTGGAATAGGCCCTGATGACGACTAGCCAGTGGCCCAGGATGGCTGCTTCTGGGTCTTGATTCACTCTCATCCTTGATAACACTTTTTTTAAAGGTGTCTAATATCTTTATTTTTTTCAAAATAATGTACAACAGGGTAATAGGCTTTTTAGAGTACTACAAAAGGTGGTGAACTAAGAAGGAACTAGATTACTATATGCTACCAGAAATACATTATAATTTATTTTTATGATATATTTTGATAGTATTCTCCCCCCTGCAGTATATTCCACATGCTTCCTCAAAAACACAGTTTTAAAATCATGCATTCTGAATAGAATTGAGCTCATTTAAAGGACCAGGTATTTTAATTGTACATATATACATAAATAACCCCTCCCCACACACATATGCCATGTTGATTTTTATATTCTAGCATTAGCTGAGACTCTTAGCCTCAACAATTCTCAGTGGAATTTTTCATTCCAGAGTGTTGAACAATAGGGTGCCAAGGAACCCATAAATATCTATATTTGTATTAATAAAGATGTGGCAAACTCGGCATCTAATATTTGTCATCTTTTGTTGCAAATGAACAACTCTACTCATTTTCTGGAAATCTCGTGAAATTCATTCTAGGCAGAAATTGATTTCAATATTTTATCGGATGGCAGAATGATGAATTTATTGACCTCTTGGAAATACTTTTGACACTATGCTGCTTTCAACTCTTCATTGGAGCTCCTTTTTTCATTTTATTTTATTTATTTATTTTTTCTCCATTAACAGCTTTAATTGGGTGTGGGGTTGATAACACTTTTTTAGAGAACTCAAGAGGCCAAAGGAAGCCACACAGACCTTGCACCCATGACATTCTTCACATTAGGTTCAACGCCTCCAGACAAAAAGACACCCCTTGTAGTTATGAACTCACCAGTGAGGGAAACACCAACTGACCTCCAAGTGATCATAGCCAACATGATCCCTGTGTCTGTGGACTCAGTTCTTGTAAAGAAAAGAAAGCATCAAAATAGGTTAAGAAGCAGAAAATCTTAGTGAAAAAATTTCTCAAAAGTCTACATTTAGGAGCAAATGGCCTCAGCCTTGGAGAGAACATGACATTTCAAGTCCCTAAGAAGAATGGCTACAGCTGTCTTGAAAATGCAGCTCCAATGGGTGATTGCCTTGCTACCATGTCTCCAACAAGCCACGGCCTATAGTAGGTCTGTGCTACTCAATCTGCTGTGATTAATACTAATTAGCTTAAACATAATTTGCTTTTTGTTTCATGATTTTGGTTTTGATAGTTTTTGTTTTAACTTTGTTATTTTAATGTTATTTGTTCTTGTTATTGATTTTTGTAGTTTGTTAAGGCTATGTTGACAGCCCTTTTCAATGCCCCATGGAAAAAATGTATTTCTTTGTGAATAAAATAGCAATTTTCAACTCTTTATACTTAAGCCCAACTTCTTTAGTCACGGGTACTGTCATACTTCTATAACCCCAGAAATCACAGAAACAGATGGATCTCTACTAGCTCCAGGCAGCATAGGCTACACAGTGAGTTCCCAGCCAGCCAGGGCGACACATCAGATTGGCATGTTGTATATGAATAGCAAGGCTTACTCCATGTATACACATTTCATGAAGGAATCGGTATCCCATACTGTACCTATGCTATCATGTATTTAACTACCCCTAGAAAGAAATATTCTATATATACACTTTCATAAATTAGTAATAAGGACTAAATTATTGAGAAATAGACCCTTTTGCTGTATAGACTCGAGGCAACAAACACATTGATTATGGGAGCATGAAAGAGATCAGGAAACCCAGAGCTATCTATCTCTGTTTTTCTTGCAATACAATATCAGTCATAACCACACTTCCCAGTCACATTTTAAAGAGGCTGTTGGCCTTGATCTTGCATTTGCCCACATGTATACAGTTCCCCTAGAAGTCAGAAGATGAGCACTGGTTCCTCTGGTCATAGATGGTCTGGGACCTCTGAAGGAGTAAACTGGAACCAAAGACCTCTGCAGGCCTGGGCGTGAGTCTTGGATATCTGAGGGAGTAGGCCTGAGCCAGGACCTCTGTCAGAGCAGGCCCAAGGCAGTAACCTCAGCAGAAAAGCTCCAAAGAAGTAATCTCCCCGAGAGCAGGCCCAAATGACACCTGGTATTGCAGAGTGAACACTGAAAGTGCTGAGTGACCTCTAGGAATATGGCATGACCAACGGGGTGACTAGAACTATGGCCCTGAGCCACAAGGAGCAATTATCTGAGCCTTGGATCACTGGAATATTAGTCATCATAGTCACAGACAGTCCCAACTACACCAATCAGAGGGAAAGATGGATAGGACAAGATAAGAACACACCAACACCACAAAGAGCAACACAACACCAGTAACATCAACAAATCCCTTAAAGAAAACCATAAGCAATCAAACATATAAAAGAAACTATTCAAGACTTGAAAACTAAAATAGAGATAATAAAGAAAACACTAGCTGAGAGAATTATATAAGCAGAAATCATGAGAAAATGATCAGGAACCACAAATACAAACATAAACAGAAGAATACAAGAGATGGAAGACAGAATCTCAAGCACTGAAGATACAATTGAAGAAATAGACTCATCAGCCAAAGCAAACATTAAACCTAACAAGAGCTTAACACAAAATATCCAGGAAAAATGGGACACCATGAAGAGACCAAACCCAAGAATATTAGGGATAGAAGAAATAGGAGTCCAACTCAAAGGCACAGAAAATATATTCAATAAAATCATAGAAGAAATCTTTCCTAACCTAAAGAAAAATATGCCTATGAAGATACAAAAAGCTTACAGCACACCAAATAGACTGAATAATAAAAGAAATGAGGACCTTAAGAGAGACATACATGGATCTAAATTACATGGGAAATAGAAAAAGATAAGATCTCCTGAGGCCCATGGGAGAGAGTTGAAGGGAATGGGAGAGGCAGGGAGGAGAGCACAGACATATACCTCAATAAAATCGATAAAAGAACAAAAAATTATCCTTCAAAAATCAAAATTAATGACCACAAATCAGTAATGTCAGAACAGACGTCAGCAATACTGACATGATTAGACAGATTAGAGAGACAGATTAGAAAGAGCTGTGGTATTTGAGGAGCTCATAGATGCTGTGGGGATCACTGACACATCAGCTTTGAATTAATAAACAGTTGATGTAGGTGTGTCTTTTATCTATCTGTTGTTTCATTGGCTAATTAATAAAGAAAACTGCTTGGCCTGATAGGTCAGAACATAGGTGGGTGGAGTAGACAGAACAGAATGCTGGGAAGAAGGGCAGTGAGGCCCACGCCATGGAGCCAGCCGCCAGGTCAGACATGCTGAATCTTTCCCAGTAAGCCACCATCTCGTGGTGCTACACAGATTACTAAATATGGGTTAAAGCAAGATGTGAGAATTAGCCAATAAGAGGCTGAAACTAGTGGGCCAGGCAGTGTTTAAATGAATACAATTTGTTTGTTGTTATTTCAGGTGTTAAGCTAGGCGTGCTGGAGCCAGGCGGGATGAAAAGCAGGCCTGGTCGCAGCTCCCACTACAAACAGGGTTAAGAAAACACTCAGTTTACAAGGAACTTTAAATGAACCTATAAGGGATTTTGAATGGGCTGACAATGTGTCCCTGATAAACCACATTTTCAGCCTTTCTTCATGGGTGGCAGTCACTGGACAGACAGCTCCAGAATACACTGTCAAGTGGGCAGTCTTGGTGCATCATTGCCTTTTTCCGTAACCAGATAGCCACTCTAGAACTAGATAGTAACAGAAAATAAATCCAGAATATTGCTTGGCTGGCATCCGTGGTGGTCTAGTCTCTTCTCTGGGCTTCTTCTTGTGTTTAAATGAAAATCTTTCTTTGAGAGAGCCAACTGTAGAACTGGGAGGTTTGCTCATTTGAAACTGTCTTTAAAATAAAAAATTATATTTTATATAATAAATAATTTTTTTTATTTTAAAAAAAAAATGAGGAAGGAAGAAGGGGGGGGGGGGGGGGGAAGGGGGGGGGGGGTGGGAGGGGGAAAGGATAAAAAAGAGGGGGGGGGGGGGGGAAAGGGCTAAGGCACTATTTTTTTTTCTTTTTCTTTTTTTTTTTTTTTAAATTTTTTTTTTTTTTTTTTTTTATGGTATTTAAGGGGGGGATAAAAAAATTTTTAAAAAGTTTAGGCACCTTAATTTTTTTTTATAAATAATAAAAAATATTAAAAAAAAAAAAATAAATTTTTTTTTTTTTTTTTTTTTTTTTTTTTTTTTTTTAATTTTTTAATTAATTTTTTATTTTTTATTAATTTTAAATAAATTTTAAATTTTTTTTTATTTTTTTTTTTTTTTTTTTTTTATTTTAAATTTTTTTTTTTTTTTTTGGTAAAAAAATGCCATGCTGTGAAATGGCATCATCTTCCTTCTATCTTTGCAGTGGGGAGCTATGATGACTCTAGTGACTTTCTTCTTGTCTTTTTATATTATATAAATTTCAACAAATAAAAAATGTTCCTAATACAATGAGCATGTGTTCCTCTTTAAAAAATATCAGTAAGGGCGTGCCTAAATAGTAAGTATTCCCTCATAACCTAGTTAGGTTAAGGTGGCTGTACCAAAACACCATGACCAACAGAACTTGGAGGGAAAAGAGTTCATTTCAGGTTACACTTCCGGGAAACAGTGCATCACTGAGGGAAGTCAGAACAGGAACATGGAAGCAGGCAGGAGCTGAATCAGAGGTCATAGAGGAGTGGTGCTTATTGACTTGTTCCCCATGGCTTGATCAGCCTGCTTCTTATGGAACCTAGGATATCAGCCAATATGCTGTCCTTCCTACAATGAGCTGGGCCCTCCAAGATAAATCAGAAATTAAGAAAGTGCTCTACAGATTTGCCTATAGTCAAGTTTATGAAGGCATTTTCTCAATCAATGTCCCCTTCTCTCAAATGACTCTAGTCTGTGTCAAGTTGACAGCATACCTCATAAACAATAAAGCTTACAAGTCATGGAGCCTGAGTGCATTTGTGCTGTTTGGACTTCCTGCTAAAGGAAGTATGAGTTCTTGTTGTCAGTCATGGAAAGGGAGTTAACCATTCAATCTTCCTAAACCTTCCTAAACTCAGGGGTTTGTTATTGAAGAAGGAAAAATTAAAATTGAAAAAATATTACATTCTCTAATGTAAGTGGAAAATAATTAAAAAAAAACTTACTGAGGTTCATAAATTTTATATAGATACATAAAATCATGCATGTTTATATGACAAGATAATAGAAGTTAGACTATCTAGGAACAAAGGGACTTTGGGAGGGGAGGTGCCTGAGAAAGGAGGGGATGAAGGGAAGAGGGTGTATGCTCGAGGGTAGGCACTTTGTTTACAAGCTACCCAACCAGCAAGAAGAGCTGATCTTGGCACCAGAAGAACCTTCTTGGGGTGAGTGAGTTTCTGACCCGTGGCCGCAGCCCGGGTCAAGGAACTATTTCCTGCAGGGCCTAAACCCCTGCATACCGCCTCTCTCTTCATACCTCACCCAGCGTGCACCCAGAACCCTCCCTCACTTCTCTCTCCCTGCCATCTCTGGGCAAATAATATCACCCAGCTCAGCCTGTCTGGGTTCTGGGGCAGTATCCAGAGGGCAGCCGGGCGGGCGCGAATTCTTTTGTCCTCAGTATCCTGACTGCAGCAAGCAGGGTAGGCGCTTTGTTTACAAGCTACCCAACCAGCAAGGAGAGCTGATCTTGGCACCAGGAGATCCATCACTGGGGCACCTAGAGAGCCATCACGGGAGAGTCCCATCACTGGGAAGTAATATCAGTGGGCAAGGAGACCTGATCCTGTAAAAGAAGATCCTTAGGGGAGCATTCGGAGAAAGAGATGGGCAGAATTCACCCAACAATCTGAAAAACAACATGAAACCACCAGAACCCAGCGACCCCACAACAGGAGGACATGAACACCTTAATCAAGAAGAAGTAGAAAAAATGGAATCTATGAAAGTGATTGACATCCTTAAACAGCATGTAAAAAACGACCTTATGGAAATGGATGAGAAGTATAACAGAAAGTTTGAAGAA
The DNA here is from genome assembly GCA_902806775.1 of Microtus agrestis. Classification (NCBI taxonomy): domain Eukaryota; kingdom Metazoa; phylum Chordata; class Mammalia; order Rodentia; family Cricetidae; genus Microtus; species Microtus agrestis. The sequence goes on along the minus strand of CADCXT010003220.1, from coordinate 77,307 downwards.
TTGAATAAATCAGTGAATGATACCCTTATAGAAATGGATGAGAAGTATAACAGAAAGTTTGAAGAATTGAATAAATCAGTGAATGATACCCTAGGAAACCAAGGAAAAACAATCAAAAGGATAATGGAAACAGTTCAAGACCTGAAAACTGAAATGGAGACAAGGAAGAAAACACAAACAGAGGGCCGACTGGACATAGAGAATCTAGGTAAACGAATAGAAACTACAGAAACAAGTATAACCAACAGAATACAAGAGATTGAAGAAAGAATCTCAGGCGCTGAAGATACCATAGAGAAAATAAACGCACTGATCAAAGAAAACAGCAAATCCAACAAGCTCTCATCACAAAACATTCAGGAAATCTGGGACACAATAAAAAGACCAAACCTAAGAATAATTGGAGTTGAAAAAGGAGAAGAAGTGCAGCTCAACGGTCCAGAAAATATATTTAATAAAATTATAGAAGAAAACTTTCCCAACCTAAAGAAAGATATACCTATGAAGATTCAAGAAGCAATCAGAACACCAAATAGGCTGGATCAAAAAAGAACATCCCCTCACCATATAATAATCAGAACACAAAGCATACAGAATAAAGAAAGAATATTAAGAGCCGCAAAGGAAAAAGGCCAAGTTACTTATAAAGGTAAACCTATCAGACTTACACCTGACTTCTCTTTGGAAACCATGAAAGCCAGAAGGTCTGGATAGATGTACTGCAGAAACTAAGAGAACATGGATGCAATCCCAGACTACTATACCCAGCCAAACTTTTGTTCACTATAAATGGAGAAAACAAAATTTTTCAAGATAAAAACAAATTTAAACAGTATGTAGCCACAAATCCAGCCTTACAGAAAGTAATAGAAGGAAAATCACAAACCAAGGAGTCCAACAATGCCCACAATAACTCAGATATCTAGAGTCCCTTCACCAGCACATCTCAAAGAAGGGAAACACACAAACTCTACTACTAGAAAAATGAACAGAATGAACAACCACTGGACATTAATATCACTTAATGTCAATGGACTCAACTCATCTATAAAAAGGCACAGGCTAAGAGATTGGATACGAAAACAGGATCCAACATTCTACTGTCTACAAGAAATACACGTCAAACACAAAGACAGGCAACTACTCAGAGTAAAGGGCTGGGAAAAGGCTTATCAAGCAAATGGACCTAAGAAACAAGCAGGGGTGGCCATACTAATTTCTAACAAAGTTGATTTCAAACTTAAATCAATCAGAAGAGATGGAGAAGGACATTTTATAATCATAACAGGAACAATTCATCAGGAGGAAGTCTCAATCCTGAATATCTATGCCCCTAATATAAAAGCACCCACGTACGTAAAAGAAACATTACTAAAATTCAAGGCTGCCATCAAACCGCACACACTAATAGTAGGAAACTTCAACACTCCTCTCTCACCAATGGACAGGTCAATCAGACTGAAACCTAACAGAGAAATAAGAGAATTAATGGAGGTAATGAATCAAATGGACTTAACAGACATCTATAGAACATTCCACCCCAAAAGAAAAGAATATACCTTCTTCTCTGCAGCTCATGGGACCTTCTTGAAAATTGACCACATACTTAATAACAAAGCAAACTTCCACAGCTACAAAAAAATGCATAACCTCCTGCCTCTTATCAGATCACCATGGATAAAAGTTAGAATTCAACAACAAAGCTATCCCCAGAAAGCCTACAAACTCATGGAAACTGAATTGTCAACTACAGAACCACACATGGATCAAGGAAGAAATAAAGAAAGAAATTAACATCTTCCTTGAATTCAATGAAAATAAAGAAACAACCTACTCAAACTTATGGGACACTATGAACGCAGTCCTGAGAGGAAAGTTCATAGCACTAAGTGCCCACATAAAGAAAACAGAGAAAGCACACATTGGAGACTTAACAGCCCACCTGAACGCTCTAGAAAAAAAAGAAGCAGACTCTCCTAAGAGGAGTAGAAGACTGGAAATAATCAAAATGAGGGCAGAAGTCAATATAATAGAAACACAGAAAACAATCCAAAGAATCAATGAAACAAAAAGCTGGTTTATGGAGAAAATAAACAAGATTGATAAACCCCTATCCAAACTAATCAAACGGCAGAGAGAGAATATGCAAATTAATAAGATCAGAAATGAAAAGGGTGACATAACAACAGACACAGAGGAAATTCAGAGAATAATTAGATTTTACTACAAAAGCCTGTATGCCACAAAACTGGAAAATGTGGAAGAAATGAACACTTTTTTAGATAAATACCATATACCAAAGCTAAGCCAAGACCAGGTGAACGATCTAATTAGACCTGTTAGCCGCGAAGAATTAGAAACTGTTATCAAAAACCTCCCTACCAAAAAAAGCCCAGGTCCAGATGGTTTCAATGAGGAATTCTACTAGAACTTCCAAGAAGACCTAATACCTATACTTCTTAATGTATTTCACAATATAGAAACAGAAGAGTCGTTGCCAAATTCCTTTAATGAAGCTACAGTTACTCTGATACCAAAACCACACAAAGAATCAACCAAGAAAGAGAATTACAGGCCAATCTCGGAAAATGAACATTGACGCAAAAATCCTCAACAAAATACTGGCAAACTGAATCCAAGAACACATTAGAAAAATTATCCATTATGATCAAGTAGGCTTCATCCCAGAGATGCAGGACTGGTTCAACATATGAAAATCTATCAATGTAATCCATCATATAAATAAGCTGAAAAAAAAACATATGATCATTTCATTAGATGCTGAAAAAGCATTTGACAAAATTCAACATCCCTTTATGATAAAAGTCTTGGAGAGATTAGGGATACAAGGGACATACCTAAATATAATAAAAGCTATTTACACCAAGCTGACAGCTAACATCAAATTAAATGGAGAGAAACTCAAAGCCATCCCACTGAAATCAGGAACACGACAAAACTGTCCACTCTCTCCATACCTTTTCAATATAGTGCTTGAAGTGTTAGCAGTAGCAATAAGACAACACAAGGGGATCAAGGGGATTCGAATTGGCAAGGAAGAAGTTAAACTTTCATTATTTGCAGATGATATGATAGTGTACATAAGCGACCCCAAAAACTCCACCAAAGAACTCATACAGATGATAAACACGTTTATTAATGTGGCCGGATACAAGATCAACTCCAAAAAATCAGTTGCCCTCCTTTACACAAAGGATAGGGAAACAGAGAGGGAAATCAGAGATGCATCACCTTTCACGATAGCCACAAACAGCATAAAATATCTTGGGGTAACTCTAACCAAGGAAGTGAAAGTTTTATTTGACAAGAACTTTAAGGCATTGAAGAAAGAAATTGAAGAGGATACCAGAAAATGGAAGGACCTCCCTTGCTCTTGGATGGGGAGGATCAACATAGTAAAAATGGCAATTCTTCCAAAGGCAATTTATAGATTCAATGCAATCCCCATCAAGGTCCCATCAAAATTCTTCACAGATCTTGAGAGGACAATAATCAACTTTATATGGAAAAACAAAAAACCCAGGATAGCCAAAACAATCTTATACAATAAAGGAACTTCTGGAGGCATTACCATCCCTGACTTCAAACTCTATTACAGAGCTACAGTAATGAAAATAGTGTGGTACTGGCATAAAAACAGAGAACTCGATCAATGGAATCGTACAGAAGACCCGGATTTTAACCCACAAACCTATAAACACCTCATTTTTGATAAAGGAGCTACAAACATGCAATGGAAGAAAGAAAGCATCTTCAACAAATGGTGCTGGCACAATTGTCTCTCAACCTGTAGAAGAATGAAAATAGACCTATATCTATCACCATGCACAAAACTCAAGTCCAAATGGATCAAAGACCTCAATATCAGTCTTTACACACTGAACCTGATAGAAGAGAAAGTGGGAAGTACCCTACAACAGTTGGGCACAGGAGATCGCTTCCTATGTATAACCCCAGCAGCACAGACATTAAGGGAAACATTGAATAAATGGGACCTCCTGAAACTGAGAAGCTTCTGTAAAGCAAAGGACACTGTCACTAAGACAAAAAGACAACGTACTGACTGGGAAAAGATCTTCACCAACCCAGCAACAGATAAAGGCCTGATCTCCAAAATATATAAAGAACTCAAGAAACTAAACTTTAAAACGCTAAATAACCCAATTAAAAATTGGGGCACTGAACTGAACAGAGAATTCTCAACAGAAGAACTCCAAATGGCCAAAAGGCACTTAAGGTCATGTTCAAACTCCTTAGCAATCAGGGAAATGCAAATCAAAACAACTTTGAGATATCATCTTACGCCTGTCAGAATGGCTAAAATCAAAAACACCAATGATAGTCTTTGCTGGAGAGGTTGTGGAGGAAGGGGTACCCTCATCCATTGTTGGTGGGAATGCAAACTTGTGCAACCACTCTGGAAATCAGTGTGTTGGTTTCTCAGGAAATTCGGGATCAACCTACCCCTGGACCCAGCAATACCACTCTTGGGAATATACCCAAGAGATACCCTATCATATGACAAAAGCATTTGTTCAACAATGTTCATAGCAGCATTGTTTGTTATAGTCAGAACCTGGAAACAACCTAGATGTCCTTCAGTGGAAGAATGGATGAAGAAAGTGTGGAATATTTACATATTAGAGTACTACTCAGCGGTAAAAAATGACTTCTCAAATTTTGCATGCAAATGGATGGAAATAGAAAACACTATCCTGAGTGAGGTATCCCAGACCCAAAAAGAGGAACATGGGATGTACTCACTCATAATTGGTTTCTAGTCACAAATCATGGTCATTGAGTCTATATTCTGTGATACTAAAGAAGCTAAATAAGAAGGTGAACCCAATGAGGGCGGGTTTTGATCCTACTTCATGTTCTGGCTTGGTGGGAGCCTAGCCAGTTTGGATGTTCACCTTCCTAGACCAAGATTGAGGTGGGAGGACTTTGAACTTTCCTCAGGGCAGGGAACCCTGACTGCACTTCGGTCTAGATATGGAGGGGGAGGAGGGGGAGGCAGGGAGGAGTGGGAGGAGGGGGAGGGAAATGGGAGGCGGGGTGGAGGCAGAAATTTCTTTTTTTCAAATATAAAAAAAACTAAATAAAAAAAGGATAGCTTACAAACTTTTGGTTGGATGTCCAATGGTTAAAGCTCTATTGATAATATTCTTATGGAAGACTTTGAGCTGCTAGGTAAAATTCATACAAAAAACAGTTTCCAATACGGAACTTAAAACAGCTGCCTAACAGGTACTCAAGCAGGTAAAGTATAAATCAACAGATAAAGTATATAATAATCAACAAATACAGTATACTAATTATAATTCAGCTATGGCAAGTGTGTATATTAAATGTAAAACTTATTCTACAACAGTTTTATAAAAAATGCTGCTTATGGCTAAATCTTCTCAGTTTTGCTAGTTAAGATATTAAACTCTTAATTTAAACCAGTAGCCTGTCTGATATAAAAGGACAGGATAGAATCTGGATAATGGTTTAACAAAATATTGACTATGATCAATGTTTATTATACTAAACAGTAGATTCATTGATAATTTTAAGATTGATTCCTGGACAATTGCCTTTGCTAAATTCAAAGGCCAAAAACAATGGTCTTTTCCCAGATCATCGCTACAATTTATACACCTGTATTTTGCTAATGTTATAGCAAAAAATCCCTTAAAGGATTTTATGCTAAATTTTACAAATGGTTCTTCCAATGGAGGAACTGCATATATGGCTAATAATAATAAAAATTATGGAGCATAACAAGGCTCCTTCAAAGCAACTCATAAAAGTTGCCAGCAGATCCTGATGCAAATGGATCTGGCTTGATGTTACCAAGCTGACCTTTGCTAAGACAAGGTGAAAAAGCCCTTGCAATGCATTATGAAAAAACCCGACCTGTATATATATTGGGGGTCGAGGATGTGTTTGTGCTTTTTTCACAGAACGAAAATAAAATCTGGACGTGATGTCGAGGCTGTGGACACAGAGGAGTTCCAGACTTCCAGAGGTGATTGAGAAGAGGTCCTTGGTCCGGTCTTCCCTGCTCCCAAGGAAAGGAGTGCCTGCTGACAAAACCAGCTACACCACTCTGCAGGGTGCCATCCTGCCTCCAGAGTCCAGGGAGACCCGGCTGACATAAGAGCCAGGATGTGCTTCATGTAGCTGAATCCAGCTTGCCTCACCCAGGTTCCCCCACCTGTCCTGGAGCACAAATGCTAAACTGCTTCTGCAGCTTGAACTCTGGTCTGCTTTGGAGCTGAGTTGCAGACTAAACATCAGACTGCTTTAAACTTTGGGACACAGAACTCATTTTAATTAAAATATTAACCTCTCTTCACTTAAGAAGGGGGAAAATTGGGGGTTCCTGACACTGTTGCTCAGAGACTGGAACTGGTGGTATTTGATAACAACAATGTATGTCATTGTACTCCTACTGAAATTGAGCTAATGATATCTGTAACTGCTTACAGATGTGGGAAAAGTTTGACACATGCTGTAAAGTGTCTGGGTTTAATGCATATGTTAAAAATTTTAGATTTTGATCCCTTTTACACTGCCCTAATTTTTGGCAGGCAGCACACGTAACTTTATGTGGAGTAGGCACTTAGGAAGGAGGACATACCATAGGCCAGACTAAAAGGTGAATACTGTGTTGGGAAAAAGCCCTTTCTTCTTGTCTGGAGGTGGAGTTACCGCCAATATTATATCATTATATCTTTTGTTTGAGGAGCCCCTCACAGTCTTTTCATTAAAGATAGACGCAGGGGCAAAATGACGGGAGTTAGTGTGGATCCTTGCCTGAATAGCACACCATACAGAGGTTGTAGAAACCGGCTCAACATGGCATGGTACAGGTATGAGGGCGCTCTCCACATGGCCTAAGACAGGGTGCCCTGTGATCTGTTTACTTTAATCCTGCTAGATGCCTTTTATTTGAGGAGCTCCAAGGATGGACGACTTATGGCAGGATAATCCCCCAATCTAAGACAGGGCCCTGGGAACCCTAGGATGAGTAAGGGGGAAAGAAAAAAGGCCTGGTCCCCACTCGACCTAAGAATCATCAGGCACCCCTCTGTTCCCAGGAGAGATAAATTGCTTCTCCACTTGAGAGGAGGGTCTCTCCTTATCTCAGCTACTTGCATTTTTATTCCATATCTTTTGCATTTTTGTCTCTAAGCATTTACTATTTATTTGAAATTTATCAAATTAATGTATTTCACTAATAATGATTTATGATATTCTTGTTGCTTACATATTGTGGTATAGAAAGCACAATGTATTTGTACATGAAAACTAAGACATCATTTTTTCATGATGCTATATTCCTCGGTAAACTTTTATGTCATTGTTTTCATAATATCACAGTGTTAATACAATGGACAATTCTATGACATGTAACAGATCTAATTAAATCTCATGTCACTCAATGAAGCTAGAAATTGAACTAAAATGAAGACAAAATAGAATGACATTTGGAAACTTAAGCAGTATTCATAGACACTTTGGAATTTACTTTTGAATAATTTTCAGTTTGTTCTTTCAAGTTGACATGTGAGAGCTAGCTTTTGGTTTATTTTCTGTACTCTAGAATGGTACTTGGTAAAAGTAGGTATGGAAGGAAAACAATCATATCATGGTTTATGATTTGCCTCACAAACACATGATGCATTTTAGAAGAAAAAAATCTTCAAGAAAAAAGTTTAAAAACTTCCCATTATAAATGTATTAGTGTGCAAGTAAAAGAAAAAGCACATTTGGCATTTTATGGTCAATGAACTCCAAATTTCTATCGCCATGAGTAGTGGAATGAATAAAATAAAATTGCTGTTTCAACATGTAACATCCTACATATACATATTTATTAGAATATTATACCAAGTGTTCAAGCTGACAGAAAATTCAAGGCAAACTCTGACTCTGTCTATTATAAGCAATGGATTTCCAAGGAAAACTAAGTCCTATTTTGTTGTTGTCCTCCTGTGTACTTCGTGAAATACCATCCAAGAACCTCAGCTGTGATGTGAACAGCATTATCTGAAACTAAAATGACCCATTCTCTGTCCACATATACACCCTTGCAGACACATGCTATTGTGTTTAAATATTGTGTACTCTTAAAAATAATTACTAGGAGGAAATACTTGCCCTGATGACAGAACACATTGTATTAAAATTAATGTACCTTCATTATTTTATTCTTAGTAGAAGTATATAAAATACAGTTATAGGTTTTAATATAAGTCACAAGCAAATGTCATTGTCTCCTCAATATATTCAGAGATTTCTACAAATGAAGCCAATCTATGCCACAACACCAAAATTTTGAATCAGTAGGTTTCAAACTATTTTCTTTCATGGATTTTCTATCCACTTTCACCTCTTCAGTATAAAAGTCAAAGGCTACAGTCCTTTATCATATGAGGACAGTTATTTGATGATTCACTGAAATTTTTGTTTTTTTCCTTCCCTTTTTCTTTCTTCCTTTGGCATGTAGCTATAATAAAACCTGGGCTGCATAACTACATTCCTCGTATATACATTAGTTTGTCAGTCTTCTATACTTATTATTGAGTAGTATCTATATTGCATGTTTCAAAATGATGAGTTTAAATCTTGGGCTGCTATGTAGAAAATTGAGGCAGAGATTTTGAGCATTAGGGGACCAAGCTGCTATTCCTGCCTGAGCTGGCACAAGCTAAAAACACAATTTCGTATCATTTACTAATTTACTGATGAGCAAAATAGCAGCCCCAAAGGAAGGGAAGTTCTATCAAAGCCCATTCCAAATACGCTTCTCTCTGCTCTTTATCAATGGTTCTTGACAGATTTGTTTTATTGGTATACTTTTCACATGTGTTGCAGAAATGGCATACCATCTGACAATAGGGTGCATATATATTGCAGTGTCAAGACAAAACTGCAGTCTTAGGTTTTCGAAATATCTTTGAGAAAAAGGAGACAAAACATAACATTTTGATCCTCTGCCATTCCCAGTAATTTGGAGTTTCTATTAATGTTAAGACATAACAATGCCTAGAAAAATGAACGTTGGCAATTTTCTTTTTCTATGAAAAGTCATTTCTTTAACTAAGTGTTTCTGGCAGGGGGCTTTTGTTTCTCTGAGCAGCTTTTCTAAACCCAGAAAACTGACAGATTGCACATAATATCTCTACCACCCACACTCACTCAGAACAAAACAAGTTTTAGTGTAGTTTGATTATTACCAGTGTTATCTGTAAGACATACAGAGCCTTGTCAGTAAAACGGAGTGAATTTGAGACGGTTTTTTATCTGAGCGACCCCACATGGATACCGAAACATTGCTTAGGTATTACTGTAACTTTTCTGGTATAAAGATAATTGGTAGGGATGTGGGTGTGGGAGGTGTGGGGGGGCAGTTTCTCTTTTGTCTTCTAGCTCATGCGTACTCACATGTTCATAAAGAGAGCAGAAGTTTACAACATATATCTGTCTCTATTCTTCTGTAGCTTTGTTTTGAGACTTAGTCACTCTTTCTAAAGCTGAGCCTCATGGTTTAGCTAAACAGACCAGTACGAGAGCTACAGGGGTCTTGATATATCTAAGTACCATTCTGGACTCCCTAAGCCCTAGAATTACTTTTGTACACCACTGCCTTTGGCTTTTATATGACAATTGGGGATCCAGATTCAACTCCGCATCATTGAAAAATAAACTCCTTAAACTCTGAACCTTGCCCCTTTCCTAGTAAATGGTACTTTTATTATGAAAACACTTTAAAAGCTAAGATCAGCTATAACAGTATTAAATTATAAACTGTCTATTTTGACAAGGAATATGAGTATGTGAAGTGTTCTTACTGATTTATAAAGAAGCAAACATACACGTATACAGACACACAATTTTATATACATATAACTGTTATTTATTTAATAATTAGTTATTTCGATGCTATATTTCCATGAATTTTATTAAAATAAGAACAGTTTATTATTACTTGATTTAAAGTCTATCTGCAAACTAGATAGGAAATTCAGGTTAAATATTTCTAGTGGCAAGTGTGTGGGAAAGAACACTCTATTGTCCCTTCATTCTTTACATGATATTAAAGCTTTTTCATTTTGAGCCACACAACATAGTTTACAATACAATATGGTTAAGATCAGCAGTGAGTTTCTCTTTATCTCTCTGGCCTTTTGCCCTTCATGCAGGCTTTCCTCCTGTATCATAACTTGTATCAGTAGAATAAGATTACATCTGCAAGAACATCCACTTACCTGTTGTTCGAAGAAAAGATAATGATGTGACTTATTTGGGAGGGGGAAATTCTGATCAATAAATTAATGAACCTTGAAAAGTATTTACTGCAAGAATGCTATTTCTTGAATGGCCAAGAAATGAAATTGCCATTAAATCAGGAGGATAGTCCTAGTCTTTACAGCAGAAAACTGTGAGCCATCATCAAATGATTAATAGTTACTTGGAAAGGTAGATTCCTTATTCCAACTAATATTAAGCCTCTGTTCTAAGTAGGTAAAGCAGTTTTATGTGCTCTATACAAAAAGGTTTTATATGTGTTCTATACAAAAGTATGCATAGATTTTTTTTAAAAAGCAACATTGTAATTTTACATCATCCCTAAAAATAACCAAGACCAATTTATTAAAAAAATCATGCATGATCAGTCCTCTACTAACAGTAATTATTGTGGGTTTATGGATTCAGATTAAATGAGATAGGAAAAGGTTTTCTGGTTGAATGTGTAATCCATACAAAACATATATTCATCAACATGTACACCTGTTTTTTATTTTATTCTCTCATCTCTCTTAACTACTTGACTACTACTAGCTTTAGATAATCACCCACTGTACTATCAGTTTCTACAGAGTCCACTATTCAAATAGTTTAGATATGAACCCTATTATGGAGGTCTGGTATTTCTGTGTTGGCATAGTTTGGACATTGTAATGATATGTTTGCTCCTTTTCCTGTTGAGAATGACAGTGTTTTCCTCTCAGACCTGGCCAAGCGGCACTATTCTGCATCACATCCCATTTTCTTTATCATTTGTCAGAGAATGGAGACTTGGATTGTGTCCACTTCCTGTAGATTAAGAACATTACAGCAATAGACCTTGTAGGTCATATGCATTTCAGAAGTGGATTTTGTTCACTGTGAATAAAAAAAAACCTTCAAATGGGATTGTTGGATCTTAGATTATCTCATTTTAATTTTTGGAGAATTTCTACTCATTTTCCAAAAGTGTCCATATAGTTTCCCTACTAAATATGTGACAGTTGCAGAAATTTTTTTTTAAATATTTATTTATTTATTATGTATACCATATTCTGTCTGTGTGTATGCCTGCAGGCCAGAAGAGGGCACCAGACCCCATTACAGATGGTTGTGAGCCACCATGTGGTTGCTGGGAATTGAACTCAGGACCTTTGGAAGAGCAGTCAATGCTCTTAACCGCTGAGCCATCTCTCCAGCCCCCAGTTGCAGAAATTTTTATTCATTTTTATCCATGTATTGGATAATGTTTTCCTCTACCACAACTCCCAGATCCTTCCCATCTCCCTAAATACTAAATTTCATGATTCTTATTTTTCCTTCTCAAAATAAGCAAAAACAAAGAAAACAAATAAACAAAAATAAAAACTAAGCAAGACTACTAAAACATCTAATAACAAAACAAACAATAGGCATTGGTGGCTCATGCCTTTAATTCCAGCACTCAGGAGACAGAGGCAGACAGATGGTTATGAATCTGAGGCCAGCCAGGTCTACAGAGTCAGTTCCAGGACAGGCCCCAAAGTTACATAGAATTTGGCGGACAATGAGGGCTGCTGAGAAGCCAAGGACAATGGCACTGGGTTTTGATCCTACTTCATGTTCTGGCTTTGTGGGAGCCTACCCAGTTTGGATGTTCACCTTCCTAGACCAGGATTGAGGGGGGAGGACTTTGAACTTTCCACAGAGCAGGGAACCCTGACTGCTCTTCAATCTGAAGAGGGAGAGGGAGAAGGGGGGAGAGGGGGGAGGAGTGGGAGGAGGGGGAGGGAAATGGAAGGCGGGGAGGAGGCAGAAATTTCTTTTTTTTCCAATTAAAAAAAATAAAAAAAATAAAAAATAAATAAAAACAAAACAAAATATCCAAACAAATAACAAGAACAACAAAAACATGGATTTTGTTTTGTGCCTGCCCATTACTCCTGGAACTGAGGCCTTCCCAGGATTGATAACACATTGCATGCAGTGACACAGTATTAAAAATAAAATGAATTTCTCATTCAAGAACATTTAACAATAGCTAATAGCTTTGTGATTAGGGTTGGGACATGGTATTTACTTTTCCTCTCAGTATTGGGACTGCATCTGTCTTGACTCTCTGCTGTCCCGTGCATGCTGCCATAGTTTCTAAAAATGTATGTGCCTCAGTTCTGTTCAGTCTGAAAAACAATGTTTCCTTGATATCATCCAGCACTTCTGTTTCTTAGGATCTTTTTGTTCCCCTTCTACATAGATCCCTCAACTCAAGGGGAGGGGCTAAGTATCAATATCACATTTAGAGATAAGTATTAGAAAAGAAAGACTTTCATTTTCAAACTCCAATCCATGTATTTTTATTTCTCATGTGCTCATAAATACTAAGTTAAATACATATATTTTTTTTCTCAATATTGAAACTGACTATAAAATAAAAAAACAACATTGTGTTTAATGAAACACCATATTCTCTATCAAATCTTGAATTTTATCTGGCTCACAGATGTTGGTAATGTTCTAAGAATTTACTTTATTATTATTTATTTTTAATTTATTTCTTATGATTGAATGGAACATGGTCCATGTAAACAAATGGATATAATTAGAATGAGTGAGTTGTTGAATAGAGTGTTCTGTGATTCACATATGCTTATATTTACTCTAAGAATTGATTTCCTTATTATTTATTTTTAATTTATTTCTTGTCATTGCACTAAACATAGTCCATGTAAACAACTGAAAACAATTGGAACGAATAAGCTCTTGAGTAAAATGATCAGTGATATAAAATTTGAAGTATTTTACTGTATTATTATGTAATTATCTATTTCCCCTTATATTGTATCAATTTTCACTTCAAGTATTTTGATACTAAAAGGGGCAAATATATTTAAGATTTTTATGTTTTCTTAGAGAATTTACTTCTAGCTCAATACACTTTCAGTGGTTTTTTGTTTTGTTTTGTTTTGTTTTTTGAGACTGGGTTTCTCTGTAGCTTTGTAGCTTGTCCTGAAACTAGCTATTGTAGTGCAGGCTGGCCTAGAACTCACAGAGATTCACGTGCCTCTGTCTCCCAAATACTGGTATTAAGGGCATGCACCACCATTGCCCAGGCACTTCCAGTGCTTAAATCTGAAAATCTTGCTTATTTGAGATTATATTTTAATTTAAAATTACTCTATCTTTATTTATGTCAATGTTTGCTTTATATAATTTTGATGTCTTTTAAAATATATATTTTGAAATGCATTTTAAAAATATTATATATTCTGGATAGTGTTAGGTTTGCTTTATTTCTGTTTAGAAAAATCTTTATTTTGGGTAAATTGTAGAACTCTCATTTAAAGTTGTAATTAATATGGATGCATTAAATTGAAATGTCAGGTGCTGTGTTAAATTTATTTCATTTTTTATCTTTTATACACTATTTAAGATTCAACTTGTTTGGCATAATTTCATCAATACATCTCTTCGTTATTTAAGCATCATCTTGGTCTATGTAAAATTGAATACTGTCTTAATTTTTTGAGAAAAGTTTTACATGTTCCCTATGTTTAAAAGTAATTTTTGGTGACCTAAGTATTTTCATTGATTTATTTTCTAATGATTTCAGAGCATTTAAACTTATTTCATCATCTACTATCTTTCCAATCTACTGTCACGATGGGTTTCTAACGAAAGTCTGCTGAGACTTTTTCCTTATCCCTTTATACATTGGCTTACAATGTATGTTTTATCATGATTTCCCTTTGTTTAAAAAACATTTCTTCAGTTTTTCTAAGTCTATTTTGCTAACATTTAAAATACCTATGTGTACCTATGTTCTTATTGAACATTATGTCAGTAGGCTTTATCTGAATGTTGCAAGTCATATTCAGTATTAACTTTGGAAGATACCTCTCAGTTCTCTTGCAGTCTTCATTTTGTCCTTCGTCTCTCTTCTGAGATTCAAACTGAAAGAACATTCCGTCATTATTTCTCTGAGAATACCCAGCCTAGCATCTGGCCCACAGTTTCCCTGTCATTCTTTGTCCTCACATTTGCCACACAAGTTTTTTAAAAAAAAATCCTGCAGCATATTTATATATTGCTGTTCCTTTTCTTCCTTAACACAGTAAAGTCATCCTCACTGCATAACATGTCTATTTTAATTTGCAGCCATTTCTTTAACTTTTGCTGGATGTTTGTTGCTCTTTTTACATTTACTGTACTGTGCGTTTCAAATTCCACACTGTGTAGTTGTTATGGTAGCTAGCTGGCTTATTACGGAAAATTTTTAGTCATTTCGCTTGGTTTTCTGATATTCTATTTTACAGGGCCTTGGAAATCTCTCCTTTCTTCATGTATAAATTCACCCAGGAATATTCCTTTGGGGGTTGTAAATTCTTAGCCTTCTGATAGAGACTCAGTTTATTTTCTATGACTTTTCATAGCATGTAGAAACCAGGTATTCTAACACTTCATACTTTAGACTTGTCTTATTACAAATACACTATAAATCACGTTGGATTTGTTTTCTATTGTAAAAAGGGCTGTAAGTTCTGAAGTATGAGCTAGGGTAGGTGATATCTTGCAAAAAAGACACCATACACATTATAACAAGGGCTACTTAAATGGCCCACTGGGTAAAGATATTTTCCACCAACACTAATGACCTGAGTGAGATTTGTCCCTTGAACCCACATGGTGAAAGGAGAGAACTTGCTATTGAAAGTTCTCTGGCATTCACATAAGCAACTCATCTCCCACAAATAATATGTGCAAGCACATGCACACACACACACTTGAGATAAATAAGATAAGATAAATATGAAAGTGTGGAACACTTGTTCATAGGATGTACAAGATCTCAGTCTGATCTCCACATCCCTAAGATAATACTACTGTCATAAAATGTTCTGTATCTGGAAAAGTATTAACATTCTATACAGAATGTAATGTTAATGCTTTATTACAATTTGGAAATGTTCATGTCAAACTATGTAAACAAATACTCAACAACTAAACAGATTTTTTGGTTTCTCACTGAAACTGTGTTTCTTGGATGAAGGCAACCTTGATTTGTTTTAAAATTATTGGAAATATTGACTCTAACTGGAGTTTTGGTTGATATGGTTTCTTGCCTTATCTTTGTTCTTTGTTCCTTTCCTTTGCCTCTTACTCTGTGATGCTATAGCCAACTGGTAATTACTGTTATATTCTTCCTTATGAAAACTTGAGATTTCTTGGATAAATATCTAAGTATTTATCAGACAACTGATAATATTCTGATCATGAACATCTTTGAGTACATTATCTTTTTACTAGTGAGGGAAATATGACATACAATTTTATGTCCTTTATCTGATTTAAAAATATTCATAATGATGCAGGTCATTGTATCTTAGAGTTCTTGTATAAAGGGTCATGTCAATTGGTTCCTATGAAGATACCATATTTGGGTCAGTCACTGTAACTGGGTCGTAGATGTGGTTAAGTAATAACACAGTTCACTATCATTTGCTGGAAGATGACCCTTGTAGTTTCTGCAGTGGGCAGAAAAGGTCAATTGAAATTAAATACAGTGACATCATCTACACTTTATTTCTCCAAAATGTGACAGTGATAAATTTCACTGTATCCTGAAGGACACCATGTTTCTGAGTTTAGTTTTCTCTTTTAGAAGCAGAAGCAGTTTTGCAAGCTTTTGTTTGGAACTCCTTATCAAAACAATCCGATTCCACAGTTAATGCCACTAATATTTGCCTTATATCTTCTGTTAAGAACAAGTAAGAGATCCAAAATCACTATGAAAATGCAGTTTAGTTTGAAAACCCTGGAAATATCTGTCATAGTGAGTACACAATAGGCTTTTGTGTCTCAGATAAAGGCCATATTCTTTTCCAGATACTTGTAAATTCTACAAAAACACTTAAGTAATTCCTTGAAAAGAATCCTTAGTAACTTCAAATGGAAAAAATATATTTTAAGTGGGTAATTGCTTAAACTTTAATGCTTTATGAAGCAGTATTTCCAAAGACACAATGTACTACCACATATATCTGTTTGCATTTTTTAATGAAATATGGAATGCCAAATATTGCAATGTGGTTTTCACTTTGCAAGGATATATTGATGCTCCCTCTATGACCCACAAGTTACTATTACAAGTTATGAGTACAACTGAAAAAGTTGTCCAAATATATTCATACTGAAAATCTCAAGGTTAATTCTAGCCTTCAATTCACATCGTCTAGATTCTGCTTGAGTAACCCCCTCTACCCCCATGGAAACCATGACCCTGAAGCCATTAAGAATATATACAGCATATGGGCTTATGCTCCTTAGAAGAACAATGGAAACATCCTAAAATAAAAATAATATCACTTGACATAAATACTTAGAATAGAATGATAATTTAAAGAAAATTACTTTAGCATACATATGCTTTTTCAAGAATAATATATTCCTTTTGTTATTTAAAATATCCTAAGAAAATAATAATAATCTTCAAGCAGTTTGTTTTATGTTAGATACTAAAGACCTAATGAGCTTGTATCAAGATTTGCTTAGTCATCTGGCAGTCTTTTCTTTAGGACATTAAAATTATGTTGAAATATTTATAAACAAGCCTTGTCTTATGGGTTGCAGCTCTTAGATGTATGTGCCCCTTTGTTATTTAAGGCCCTTGATATCTTCCCTGAAAACAAAAGTCACCATTACTGATATCTTGAATGTGTGCAGACTCTTGAATAATTGGTTCAGGTAAAATTTCTGGCCTGGACTGAAACATGAAATTGCGTGGTACTTAACTCTATGTGGTTTATTATTCTGAAGTAAACAACTTTTGAAAATCTTTCACATACTGATATGTTAAGCCCACTTCCCTTCTCTTTCTACATACCTCACATTAATATGTACGTATTATGTCTGTTTGTGTGCTTGTGTGTGTGTTAATTTTGTTTTATGAGTATTATCAGAGAGGTTTCATCCTTCAGCTGATGAGAGCAGATGCAGAGACCCACAGCCAAACATTAGGCAGAGCTTTGGGAATCCTAAAAAAGAGGGTAACGATTGTAGGGGCTAAGGAGTCAAGGACACCTCAAGAAAACAGCCAATAGAATCATCTAACCTGAACTTGTAGTGGCTTACAGAGACTGGTATGACAATCAGAGAACCTGTCTGTATGGGTCTGACCTAGGTCTTCTGCATTTTATGGTTATTATTATGTTATGTTACATTATGTTATGTGTCATGTTATGTCATTGTTATGGTTTTAATAGTTGTTAAGGACAACTGCCTACCTTGATTTCCTCAGTTCATTGGATGATAAAGGATGATGTAATCATATTGAGGGAATGCAGATATCCTCTGAAAGGAACTAGGAAGTTATTAGAAAGAAGAAGCCAGCAGATGCTTGGGAGGTGGGTGGGAGCAAACCAACAGAAACCTACAGCATATTCTCTCTACAGCATATTTGGAAAGGAGAAACAGGACACTGGTGCCATCAACACAGAAGGGTGCACATATGGCGTTAGAGATGAACTTGATAAATGCAATCCAAAGAGATTTCGTAACACTGAAAAGTTTTCCTTCAGCGGAATCTGTTTGTTCAACGCTACTAATGACATTAGCAGCACAATGCGAGGCTTTAATGCCATTTCAATAAAGGATTTTGTTCTCTGCTAGGAATTTGCTCTCTGAGATTTCATACATTTTGGTGGTTTTATATCTGCTATTAGTGGACAGAAACACTCTCAAAAATCTATCTCAGAGATTCTGGGCACATAAATTACACAATGTTGTATACTGAGAAAAGTCTAGATTTTGAATATTGTAATTTAAAAAATGCTGTCTGAGTTGTTTTCTTCCATTATATTATTTTCGTAACTATGCCACTTGTGTAATCTTTCTCTAATGAGATTGTTCAGATCTGCCCATAGGTTTCTCCGCATTTGTGCATATCTCACTGGGAAAAGCACATATGCTGAAAGTGAATATAATCATAAAAATTCTGTTTTCTATTTTTACAAACAACAATTTCATACTAAATACTCTAAAAAGATTTGATTGCGATAAGTGAGGAAATAAAGTAATTTACTAGAGTTCATTGCCATTAATTTAGGATATCTAACTTGACATGCCACACCACATTCTGATGTACAACTGTTAATTTGTTGTTCTATCATCCCTCTTTCTATATTATAATTCTTTTTTTTCTCTCGATTTTTTTATTGAAAGAAAGAAGAAAAAAAAAAGAAATTCCCACCTCCTCCCAGCCTCCCATTTCCCTCCCCCTCCTCCCATTTTTCTCCTCCTTTCCCCACTCCTCTCTCCCTCCCTCTCCAGTCCGAAGAGCAGTCAGAGTTCCCTGCCCTGTGGAAAATCCAAGGTCCTTGCCCCTCCATCCAGGTCTAGGAAGGTGAACATCCAAACTGGCTAGGCTCTCACAAAGCCAGAAGATGAAGTAGCATTAAAACCCCGTGCCATTGTCTTTGGCTTCTCAGCAGCCCTCATTGTCTGCCATGATCAAAGAGTCCGATTTTATCCCATGCTTTTTCAGTCACCGTCCACCTGGCCTTGGTGAGCTCCCACTAGATCAGCCCCACTGTCTCAGTGGGTGGGTGTGCCCCTCGTGGTCCCGACTTCCTTGCTCATGTTCTCCCTCCTTCTGCTCCCCATTGGGACCTTGAGAGCTCAGTCCGATGCTCCAGTGTGGGTCTCTGTCTCTATATCCATCCATCTCCAGATGAAGGTTCTATGGTGATATGCAAGATATTCATCAGTATGGCTATAGGATAGGGTCATTTCAGGTTCCCTAATTCTTAAGGGTATTTTCACTGACCAATATAGTGCCTAAAGTCCACATTTTTATATAAACCTCATTTTTTCTCACTTTTGCTTATGGCCTACACACACAATTGATTGTTATTAAGTAGCAATTAAGAATGAAACACACTAAAAATATGATAGCAAAATTAGAAAAGTTGCTTGATGTTGTTTCTGAAAAATCCAACATATCAAGGGTAGAAAGGTTGAGATTCAGTTATGACTGGCTTCCGAGAAAGCTGTTCCATCTGCCTTTGTAATCACCTTACTATATTTAAAAAAAAAATGTTTCTATCAGGGAACAAGCATAGCAGCTTATGTGGACCTAGTGATAACTTTCAGGATGGAATTAAAAAGAAGTTGTCTTAGAATCCATGAAATATATAAG
This sequence comes from Microtus agrestis, assembly GCA_902806775.1. Lineage (NCBI taxonomy): Eukaryota > Metazoa > Chordata > Mammalia > Rodentia > Cricetidae > Microtus > Microtus agrestis. Next base: position 57,830 of record CADCXT010003220.1, on the reverse strand, counting down.
AGCTGGATTTGAGATGAAATAAACAATAAACACAGAAGGTCTTACATTAAACAATGGATTTACCTGCAATTTTACATCACATTATTAGCTCCTGAGTGCCAAATATGAAATGTAAAAATACTTGTATTGGCGTATATATTATTGTTTAAAACTGTACAAATTCAGGTGTGTTAGAGTATAACTTTAACCTCAACCCTCAAGAGGTTAAGGCAGGAAGATAACCAAAACTAATAATATATACATATATGTATACATATATGTATATATATATGTCCTTCTTCAAAAAATATCTACTTTAAGTTTAGTAAAATTAACATGCAAATCATTTAAAAGCTCATACTTTATATTCCTATCACCCACTGATTTACACTTATTATCTTTGTATCTGTCTATTTAATTTGTTACAATTTTTGAACACTAAGAGCTCTATTATTACTAAATTCCTTGGTTTTTATTACTGAGGTGTGTCTTGAAAGATTTTATTATATGAAAAAGAAGCATATTTAAAAGATGACTAGAGAGATGCCGCATTTGGTAAAGTAACTCCTATGCATGCATTCTTCAGAAACTCAAACAACATCACTAGTATTCACAAAGTTGGGCAAGGTAGTCTGCCAGTTATAGAAGTACTTGGAAGAAGTGGCAGGAAAACCCTTTACCCAGTAGCCAGCCAACCAGGCCAAATCAATGACTCTGGGTTCAGTGAGAGAACATGTCTCTAAAAATAAGATAAATTTATCCTGAAAAACACTCCAAAACAAATTTTCGTCTCTATATACACACAACTATGAAAAAAATGTACACATACACACACACTAGATAGGCAGATGTATTGTTCAAGTAATAAGCATTTAAGAGTTTTAATTTTGTCCTATTTAATTAAATAAATGAAAGAATAAATATAAAATAATAAATGAAAATATTTGTATTTGTGTATATACTACTGTGTAGATGTTTACATGCTCATTTGCCATGCTTTTTTTCTTATTAATTTTTAAAATTTAGTTTACATACTGACCACAGTTTTCCTTCCCTCTTCTCATCCTGTTTCCTCCCTTACTACCCTTCTACTCCTCCCCCATTCACTTCTCCTCTGTCTCTATTCAGATAGAGGTCATCCTCTCATGGAAGTCAACAAAGTTGAGGAAGGACCAATCTCCTGTCCTTGCATCAAAGTTGGGCAAGGCAACATAAAATGGTGAATAGATTCCACAAAGACAGCTACAGGACCAGGGACTTCCCTCATCCCACTTCTAGGAGCTCCACAAACAGAGCAAACTTCACAGTTGTCACACACACACACACACACACACACACACACACACACACACACACACACACACACACGGACTCGATAGGTCCAATCCAGGCTCCCATCTCTTGGTTCAGAGTAAGTGAGCTCTACGAGTTCAGGTCAGCTGTCTCTGTGGATCCCCCTGCCATAACTTTGACCCCTCTTACTCCAAAACTCCCTTTTCTCTCTTGTTATCAAAACTCCCACTGTTCTACCTGGTGCTTTGCTCTGAATCTTTGCATCTGCTACCATCAGATACTAGATGAATACTCTCTGATATCTTCATGTTGAGAATTCTCTGTTTAATTTTGCAGCCCATTTTTAACTACATTATTTAGTATTTTGATATATAGTATCTTGAGTTCTTTATATATGTGGAGATCAGCCCTCTATCAGATGTGAGTGAGATTGGTGAAGATCTTTTCCCTCCATGCTGTCAATGTCCATTCATTTCAGTGAAAACAACCAGATTTTCTCTACAATTCTGTTCTTAAGACCAGTCTCCTGTTTTAATTTGCAATACTCTGAACATTATAGCTTGAACAAGTATCTAGGTTTAAACCTACATTATTACCTTGCCATACTTATCAAAGTATTCAATATACACACTTAAGAGTATTCAAAGAATCCGTTTCATTTTAACATTCAAATTATCTCTCCACAAGTACTGTTTCTGTCACCTTCCTATTTTCTCAGTTCTTGTTAAAGTTATGGTGTAGTCATCTTTGTATCCTGAATTCACATAACTTGTATGCAGCCATTATGTCATGAGTAGAGTATGAATGATATCTACTACTTCCCTAATTAATATGACTATGTGTAGTCAGGCTGCTTTGAGATTCCTTTTGTAAAAGACCATTTTGATGAGATTTATAGTTTCATACTGGAAATGAATTCATTTCCACAGATGCCAGAGTTTCGCTGCTGCTTTGACAGCAAATATAGATGACTCTCATCCAACTTACTAACCAAATGCAAGCTTGCTTATATGTCATAAATGACATTAGTGCTCAAAGATGAAAGCAAAATTGATGGTGAAGTACTAAGTGATGAAGAACATAATCCACTTACCAAGAAAGATATTTAAATTGGAAACACATTAAATGGGTTTTACTTCAAAGCCATCAAATTGGGTATATTTTAATTTATTTCTGGGAGCATTGCTTCTGAATCTAGCAGTATATTTTCAAACAAAAAGTTCTAGCATGCTATTACTTAAACAGTCAAATTTAGGTAAGTAAAGTTTTGTGAAAATTTTTTGAAACTTCTGTAAGGAGAAACTAACTAAATATATCATGGTGAAGCTTTAAAATAAGCACAGTTGTTACAAATAATGGATTTTATTTTCCATTTAAAGTTAGCTGGAAAGTACACATATTGGACTGACATATACCTCTCACTATGATTGCCCCTATTATTCTAAGACAAAAGCTTCTGGAACAGTAAATTTTCTCACATAGTCAGTGTCTTTTTACATTTAAAAATATTATTATTTGTTTTTGAGAATATTATATAATTACATTATTATCCTCTGCTCTTTCCCCTCAAAAGCCTTCCTATCTACACCCCTAAACTTACTCTCAAATTTATGACTCTTTTCTTTAACAAGTGAATGTATATGTGTGTATTTTGTTTCTCAAGAAGGTTCTTTGCCACTGTATTTTTATTTGAATGTCTTCTACTATATGATAGAAATTTAAATAATACAAAGTAACACTGAAATAAAATGGAGAATTTTAGTAGAGCAGAAATGGGTCAAAAGTTAGACAGTCTTGAACAACTTAGAATGACATTTGAAAAAGAGAATGCTGTCTGAGGTGAAGAAGAATATTTAAAAGAAATTTCATGTTAGTTTAGAATTGAGAATAATAGAGGGTTATTTATTTAGGAATACACTCACAAGTCACAATCATCTGCTGGAATGGAGAACAGCCACCTAATCCTGCAGCCAGAAAAGAGGCCGGATGTGTGCTTTATATCAGCCTATATAGCGTAAGAGCCACATCCAAGTGGGAAGATAACTAAAAGACTACTGGCAGTAAGAATTTTTATAGCAGCTCTCCCTTTTGTTTAAATAAGAGAGTTTTAAGCCTAACACAAAATTATATACAATAAGAACAAATATATCAAGCAATAAATGTGATAAATATTTTAATAACTATACTATACTAATTATTAAATAATAATTAATTATTTATTATTAATAATTAATAATAATTTATTACTGATGATAATATTAATTATTTATTATTGTATAATAAATAACTTGGCCAAGTCATGAGATGAAATTAACTACAACTATTTAGTCTTCAACTCCAGTGTAGACCTGAGAAAGGAAATAATATTTCTTGAGTTAGCAGGAAGTGCAATCTAGCACCTTCCAAAATGTGCAACAAATGACAGAGACAACTGGCTACCTGAGCAACCACCCAAAGTCTCATTTGCAACATTGGAGCAACCAACTTTGACTAAGGCCTAGAATAACTAACAGACCATTTTCAGAGGCAGGGAGTTTTTCAAAACCATCTTACCCTGTCTTGTCAGGATTTGGCGGTCTTTTTTCTTGTATCCTTTTTGTCCTGTCTGGAAATTGTGCATTTTGTCACTGGTCAATGATGGGCAGTTCCTTGCTCAAAGGCCAGTTTGGGCAAGAAGAAAACAAGCTCCAAGTGGAGTGTCTTTGGTGCTCAACGTTCTCTCAGGAATAGATTGGGTGCTGTCAGGTCAATCCTGTCTCACATCTTTGAAGTGGTTGAAAATAACCTTTCTTTGTAGAATACAATCTCTATGTATCCAAAGAACCTGATTAGTTAACTATAAGTATTTTAAACATAGGTGACTATTCATCTATAATTCTTAATACTGTATAACTTAAAGACGAAGACTTTATATTAGAATATTATACACTAAATAATTGTGTAACAAATTAGGACAATGACTCCAAAATATAAATAATATTTAAGTATCTTGATGTAGAAAGGTACATTGCAATATGACAAATATATCCTAAAATTGTATCAATATACAAAAATGTTTTAAGCAGAGGTAGAAGCATGCATGCATAAAATATGACAAAATAACTTTGCCTAGATATATAAATATTGTAGACAAAATAGGAACATATTTAATATAATTTACATTTGTATCAACATACAAGAATCTCTACCAATGTTAATTGCCTATCAATAATAACTCACAGTATTCACTCTATTACTCACTATTATTAGTGTTAGGAAGCTCACACTAATCTATTAGACTAAAGCATGAAGGGAGGTATTAGTGGTTAGAGAACCCAGAAAAAGGAACAAACCAAAAGTAGAAGACCACCTGGGAAAAAAGAACAAATTTATTAAAATATCTTAATATTAATTGGTATATGAATAAGGACAAAATTAATTACTATATTTATCTGACGGCTGTTCTTAGTTGTCATCTTGACTACATACAGAATTAAATAAAACCCATTTAGGCATGGACATCTGTGATGAATTTTTAAAAATAATTTGAACTGGGAAGACCCAGTTTTAATCTGGATCTCCTGAAGTGGGGTGACATATCTTTAATGCAGATATTTTGAAATGGAAAGATCTGCTTTAATCTGTTCTCTCTTTGCCTACTTGTTCTCACTGTCGCTGTCAAGTTCTTTCCTTCAATAACATTAGAGCCTATTTATGGATTCTGCCATATACTAATAACATCTTAGATATCTAATCTGGTAGACTGAATAACTACTGGATTCATGCACCTTCTGTTGGTGGGCAGCCATTATACCTGGATCACAGCCTGGAAGACATTTCAACAAATCTCCTTCTTATATCTGTGCATATAGACAGATAGATTACATTGATGAATGATAGGCAGATGACAGATAGATGATAGATATTTATATAAATGGATAGATTCATTATATAATTTTGTTCACCTAGAAAACCAAGCTAATAAAACATAAAATTATTCTTTTCTAATGATACATGAAAATTTTAACATTGGTAACATTAATTTGACATTAAGAAACTGTTGATGAAATAGCATAAGAGAAAATAAGGGTAAAATAATAAACTGTACAGGCTGGACAAATAATTAAAATAGCCAATTTATAAAATAAAATAGCTAATCACAGAGACTACACAGATAAAATCCAGAATATAAATAATTAACTTTAGAAGATAAGATAATCAGGGAAGGGATGGTCAAGGAACATCGCTTTGCAAAAACTAGAAAAAATGCATTCTGATATGCTGATAAAATAGTCAGCAATTTCTAAATAAGGATCTTTTGTTAAATGTTCCATTGATATTTACGACATTGTATTTTGTAAATTTCAAGAAAATGGGATATTCTTAAATGTGGTATTTCTTAAAAGAATTATTATCAAATAATTACAGATGCTTATACTCTGCATAATTAAAACTTCACCCAAAAAGTTTACAGTAAGAACTATTCAGTGCTAGAATAAAAAATTATATTGCACATTTATTATGTTCTTAGCTGTGAAACTAGTTTGCATTGTGAAGATGATATCAAAAACTGAAACTTTCACATTATTTAAGCATTGTTCACCTAAGTTAAAATTTGTGAACTAATGTTCAATTGAAAGCAAATATCACTTGTATATTACACGTGATCAAATACAAAATAAAAAAGTTTGTTATAATAAAATTTAAATCTTACTTGACAAAAACATTACAGCTATTAAGTGAAGAAAGAAAGGAAATAGACTAAATTCTTATTTTCTTAAGAGCCACATACAGAATGCAATTATATAATGTTCATTTAATTTTTATTAAATGCATTCTGATGTCTAAAACTTAATAGTTCATATCTGTGAATTTCATGTGGTGTTTCAGTAGCATGCAATTTCTCGGAGTGTGAAACAGGCTAAGCATCGGTTTTATTGTTTGTTTTTCTTTTCTCAACACTGATTGTTTATTTAATATTTCCTGCATTGTTTTGCTACCAGAGCCCTGACTATGAGAAATGACAAAATGACAGATATGCTTACAAAGAATATCTGGGATCAATTGGAATGGGCTATTAGGAGGAGGAGTTGCACCTCCTCCCCACATTCATCCACCATCTCTGTGCCAGAAACTCAGAAGTTTAGAGTGTTTACTATATAAAGATGAAGAGGGAAGCAGGGCTGTTGTCTTACTGCCTACAGCAGCTCAGGAGATCAGATTTCATAGTCTACAGCTTGGAAGCAGGTTTAGCTAGTCCTAGTCGCCAAAGGAGCTAAAGGAAAGAGCTGTCTTCAGGCTATAAACATCCAAGGAAATAATGTTATGGTGGACGCTCTTTGAACACACTGCCAGCACTTGCCCTCAGATCAAAGGAAGGCATTTCCATCCATCTAAGCCTCACTCCAGGAAGTGAGTTTCTCTTCCTTGGGGCTGAGCAATTGGTCCTTGGCAAGGCTGTGCAATGTCAAACATTACATATTTACTCAGAATTCACTCAGTACAGAAAACATCCAAAATCTTCTATTGGCTGGAATATTAGTTGAGCAGTTTAGAGAGAACACTGATCTTGTAGATAACCCAGGATTGTTTCAAAGCAAGTGTGTTGGGTGACTCACTACCACTGACAACTTCAGCTTCAAAAAGATCTAATGTGTTTGGGCATCAAAAGGCATGTGCACATTCCTAAAGACAACAAAAACACACTTATATGCACAATGAAAAATAATACACATTTACCCATCTCCCAAGCATACTAGCAAAAGAAAAATTGCTATTACCAAGTGGATAAAACTGTTCGTATGTGGGACAAATTATAACTAGTCAAATATCAGATGAATTTTAATGTAAGGCAGAGAGGATCTATTTATAATGTGGGTGTGTGATGTCAGAAAAAAAATAAATCAAGATTGAATCTCAAGTTTTGGCTTGAACAAGCCGATGAGTAATGTTGCCATTTGCCATCTTGTAGAAGTGTAGAAGAGTCTCTTTGGTGATGGGCTGATGAGGGGAGAAGCAAGATTTCTCTTTTACACATGCTAAGTTAAAAATAAATGCTAGACATATGGGTGAGATATCAAAAGTTGTGCCTTTCTAAGAGAATAGATCAGGCAAGGTCATGCTTGGAGGAGTTGAGAGGATGATATATTAGATATAAAGTACAAGAAGCACAACATTCAATAATGTGGACATCTATATTAAATTTGTAATGTAAGAAATGTCAAATCCAATAGGCTAAAATCATGTGTCGCTATATTATTTCGTTCACAAGATCTGTTCAATTTAATTACAGGGCACTACAGAAAAGAATATGACTCACCATCAAACTCTACTGAATTAACAAAATATGTTGAACTTTGTCTTTTTTTTTTTAGTCTTACTGGATATAGATACATAGATGATAGATAGGTAGATAGATGTTTATATATTAAATTTGTGTTAATGGAAACTTTGTAACCTACATAGAATTTTAGAGACATGAGGGTTGAATTTTAATAATTTATAACTAATCTGTTTTATAGTAATAATAACTAAATTAAAATACTCAGTGAAAAAAAACACCAGTCAAGTTTGTTTTTATGCTATTAACATTATAAAAATTATATTTCTAGGTACTGAAACTTTATTTTCAATAATATGGGAGGTATCTTAATTTTGGGGGTCCTCTTTTAATCTTGTCCCCTTGGCCACCAGGAGTAGAGGGGAAAGAGGCAGATGGTGGCAACAGAAAATGTTGGCAACCCATGATCACAAAACAAATTTTGGTTACTTTGCTTACTTTTAGTCTGGAGTATAAGGAATGTATAGGATTGGGGAGCCTGGGGACACACCTTAATTTGCATTAAGTGGCAAACTCCTATAACATGGCTTAGTATGTGGCAGGAAGGTACTATAGCAGAGCTCCCTAACACAAGACTTCTCAGCAGGGTTCTGTACCAAGGGCCAAAGTAAAGATGAATCAGACTTCTGGTTTAAGAAACAATTTTTAGATAAGATCAGTTTTTCAGGCCTAGGGACATGATCCAGTCTCTTTTCTTAAATAAGATTCCTCTTGCTGTTATAATTGTTAGTGTCTTTTGTTATTTTCCTCTAAACTATGATAGATATTCACATTTTTGTTCAAAAAGTTTTAATGAAATTGTGTATCTAAAGTATCTAATTATCATTAAATGATAAAAGATAGAAAAATGGAAATACAAACAATAAAGCATATAATCAAATATTGACAGAGGATTTATCTAGTATCTTAAAAAAAATGCCAGTCAAAATTTGACAGTGAGAAAAATGTTGCATAAAAAAATCAGTAAGTAATTAATTATTTCTATTTTATACTATCATTTAATGTATGTATCTAATTATCAAAAATGCTAAGATATACATATTTAGGACCTGTCTGTGCTCACTAGAAAAAGACAATGAATATGAGACTCAAAATCACTGCATCGTCTTCTTTTTACGTCATACCCTTAGAAATATGTGTCACTCATCTTTCAAATCAGAGAATGCTAAATATCTCGTGAATAGCTCAAGTAAATATTAAGGTATTGGCTATATTTTGCAATGGATTTCGTAGTAGATACCTATGTAAATATGTCAGTTTAAAAATTTGTTTTTAAGTAAGCTCCTCATTGACTGTAAAGTCTATCACTTTAACAACTACTTCAGTTTTTCCCTTGGTTTCTTCTATTTAGTGTCTGTTAACCCGTAACATTTAAATGGATTGGGTACATCAAATATATTGATTGAGTTAATTGATGCTCCAACAAGCAATTAGCCACCACCATTTGTCAGCTATAATAGTGAGACTATTCAGTAGGTATTTTCCACACATGATATGTTTTATAATTAACTTCAAAATGGAACGATAGCCATCTCTGAGCAATGCCTCAGTAAAGGGCAAACTGGAAGACTTATTAAGTCTGTTGAAATTCTTTCTTTCTCGAGAAAAAAATTTCAAAATACTCAGGCTAACAGGGAACAGCTATATCACCATCTACATGCAAAGGGCTTTGACCTTCTCAGAAGCTAAGATGGAGAAATATGTGCTACCTGGGTTTATGTCACCTTGACACTTGTTATAGCAGTAATTTTGGAAGCAGGAATCTCAAGTGAATAAACATCCCACTAGATTTCATATAATATATTTCTATTATAATCAATTCATTTATTGAATTCCTCAAAGATCAGAGGAAACAAAATATGATTCAGTTTATGCTGCTCCTAAACCATTATTTTAAAAGGTCACTCAAAGGTAATATAGTTATAGTTCCTACTATCCTTACTGAAGTTGTCTTTACTCTGAATTAACAGGGTAGATTAGGAATAACAATCATAAACATTATCTCTTCAAGAAATGAAGTTCCTTCCAACCTATTTTTAATTTTTTTAAACCAACTTTTTGATACTTACTTTTATAGAAACTGGGATCATTTCAGCCGGCCGGAACCTGAGTTAGCTCATTTTATTACTAGGAGGCCATGTTGGTCATGTCTAACTGCTTCTATCTTGCCTTCTCATTGTCATTGTAATTCCACGACTAGCACCGAAATACGGTAATAATAAAAGAATTGAAATTGATCTTCTTCTGTTCCTTCGTGTCTGTCTGAATCACAGTCATTTTTTTTGTGTGATAATCACAGAAACTGAGTAGATAAGTTGCAACAAATAGACAAAGATGAGGCTACTGTGCCAACAGTAGCTGGGGTCAAAATTGTCTCTGAGTGCGTCTGGATCATGTCCAGATGTCACTGTGAGAAAAAGGGATTATTCTTCCCCATAAGAAAGGAAAGGGTTTTAAGCAAAATTACATTTTAGATGAATCCTTTAAATTACTGAGCTTAATACTGAAACACCAGGAAAGCTATCAATAGATACAGGTCAATTCTGACAAAATTCTGTGAACCGTACTGGCTTAGAAATAGGAAATAATTCCTGTAATAATCAGTCATAGACTTTGGGATATGGTAGAAAAACTGTGACTTAGTTGGAAGGTATGCTTCATAATTTATCAAATTGATTTCACATTATGATTCATGAATAAATATTGAATTCTAAATATAACCACTTGTAACTATTCATATCCTTAACCCTCTAAGGTTTGGTTTTTATGGAGTTATAACAGATTTGTACTCTGCTGTTGTGTATGGTCATAGTGATACATTGTGTCCTCTTCCAACCTGCTCCAAGTGATTCTGTATGGATTCCATCTACCACCAATACTATCATGTAAATCCTTTATAGATGTTCATTCTAAGCCAAGGGCTCAGGCTGCAATGTAGAAAAACAGCAGTCATTTTAACAGGAGGTTTGGCATATGATTTTTCAAGCATGTAGGAAACAAAGTATAAATTTTCATTTAATATATTCATTACTGTTTTCACACAATTACTAAAGGCAGTGTGTATCATAATATATCACATTAGTTTTGGATCAGTGTGCAGCCTTTATGTATGTACTAAGTTATTAATATGTGGCATGCTCATTATGGTGAGTTAGAGGTAAGAAAATTGTTATCCTAGGTGGTATTCTTAACTAATCTATTTTTCTATATTCATTATAAATCGTAGTATGTTTGGGACAAAAAAGTTCTATAGGATTCCAAAATATCAAAATGTGAAAACTGGTTATTAATTTTAATTCTGATGCACATCTTTAAGAATGGAAGAAAACTGCTCTTTTAATATTTGGGATATTGCTGTTGTTACTGTTACATGGGTTGTGTATTATAAGAGGATACTTTCATTCATTACAATAGGTATCCATTGACAATGTATAACATGTATAGCATCAGTTGTACCATGTAGAGGGAATTATTCTCCTGCCTAGCAAAACCTGAATGTTAAATGATGATAATAATGGTTAGTAATAAATATACCAAATATTGTGATCTCTCCCTACATCATAGTTGGGCACTTTCAGGCCTCTCTCAAGTCCCCCATCTAGCTGCCTACATGTAGCCTCTCCCATGTATCACAGAAAAGGGCTAAGTTCTCTGAGATCTCTAGCCATTATAATGTTAGTGTTGGTTAAATTTTGCATGATACTTGGCAAGCATTATGCCCATGACCAGGGTTGTACAAGAGCATCATATCTCCATGGGAACTCCAAATTGCAGATAGTGTACAAACTTTGGTAGAGAACAGTCTCCTCATTGCTCACACTGGATAGTATCATAAATTAATCCACTGTGTGTTTTGATAAATATATTTACTTATATCCTTTTTCTAAAATGTAAACAATGATTTTTATTGTATCAAATCATTTTCCCACTAATACTAAAATGGTTAGAATATATGTATCACATTTCTTTTGTTATAGTTTGCTACCTGCTAATCAAAACAAAGAAACAAATTAAAAAGCCAAGAAAGCCACCAAAATATGCCTTTATTTTTTAACCAATCTCATTTTGAAATAATTCAATAGGATTTTATTTTCTTTTGTCAAATTGTGGTCTTGAATAAAGCCATAACAGTAAACAGTGGTGATAAAGGGAGAGTAAATAGATAGAAAAAGAAAAGGAAAAAGCAATAGAAAAATGAATGCATTAATGTGGCTAGACATAACGTGGCCAAACTTAAAGATATGTATGTTGGTATCTTAAAATAAGTAGAAACTGGTCATGGGTATAATGCTTGCCAAATATCATGCAAAATTTAACCAACAATTATAGGTGGAACCGTATCTCCTGAAGGCCATGTAGTTTCCAAGAGACAAGTCAGAATTCTTTAAAGCATTCTGGTTTAATGTTAGGCTCAAAGATGAGGAGCATTGGCTCATTATGCACAGTAAATAGACATAGTATTAAAGAGAATGCAGTGAGATGGGTATGTATCTTATGTTTGCAAAGGATTTGATTAGATTAGGTAAATTCTCTAGCAAACATGCAGATCTTTACCCACTCAGAAAACCCCTGGCACATTTTTCCCATCCCTGATTTATTCATAAAAGTTGCATTTGTTAATTCATGTGTGCCTTCTCTGAAGAAAGGAACTCAATTACATTTCTGAAAACATGACAATTATGTTGTGTTTTCTATTATGCCACTATTATGTTTTGTAGGTGAAGAATATTCAGTATTAATAATGAATTACAGGTAGAGGTCAACAAAATATTATTTGATAAAGTTTCTATCTGATTGAAGAATATAAGGGAAATTAATGCAATATTGACAATAAGCATTCAATAGATATGTTTATAATATCAGTGTTTAAATGTTACAGATTGTTGGGTAGTCTTAATCTTAAAGAAGGTATATTACTGGAAAAGACAGATTATAATTACAAGCAATGTTTATTTGACATTAAAATTAATGTATTGCCTATATACCGTGTTTTTAAATGTTCTAATGCTATGAAATGACACTATGACAAGAGGAACTCTTATATAAGAAAGCAATTAATTGGCAGTTTGCTTATAGGTTCAGAGACTCAGCCTATGATTAACATGGAGGGGAGCTTGGTGCCATGCCTGGCACTGGAATAATATTTATACTTCGCACCCTGATCTTTGTGTCAGTAGAGAGACTGGGACTGACATGGGCTTTAAAAACTTTAAAGTTTACCCTTAATGACACATTTTCTCCAAAAAGGCCACACCTCCTAGACTTCCTAATTCTTCTCAAATACAATCATTCCCAGGAAATAAGCATTTAAATACATGAGCCAATGAGGGACAGTCTTATTCAAACCTCCATATACAACTAAATTATATTATTATAGAATACTTTATTATTTTCTATTTCCTTCAGAAGCACATAGGGCCTTACTTTTTTTTGTCAATAGAAATCTAAGTGAATTTACAAAGAGACAATGATTCTTTTGTGTAAAATAAGAATTTTTTCAAGCCAAGATAAATTTACTTTATATTTTGGCATAAAAGTCACCCAAGAGAATTCTTTCATTTTAAGTTCATTTATATTCATGTAAGCTGCGTGAATATGAGATAGTCATTGGTTCTTCACTAATTTTATGACATATACAATTCCTACAATCCCTAAGTTACTCTTTTATTTCATTAGTTAGAAGTTGGAAAAGATATTGTTATAATTTACTAACAATTTTTCAAATTATGAACATTATTTTAAGAAGTTGTTTTACCTAATGTACCCACATACAGATTTGATTTTGTACTTCCAAATCTCACTCTATATTTGAAAATTGCTTCTTTTTATTAGCTGTCTAAATTTTAGCTAAGATAATTTTGTTTTCTAGTACGTTTGCCCTCATCAGTCAAAAAGTACCATGCATAAAATTCCTGAATTCATTTTCTCTTGCATCGTTTGATATATTATTTTGTTTCTTGGACTGTTTCTAACATCTAAAAAATGAAAGCAACCAATCACATCCAGACAACCTTCATCAAAATGCCACAGTTGCAGGTGCTGTTGACTAATGGTGCTGGGAAACCAGGTTCGCTCATGAATTCAAAATTGCCAACACTCTCAGTCTTAATACTTCTGAACTTAATTTATTTCCTTACTTCATGTTAATGTTTGTGTTTGTGCGATTCTTTGAACCACATAGGCCAATGTATAACCCTAGCATGGCAGTGTGAGATTGCATTCATAACTTACACCTATCTGTATTAAAGGTGATATTAACTGTGTTCTAACAGTACTCCTACATCATTCCAACTTGTTTGTATTTCCCTACTTACAGAAGGTTCATATGCCATTGGAATACGGGAATGAGAGAGCTGTCTGAGAGAATTATTAGAATAACATTTTATAATGGTAATTGTTCTATGTTTCAAACTATGGTAAGATTCTTTAGACACATGAAACAAAAAAGCTGAGAAAATACAGTTTTGAGTATGATTATATTTATATATAAATTATAGATTATATTATATTTATAAATTATATTATAATTATTATAATTGAAGATATAAAAGCTGTTAAGTGATTTACATACTTAATTTTTAAAATAGCATTCTTGTATACTGAGTGTATATTTAATAGAACTTAGCTACTTAGCATCTCACTGTCATAAAGGCTTAGGAACTGAAATGGATATTAAGTAACAAAAACATATAAATTTTCATTTTGGGAAATATTGCAAGCATATTATCTCTCCTATCCCTCCCATGTTTGATTACACCAATAATTTATAGACTCCACTAACTTTATTTTTATTAGTACATGCAAATGAATGCACACACACACACACACACATATATATATATATATATATATATATATATATATATATATACAGTCACGTTAGATAGACTCTATAGGTGTTGCTTCTGACATTTATAGGAGATATAAACTTACATAAACATCTTGTTCCTTTGGAATTCAAAATTTTTCTGTCCTCTCTTCCAAAATGATCCCTAAAGTTTGTGTGTGTGGATTGTATTATCGATGTGTCTGTTCATAGGCAGGTGGCACAATAACTCTGAATTTTATTGCATTGTGCATGTCTGTACTGATCTGTCAGTACAAATAAAAGTTTACTTGATCGTGGTAGATGATTAGACTTTTCTATGAATAGAAGGATGAGTTTTGGAACATGGTTTGGAATTATTATGGCTATATAAACTGACCATTTATAGGCTCTTTTTTCAAGATCTAAAACTTCAGTAGGCCCATGTATTTTGCTACGTTACTATCTTAGTTAGGGTTACCATTGGTGTAATATAACAGAAGAAATGAGAAGAGTGAATAGAGATAGGATTAAAAGTTTTGTTAAAAAGAGAAAATTGTTTTATTCTGAATTCTTTTTTAAATTTGAAATTCTGCATTTTGAGAAGCTTTTTAATATTTTTAAAAGAATATTTTTATGCATAATTTAGCATCCTTGAATAGTGCTTTTCTGTGCATTTATTACTAGATTTTATTCACAATCTAATATCAATATTATGCAGACTATATGATCAATTGCCGAAATCTCTGTGGAGACTTCCAATTGCTGCGCACCGCGCCCCTGTGTCTGCACTCTGTGCACTGGCACCCAGTTCGCGAACTTCAGGCAAGGGAGCTGGAGGTTAAAATACAGAGAGAGAGAGAGAGAGAGAGAGAGAGAGAGAGAGAGAGAGAGAGGGGAGGGGGAGGGGGAGGGGAGGGGGAGGGGGAGGGGGGGAGGGGGAGAGAGAGAGAGAGAGAGAGAGAGAGAGAGAGACGGGTCATCCTTAAATTTCCCAAGAATGCCCCCTTTATTGTGTTCAGGGGCAGATTATATAGAGATACCTATGCCCCAGCCAAACCCACTCTCCTGCCATCAGGAACTCCTGAAGGTCTCGTGCTCAGAGCAGCTGTAGGCACTCAGATCAGGGGATTACAAGAAATTCAGGATCTGGAGTCTAACTGCTCCCAACAATCAATATGAAGAATATGGGAAAGATGTTTTCCTTAAAGTCTAACCTGATGTTATTACATGTGTCCTAAACCGTTATCTGCCTACAAATTAAGAGCACAGAAATAAATTTTTGAACTAATTACAGAAATTTTCAAATTTTATTAGTAGCCAGTTACTCCACTGGACTGAGACAGCTTTGCTGTTTCTTATGACCCATTTCCATCCTTTTCAAAGTGCAAAGACTTAGTGGACATTGAACTTATTTCAGGCTCAGCGTCTGTTTAGAGCCAAGACAATTTTACAATCATTACTGATTGGCTTCTGTGTGACAGAGCTCAGAGGGAAATCAATGCTAAATGACTGGAGAACTTAGACCACGCTGGCTGCAGCAATCTAGTGGGCTACGAGGTAGACAGCATGAGCTCTTTCAGGCCAGTCTTTGCCAACCGTGAGGAAGCTCACTCCCTGCCGTTCACGGTTATCCCAAAAGCCTTTTCAGAGTGCGAAAATAGGATGACAATGAGTTGAAACTTTCTATTTGAACCGGCTTCCTAGCAAGTTGCCTTTTCTAGATCTGGGTCGAATCTCCTCTAGCTTTCAAAAATGGCAAATTAAGCCGAAGACATTTTGTTCTATACACACAATGTTGTCATTATTTGGAGTGGTTAACAGTCATATAGACACATTTTTCCCCATATGTTTGGAGAAGTGCTTTCATCATAGAGCACAAAATGCACTGGGAGTTTTTAGCTGAATCTCATGTATTTAACAACCCCAAATCCCTTCTGCTATGACTTACATCACACAGCAGCATAAAAGCATAAATAGCAGGTGCCAGCTGAGCTATTACTCTGATAGTCTTGAGAGTTCTTAGCTTCCTTTGTCTCACACATGGCTAACATATACAATCTACGGTATAAGGGACATTTTTGTACTATGAACATAATTAAGTAATCTTTAACATTTTTGCATGACATGTATATTTTTATGTATAGTCAAAGTGTCTCAAATCCATTTCTAAGGAAAGAACAGACATCCCCATTTTTCTATCTTATGAAATGGTTGTAATTCAAGACTCTGCATTTTTGGACATGAGGTACTGGCAGTACTGGCAAAAGATCTCTCAGCAGAGGGTCAGAGAGATGGTCTTTAAGAAGTTTAGTGATTCACATTAAAATGACATGCACAAGGGTGTAGGGATAAAATCTTTAGACAAGAGTCAAACTTTTCTTTCTGTCATATTTAGCGATAGAATTTGGAATTGTCAAATGTTTTTGTTTCTTGCTGGTTTGCATAGCATATAATTTCATCTATTTTTTTGTATAGTTGCACAAATGGCAGAGGAACAGTAAGTTTTTCTGTGTTTGTATGTTTTGCAAATCTCATTTACATCTCCAGGATAAACAAATATACATATGATGAATGTAGCGACCTTTCTCTGAGAAATGTTTTGATCCCTCAAAGCAAAACATTGTTCTGTGCTGTTTACTGTGTGGTTCCCAGGTATGACAATAGCCATGTAATCTTTAATTTCCTAATAATTATTATATGCCTTATCTTCATGATGATAATTTTTTGCACATGTATATATCTTCCCAGGATCTAATTGTGTGTTTCTTTATCCTCTGTCATCAACAACTCATTTAAAAGTCTAAATTAATAATTACTAGTAAAAATATATTATCAGATGTATATAGAGAACAGTTATATTCATCTTCGGCTATTGAAGATTGAATATCACCTACTATTCATATTCATTTAGAAGCACTGAAGTACTTCACACAAAATAAATATAGAAATCTATGTCAAAGATTAAAACTCTCATTCAAAAACTCAATTAGTGTTTGAAAGACCCACTTCCATTAACAAGCAATTAGAACATTTAATATCCTGACTAGTGACAAAGTCGTATTACTTGATCAGTCTATTACATACTTTTAAGGATATTTTTATGTTTTAAATAAACAAAATTTTAAGAAAAAATATTTGGTTGCAAAAATATTAAAAACGATACATATCTTTTAACTCAGAAGGGAATAATTTTTTCTACTTAAGGATTTACCACATTGCCTCAAATTAACTGTACAAGGTAATGATTCTCACACTTGTATTTGTTCTTCTTCATGCAGACTTACTACCTCATGTTCCATATCCTGGCCCTCCTTCTCTCTTACTATCCATGATTTAATCTCCTTCCCTACCAATTAAACTTCTAGTTTCAAGTGACCTCTTTATTCTTTGTTTTAGAGGATTAAATACGTAATACATTCTTGAGTCCAAATGTGTTTCATAATTCTCCATTTATTATATAATTTATATCTACCTCAAACATTTACCTATAGACAGTCACCTAGTCTGATTTTATTTCTTGAGAATTACAATAAGTTCTCAATAAACATGGGTCTAGAGCTTACTGCTTTATACACTGAATTCATAGCATTAAAATGTAAACAGAGTAAACACAACTGAGTCATATGGAAATTTAATTTCTAGATTGGTCTTGTACCTCTATACCTAGTTCTCTGGTATTTCTAAAATGCCTAGTGCCATCGACAAGTGTTTGTGTTACATATAGAAGGATATATATGCTTAGTATTTTGTGTGTTTTAAATTGGTTTTGTGTAATTTTAGCTTCTTTGTCAAAAATCAGGTGTTCATAGGTATGTGGATTAATATCTGGGTCTTCAATTTGATTCCATTGGTCAACGCCTCTGTTCTTATGCCAATACCAAGCTGTTTTCATTACTGTAACTCTTTAATAGAGCTTAAGGTCAGGGATGGTGATATCTCCAGAAGTTTCTTTATTGTATGGTGTGGGAATTCCTTCTGTCTATGTTTTGTTTATATTGGTTAATGAATAAAGCTGTTTTGGCCAGTGGCTTAGCAGAATAAAGTTAGGCAGGAAAAATAAACTGAATACTGGATGAAGGAAGGCGGGGTCAATGAGGTGCCCTGTAGTTGACAGAGGAGAAAGATATGAGTCACTAGTCAGAACCTTGCTGGTAGGCTATAAACCTCATGGTAAAATATAAAATAATAAAAATGGATTAATTTAGAATAAAAGAGCTATCTAGAAATATGCTTAAGCTATTGGCCAAATACTATTGCAAATAATATAGTTTCTGAGTGATTATTTTGGGTTTGGGAAGCTAGGAACAAACGAGTAGCCTCTACCAACAATTGTACAGGATGTCTTGGCTATCCTTTTTTTTGTTTTGTTTTTCAATATGAAGTTGATTATTGTTCTTTCAAGGTATGTGAAGAATTGTGTTGGGATTTTGATGGGGATTGCAGTGTATCCATAGATTGCTTTTGGGGCTCAGACGTTAAGAATACTGACTGCTCTTCCAAATGTCAGAGTTAAATTACCTGTAACTACATGGTGGCTCAGGCATACATACAGTCAAAATGCTGTATATATATTACTTAGATTTTTATGAACCTTATTTTAAAATACAGCAGAAATTTTTAGTATATATGAAAAATATAACCAAGATAAAAAGTAAGAAAATTGTTTTAATTGTAATTATTAACCAAAATTTTGGTAAATTTCTTAGAATTGTTTCTATAATATATCATATAATATTTTAGTAATATTTAATATCCTAAGATAACACCATATGAAACTGACAGTTTTTTATGATTACATTTAACTGACTTCATAATAAAGCTATTAATAATATGCATCAATATTTCTGTAAATGTATTTTTATAATAAATATTCAATTAATCTGTTTATTATATAAACCATAAATAACTTTTCAGTCATAAGGAAATCCAACAAACAAGGATTTGGTTAATACTGGCATAGCTTTTCAATGAAATATTGGAAATTATAATGACAACACTATATTTTATTATGAGCAAACTATTTTACAGTTAATTTTCATGCTTCTTGTCATGGTGACACCATGTTGCAGTCTAAAATTTCATCCTTGACAACTTCATAATCAAGTTTCACAAAAGTCATAATTCGTTAAATAAATTTATTATTGGGATGTAATGCATACCTAGAGATAAATTCAGCCTTGAGAAGCAAGTTGGATATGCTTGAATCAAATACTGGGTATAAATAATGAAGTCCGTCACAGCAATATCATTTTGTTCAGTGACATCTGCGGACAATATCAAATTAAACTTTCCCTCTCCAAGCACATATCACGAGCTATTTTAATATGAACAGAAAAATAAAATGTACTTTAGACAAGGGTTTTATTTTAGTATAAA
Source organism: Microtus agrestis (assembly GCA_902806775.1). Taxonomy (NCBI): domain Eukaryota; kingdom Metazoa; phylum Chordata; class Mammalia; order Rodentia; family Cricetidae; genus Microtus; species Microtus agrestis. The sequence continues at coordinate 38,055 of CADCXT010003220.1, read as the reverse complement.
ATTTCTGTTGCAATTTCATTTCTTTCAGTAAGCTTACAGTATGAACGTAGAATGGTGAAACCTGGTATATGTAATAGCAGGCATAGCCCATGATATGAAATTAGATTCATTCTTTGTGCAGAGACATAAACAATCCCCATTAAAAAAAACAAAAAAGAGTTCTTTTCAGTAGAAATTTCCCCATTACAAGCTTGTCATAAATAATAATGTTGTTGCTTTTAATAATGACATATTCATGTAAATTATAAATGAACACCTACAATTATTTTGGCAAGGGAACATCCTTGCCAAAATAAAGCATGGAATGTTATAGTTGTTTGTTTTGCGATTGTCTGAATCACTAAATAGAGCTCAGATTATCTGGAAATGTTAGTAAACAGACAAGGTGGGAGAAAAATGCTACAGATTCCTCCCTTGACTGTCTTTAATAGATGGTTATTTAGTAGGAGAGAATTGGAGGGTATGTTCCTTAGCAACTAATTGGAATAAAGAAGTTATATGCTGAAAATAAAATTTCAACTTTCATGTATTACGAAACAGTCAATCTCAGAATAGCACTGACCTTTGCTTATGCAAGCTAAAAGGTCTTTCTTGCCTCAGCGTGTACCTGAATGAAAGTATTTCTCACACTTGATATGTGGGTCCTGGGATGAGTGTCTGAAACCAGGGCAATACTTCCCAGAGATTGTATTTAACCCAGATGGCTGGTAGATTAAGATCGAAAACCTTTCAATAGCTGTTACAGTCAAAACTCTTACCAGGAGAGATAAAGCCTACTATAATTTAACTATCTGCTTACTGATTAAATTAGAACAAATATATCTATGAGATAAACAATATCATAAATTTAATTTCTCATAAAATGTATTCTTATAAAAAACGTGCTAGTCTATCACTATCTCTGTTCAGATAATTTCTTAGGCAGTAATATTGGTGAGACTTTGTAAGTGGAGATGCTAACATTTGAGACAGAATCTCAGAGCTGCTCTTCAGATTTTATAGTCTTTTGGCATCCTCTTCCATAGTGATATCTGAGGCTTAGGTGAAGAAATTACAATTCAGTTATATTCATTGGGCCTGATTACCACAACATTGTATCTTTATTGTTTGTATATTACTGCAATGGTCTATTGACTTTTGCAAAGAGAAATTTCCTTGATTAGGGGTGAGGGCTACTCTGGTCATTAAAAGGTCAAATGTTTAGAATGCATTTAGGGATTAATGCTGGATTGGTAAACTGGGGGCTGTAGGTTCTTCTCTAAAATCATGTTTATGTGTAAGGGAAAGACAACCTCAACCTTGAACACAGATATACAGGTAAATAAGGAATGCTGAGAGTAGATAATTAGTCTCCTCAGTGAAGAAGACAGCAATTATCTATCTGAAACTAAATGGTCAGCCATGAAAACATAAATTCAAGTAAAATTGTATATACTGAACATGTTGTACTTATTTATTTATAAAGCAATTAATGAAAATGGAGGACATGAATTGCAAAAAAGAAAGGGTTATCGTATAGAATTGTTTGCATAATGAAGGGAGAGGAAGAATGGCAAAAAATATTATGAAATTAAAAAGTAAAAAAATGAGTAAACATAAGGTTACAAATATTAAAATGTTACAAATATTAAAATATTAAAATGTTAGAAGCAAAAGTCTAAATACTACAGAAATACATTTTTCACATGGTAATGGATGAAAATTAAGCATTTTGAAAAGATGATAGACTGCCTTCTCTTTTAAAGATAAGATAAATACACAAAATGTCTATGATATCTCATTTTGTGTTCACTAAAAAATTGAATGTGATCATCATGTTTTTGATATATATATATATATATTTAAATACTATGAAGTCACATCAACTATTTTATTACAAGCATTATGTTGGAAGAAATGATTTAGTGGTATCAACAGTGTCAAGAGAAGGTGCTCATTTGTCACATATAGTTGCTTATTTGTTAGTTTCTGACTTTCTATAATATGGTAAAAAATCTATGGTACTCAAGAATAGTGGAATAATGGATATATGTAAATTATAACTGTCATAGATTATTGCTAAATTAAATTATTTTATGAACACTTAGAAATATTTTCATAAAGTTCACAGATAATAACATAACCAAATTGGAGAAATATTTAGGCACATTAAAAGTCAGTTTATTTTAAGATGGTAAGTGTTTAAATGGTGTAATAACTGACTACATATCAGATATAATTGGAGACTGCTTTTTTGTTTCCAGCCACTCAGACCCAATTAATCACAAAAGAGCTATATTAATTACAACATGGCTTGGTCAATGACAGAGACATATTTCCAGCTAGCTCTTACATTTGGAATGAAACAATTTCTATTAATCTGTGCATCAGCACGAGGTTGTGACTCACTGGTAAAAGTTATGGATGCCTCTTTCCTTCTGCAGCTACATGGTGTCTCTTTGAGTCTGCCCATTATCTCTATATATCTCTGGATTCCTTGCCTGGATTTATACTACATTGCCATAGGCTGAAAAATCTTTTCTTATTAAATAATGGTAATAAACATTCACAGTATAGAGAGGGGAAACCCACATCATCTCCCTTTTCTGTCTAAATAAAAAGAAAAGTTTAACTTTAACATAGTACTATTACATATGACAAAGCAGATATCAAACAATAATTACAGTTATAATATTTTTATCTAATTTATCTTTTATCATAACTAAGGAACCCTATAAAAATATCTAGTCTTCAACTCTTTTAAGAACCCAGAAGGATATAATATTACCTAAGTAAAAAAGAAGAGCATTGTAAGCAACTTTCAAAGTTCTAGAATTGACAGAGGCAATTTGCTGCATGAATAGTCACCCAAAGTTTTTCTGTAATGTTGGGGAATCCATCTTCAACCTACATGCCAATATTACCTGGAAGTTATTCCATGATAAAGGAAAACTTTGAAAGGCAATAATGCTAAAAGCTATATAAAATCTGAAGGTCCAGCTCAAGAGGTTTCAAGATGAAACAATATTAATAACTAATGCTATATCTAAAGTTAACAAGATGTAAATTATTCAGAGGTTAAAACTAGAAAACATTCTGAATTTGAAGCATATAGCAATTTTATCAACAGGACTCGACTGATTTTGGTCATGACATTAACTGTGACTATATTAAGACATTATTAATCAATGTAGATTATCAACAGTGTGACAATGATAAAGAGTATATGGGCACACTCCTGAAATCCCAATAATCTGAAGTCTGCCAAAGGTAAATCAACAATTGTGCATCAGCTGGGAGTACATAGCTTGCTGAAGCCAGCCACTACTCTATAGTCAGGCCATGTGTGAATTCTTTAAGAAGAACAGAAAGAAATATTAATATGTATGCATGTTAAGGTACAAGTTCCGTTATAGACACACCATTGAGACAGTTGTAATGTCCAATTTATATACAGACTGTCTCTCAGCACTTTAGAAAGAAAATTCAGCTGGAGAGATGGGTCAGAGGTTAAGAGCATTGCCTGCTCTATCAAAGGTCCTGAGTTCAATTCCCAGCAACCACATGGTGGCTCACAACCATCTGTAATGGGGTCTGGTGCCCTCTTCTGGCCTGCAGGCATAGACACAGACAGAATATTGCATACATAATAAATAAATAAATAATAAATAAATAAATAAAAGAAAATTCAGTAACAGTGGAGGAAATCTTTTGAAAGAATAGAATACAATAATATTTAAATGATCAATAAAGAAGTATTAAGCTACATGTTTTCATTTGTACACAGTATAAAATATTAAAGTCCTAGTGAAATGGTCCTCCTAAAATCACTAAACGCAAGGGAGAACAGAAACTTCTGGTCAAGGGTTTGACAACAAAATGTTTTCTAGACCTGGTGAGTTACTGTTATTAATTTTTTTGTGGAAAATTGTTACCCTGGCCACTGCATACCATATCACTGTCTAAAAGCTCTCAGTTTCCATGAGTTATGCACAGCCTCCAAGCATTTCTCTTAAGTATAAAAGGATAACTAATCATAGGGGACAGAAATTTGAAAAAGTGCCTATCTATAGGGGTGAAATAGTACTTAGGACAACATCTGACATAGTGTTTTTCTCTTCTTTTTTTGACAGATGAACACTGTGTACGAGGAGAGCCTAAAAGTTTCCACTAAATCTAAACCAAACATTTCTCACAGAAATCCACTTACCTCTGGCTCATGAGTGGTGTGATTAAATAACTTGCTCCCTCATTTGCCTTCTGAAATACTCTATATTTAAGTTATAGGCAGCTTCAATAGTTATTTTTCATTTTATGATCCTTCATTATTCTGTACCCATCATATTTATATTATTCCATCAAAAATAACTTAGTTGAACCAATATTTTATATAGAGACAGTCTTATAATTGTCTTTTTTCATATGAATTCCTTTATGCATAATATTTACATTTTTTTCTAGAAAACCTGAAACAGACATTTTTAAAATGTTAACTTATGTGACACTATACACTTAATAATAGTCAAATGTGAGTAGCTTATTACATCATAGAGAGTGAACGTTTGTAGTAAAGTTAAGAAATTTCATATCCTTTATAAGGTGTGTGGTATTTCACATTAGAAGTGCATGTGCAATAAGGATATTTTAAACACATTTAATCAATTTAAGTTTAATTATTAAAAAGATATTAGTGAAGTGGAACAACTTTATTAAAATTTTCTTAGAATTGTCAAAAATACATATAGCCTCATTTCCAAGTTCAGATATACTCTTTGTCTCATCAAGGGATCACCTTTAAAGCCAATGAAAGCTGCCTTTTCTTATTTGGCATATATAGGGACAAAATTTACAGGCTCTTATAATTCAAGCCACTTGGAGAAGACATTTTAAATTCAGATATTGTGCTTGGAGTATTAAAAGGTTTGATATAGATAATTCAGCCAACCATGGGAGCAAACACTACTTTTAGAAAAAGACAAGAAATCTTCTGATTCTGGATTCTGACTTAGCGGCTCTATTTAAATTTCTTTATCAGTGTGTAGAAGTTCTCTATAAATTTTTTTCCTACTTCATAAATGTATATAATGCATTACGATTATATTTATTCCATGGTACCTTTTTCACTTTCTAATTCTATTTGATTTGCTTTTTGTTTCGCCCAAGTTACCTTCACCCTACCTTAACACCATTTTATATTTTGTGGTTTTATACCGATTTCCACATCTGTGGTTAACGTATAATTGTAATGGCAATGTTGTTTCCACAAGACAGGATCTCAATGCAATCTCCCTCACTTTGAGACTTTTATGATATATTTATGCTCCTAGAGCGAAACAAACTCCTGCAAGGTCCTTGTCCATTCACATTTTCTTTCTCCTATTACACTGTCTTTGAATAATATCTGAGTTTTGACTTTTTGGGAAAACTTCTTTACTTCATAATTCTGTCTGTTTTTTTTTCTCATTGTGTGATGGAACTCAATTATCTATGTAATATTGTTGAAATAAAAAACAATGGGATTCTAACTAAATAAAAATAGTGATAAAAACGTCTGCTGTGATGCTGTTATGCTTTTATTTTCTTTATTATTCTCTAAATGAGATCCTCAGCCTAAGGAATATATGTTATTGAGTGTCTGAAACAGAGAGGAAGCACATTGAAACCTGGGGGTCCCAAGTGAACTGAACATGACATCTGTCTCACATCTATCTTCCTGTATCATCTCAGATCTCTGTCTCTCTGTCTCTCTCTCTCTCTCTCTGTCTCTGTGTGTGTGAAGTCCCTAAAATGAATTTGTAATGAACTTCTTACTAAAATTCATTCATTTTTGCATATGAATTTACTTTCTTAACAGTTACTAGGACAAAGGTATTTGTCACCGTGAGAAAATGGTACGCAAAAGAGAAAAAAGAAAGACTGTGTCGAGATATTAGAAAGACAATACGTTTTTTTCTTATTGATCATGAGTTGCAAAATAGCAACTATTTTCTTTTTTAACTTATTTATTTTTTAAACTTCATTTTACCTTCTATCCACTGTACTCCTGTTTCACCCGACATCTCACCTTCCATCCTCATCCACTCCTTCCAACAAGTAACGGCTCCCATGAAAAATAATGTGTCACATTAAGTTGTCACAGCACCAAGCCCCTCACCCCTGCATTAAGGCTGAGCATGGCATCCCACCATAGGGAATCTGTTACAACAAGCTAGCTCATGCACCAGGGACAGATACTGGTCCCATTGTCAGGTGCTTCACAGATAGTCCAAGCTTCACCACTGTCTCCCATATATGGAGTGCCTAGTTCAGTCCCATGAAGACTCCACAGTGTAGGTCTAGAGTTCTTGAGTTTCCACGATCTTAGTTCAGCTCTCTCTGTAGATTTTGTCATCATGATCTTGACCTCCCTTGCTCATATATTCTTTCTTCCCTCCCTTTGATTGTAATTCCCAGACCCTGGTCTGGTGCTTGGTTGCAGATCTCTGCACCTGGTTCCTTCAGTTGCTGAATAAAGACTCTATAATGACAATTAGGGTATTGGTGAATCTGATTACAGGGGAAGGCCAGTTCAGGCTCCCTCTCCACTATTGTCAGGAGTCATAGCTGGGGATATCCTTGTGGATTCTTGGGAATTTCCCTAGCACCAGGTTTCTTCTTAATACCATAGTAGCTCTTTTAATTAGTATCTCTCTTTTATTGCTCTTTCTGTCCCTCTCTCCCCTTGAACACCCTGTTCCCCCATGTTCTCTTATTTACCATTTTTGTGTCATAAGAAAATGCTACACACATTCTAGACAGTCTAATGGTGTGATTTGTTATTGCTTTGTTTTCTTTAATAGCATTTTCTTATTTGTGAATATATTATCAGAACTAAAATATAAGCTAAAAATTCTTACATGAACTACTCTGTAGATTTCAATATCAGAGAAATTCAGTTATATAACAGAGTAAAAATGGAGCTAGATATGATCCTCCCTTGTTACTCATTACATTTCCTTCTATCTCACCTACTAAAGATAAATCTATCCAATTCTCCTATTCACTGTTTAGGCTTAGGACTTGATCTTCAGGATCCCACAAGAATTATCCTGTGCTGTCGAATGTATTTGCAAAGTTGTAAGTACAGGTAATATTGCTTTTGTTCCATGAAAGAGATAAAACATATATCTTAGAAAATTTGAAAAGTTCTAGCCTCAAGCCTCATATATCTTATTCTTGAAGAAAAAAATTTTGATGTGTATGTCAGAATAAGTCAGAATGCTCAAAAGAATTATATAAAATTTTATTTTTATGCTTCTGATCATTGACGGTCTTTTTAAAGATGATTTCTCCAAACTAGTTTTAATCTACATTTTACTTTATGACTAGCAATATTATCTACATATTAAAGACACCATGATGAAATGATTTGTTTTAAGCAAAAATAAAATTGGCATATTTTAGAACACAAATGACATGAAGACAGTTTATTTATCTATAATCCTTAGTATCTGTAATTTTTAAGAATATATAGAAGTTTACAACTGTGCACAGTGGTTAGTAATCACTTTTAAGAGAGTGCTAATAAATCATATCTTTAAATATTATACTGAATTATTTCCATGTTTTAATTACTTTCATCATTATTTCAAATTTTAAAGGGTTTAATAATCTTTTAACTTTTATTGCTTAATTAAATAAAATTGACATTCATATATACTTATATAAACAGATATATCTTGGCAGCCCTATAGTAAGAATTATAATTTTTCTGACACTGTTCCAAAGTAACTTATACTTATGAATATCAATTGTTTCATTTTTCAAATGTTTTATATAAATAAGAATTCTTTGGGTTTTTAGAAATTAAGCAATGAACCAAGATTACATCTCAAAAATAATTGCTGATGTGTTTATATATATTTGTGTACATAAAAACTCGTTATATGTAAAATGAATATTTTATGATTTTGGTAATTCAATAAGTTTAGTTTAATGACTCAGTAGTGTTAATAGATAAGATAAGATAATGTCATGTTAATAATTAGATTTTCTAACCTTTGAGAAATTAAACTAGAATAACTAAATCATGTAAAATACCGGACACTTAGGTGTTGTTTTATTTCTTCTTCTGATGATGAGATTCAGTACAGTCAGTTTGAAGTTCCTCAGAGAAACCAGCTGGTGCTTCCTGTTACAGTACATTTCTGAGCTATATTAATCACTAGGTAGGGAGTATTATGCATCTTACAATTAGAAAGCTTTTGAATTACCATGCGTGCACCAGGCTATACACCTATTTTTAGCTCAGAAACATCTTCTCAATTATCGAATTAATATCTACCAACTACCACTAATCAAGGCCAATGGATGTAGATACTAGATAACACACAAAAGTTTTTCAGAAGTGTAGAACAAATAGAAAAGAGACATTCATATTGCAAATTCATGTAGTAATTGATACTAGGAAGAAAAGCTGGGGTATTAGTAGTGATATGGACTGGGGAGGAGCTATATTTTGGAGTCTTATGATTAGATCTCCACGAGAAATAGCATTGAAATTAGGATCTGTGTGAGGAATAGAATTGTTCTTTAAAAAATGAGCAACATGTTCTGTGGCTGGTCCCTGTTGATGAGTCCCACACATGTCCTATCTGACATCCTTTAAATCATCCTGATGTTTTTCTTTGGAGTTGATGTTAATGACAACTTGCATCAACAGTAAATTACTTATATGTCTTCAAAATATATATGATTTTTAAAAGTAGCCAATATTATTTTTATATGTAAGTATTGAAATATATGTAAAAACAATGAAATATAAAAATTAAGCAGTTTTGTCAAATCAAGCAAAATTCTATTTTATCTGACAACATGAGGCAACAATAGACCATTTTAATCCCTTAATACTTAGTCAATAATTTTAGCTGTAATATGTCAAGTATATTCACAATGCCTTTCTTAATCTTTATTGATCTTTACCTAATATGTCTAGAATCATTAATGATTTTATGTACTTATTAATGTTTATTGTATAAGATTTTATACACACAGAATGAATTATTTATTTTGCATTAAATTGCTGGTATCACAATTTAGAATTACAGAAATTGATCATCTTAAGTTTATAGATGTCACAAGTCTAAAATTAACCTGTCAAGGTTAAATTTGATATTGAAAGATTTGCATGCCTTCTAGCTATTTGAGTAGATAATTCATTGTTTCATTTTCTTGAAAGCTAGTAACAGTTGCATTTTGCTTCTTATGATTTAATTCTTCTAACAAAAAAATCAACAAAAAGTCTGACTCTCTGTGCTTTAATCTTGGTCTCTCACATACTACTCTTCCCTGTCTGAGAATCACTTGACCACATTTGTACCATTTTGTATAATCTAGGATAATTTTTTTCTGGTACCAACTAATGAAAGACCTAATCCACTATCTTATTTCTGTAATTGAAGGCCTTATTACTTCTTGGTTTTAATTTATGAACCTCAAGAAAAGTGGGCATGTAGAGAAATTATCTTCTTAATATGCCTATTTGAATTGGAGAAACATCTGTAAATAGATGATAAATATGTCCAACAAATAAGTGTAGTAAGATTGAAGCAGTCTCAATAGAATCCTTTATGGAATATCAAAATAGCTTATTTTATTTTACGTTAGACTCATATAGAATGAAAGGTTGTTTATGCAATGTTACACTGAATCTAAATTGATGACCTACATGTTTATAAAACAAAATGGCAAAAAAATCTTCTGTAAATTTAATGTTTAATTTTATTTATGTCTTGCTTATTCTTATTATTTGTTTAAATCCATTTAAAAACAACCATCAACTTGTCCCTTATATTCCTATCTATTTACATACAACAGTGTCTATGTCTAAAACTCAGTGGATTTTGCATTACAGATTAATGCTTATAGAAAAAAATGGGTAAACATTAAATTTCAAAGTCAATGATAAGTCTATATATAGAGTTAAATTATATTCAAAGTAGAACATTTGAGAATGCTTACAGATAAAACAATAATTTCTTATGTTCCATGAAAAAAGAGGGAATTATAAATGTGATAGATATAAATCTATGATTTGAAGGTGACTTAAAGAATATTCAGGATATGTTTGTTGATTGGAGGATACAATTACTAATTCATTCACAGCACTTTATGAAAATGACACATTTATCATTACATTTGCAATAGTGAAGATTTTAACATGCTTGGGACTGTATGTTAAAATACTGTTTTCTTAATGCCATAATAACCATATGGTATGAAAATCACTTGCATTTATTTAAAAATATCTGTAATGGTCATGGTAAAAAATAAGGCAGTTTGACCAGTCATCTTAGATAAAACATTCTGAAACGCGTGACGAAGATAAAAAACTTCCCCTCAAGCATACATCATGTCAGGTATAGCTAATTCCTTAAACAGTGATGCAACAATTTACTTAACCATCATTTTATTGGTGTAAAGAATGGCACACTCATTATATGTGGTATTTTTTACAATGTCTATAGAAAAACTAGTGTGTGACTGGCAATATAAGGAAACACAAGAAGAAAGGTCTTGCCTATTGTTCACATTACCCTGCATTAAATGCTCTATATTGAAAATCAGCATTTTGTTTTTCAGTAAATTCATATCAGAGTGCTTTACAAAAAATAATTCTACTTTTCCCCATTATAAATTATAATAACTGAAAACATAAATAAAATGATTTTCCTACACTAGAAAGATTTTGTACTCGATTATTTTGTACAGAATCTATTTTTAAAACACATGTGCTAAGTTTTACTAAGAATAAATAGGAACGTATATAAATTAGTTCAAATTAGGAAAACAAGGTAAAAGAAAGCTGAAACTCAGGGACTTCTGGAAATCAGTAATTGAGAACTATTTGCATATAATTAGGTACTGCACCTAGAAGGTAATGAGGCTTGGAGTAGCATTAACTTATTGGCAAGAAAATATGTCTATTTGTATCTTTTTGATTTTTTGATGAAAAGTGGAAATTAATGCAAATACTGAGAGTGAGAAAAACTTGAGGTGTTGGTTAAAATAATAGAGTTGCAAGGTTTTGAAAAACCTATGTGCTAGTACCATAAGAGGAATATGTGGATGGATTTTTAAAATATATGTTGTAATCATGTACTTGTGACTCATAATCAGATCTAAAACCAAATATTAACACTGTGAATAAAAATAATTTTATAAGCTGGGCAGTGGTGGGGCATTTGGGAGGCAGAGGCGGGTGGATCTCTGTGAGTTCAAGGCCAGCCTGGTCTACAAGAGCTAGTTTCAGGACAGGTTCCAAAGCTACAGAGAAACCCTGTCTTGGAAAAAAAACAAATAATAATTTTATAATGTTTAATGTAATATTTAATACTAACAATCATTTTTTGATTCTGCACTTTAATTCTGATAGATTATGTAAAACAAAATTCTTAGTTGAAAGAATTGGTACTGCAAGAAGGGGAAAAGAGAAGGCTGTTATATTCTTGTTAATACATTTGATGAAAAAAATTATTGCAAAGGTGAAGGAGACATAAACACTTGAGCAGTTATCACCGAGTCATATTTCTTTGGATCAACTCCTTTTTGTTAGTTAAACTCTTTTTCTTTTATTTTAAATTTACTTAATAGATTACTATATTTTAAAAACATGTAATGACTGTAGTAATATTGCTGTTAGTTCCTCAAGTTAAAATTAAAGATACTGCCATCTTTACAATTCCCTGTAGATGTTGCCTATATTCTGCATAATCAAGATAGCCACAGGTACCTTATTGCTAGTACAACAAGATATCCTCAAAAGCATAATAATATTCCTTATATTTTTCTGATAACCAATGACCATCATATTGTAATTAGAGCTCACTCAGTAGAGATATTTCATTCCTGGTACTGTAAACTTAGTCAAATACCCATTACTGCCGAGGGTATAGGCCCTAAGGATCAAACTCATACTGCTGTTTTCTTAAATTGGTATAATTTTTATTGCATTCTAAATATTTATCCATATAAATAGATATCAGTGTAGCCCTCACTCCTCATCAAAAATGTTTCTCTTTACAAAAGACAGAAACTATTACACTAAGTCAAAGTGCAGAAAATAGTTGACTCTGAAGTGGCTAACCCCACGTGATAGATCTATGATGTATACCTAAGCATCAGAGAATATCGTGTGAGAGGGTTAAAGATAATTGGAAGAGCGAGAGAATTGCTGCTTGAGAATAGTATTTTCTGTATATGACAAGGAAGTCATTCCCAATAATTTACAAGAGCATATTTCCCAAAGAATGCCTGAGACACACTAATATATATATATATATATATATATATATATATATATATTATGTCATGAGGCCCCCACCACTAGGTGAAGAGATTTAGACAATTATTTGCTGTGCAGGGAGAGAGACTCCATTTTCCCCAAGTATGAGAATCCCGATAGGTTGTCAATCACATACATATGTATAAGTGCTACATTAAATGCACTCACCAGACTATATGTGTGTATGTGTGTCTGCATGTGTGTGTGCATATAAATACATGCCGATGTAACAATAAGAAGAAAAGAAAAGGTCATGAATTTGGGAGGGGATGGGCGGGACAAAAGACAATTTATAAAAGGAGGTGGAAGGTTGTCCATTATGTAAATATGGTACTCATTTATGAAATACTCCAGTAAAAAATTTCAAAAGATGCACTATTTCTGTTATCTATCATGCTACATATAAACATGCTAATATTATATTCAAAATAGATGGCTTCATTATGTAATACAAGATGAAGATCATATATCCCCAAATTCTTCCGTATCACCCTTTTATTGCTATTAAACAAGGTTTAATGGCAGAATACAGCAGAAGGTGTTGGGTTGCTTTTATTATTATGTTTCTCTATCAGTCTCTAGAGAAAGTATTATGATCAATAGTAGTTATTGTTCTTGAAACTATATTACCTTTCTAATAAAATATTATCTGAAGTGTAGTTTTATTTGAAAAGTATCCAGGAAATAGCTGCAGTAATACAAAGGGGTATCTGCTTTTCATCCAAAGTCGGGAAAGTAATTACAGGGTTTAATGTCCATGCTAAGTCCCTGATGACTTCCCTCAGTGATATTTTTCTTTTCTAAATTGTGAAAATGATTTGACATTTTATCAGTTAGAAAAGATATTAGTGGTCTTTGATTTAATAGACATGAAAAATTTCTTCACATACATTGAAAAGTTCTCTGTGGACGAGGGTAACAGTTTATAATACATACTTTTGAGGTTATTTGGAATATGTAATCCAGACTTTCGGAATTGTTCGGTTATTCCCTAAATTACTGAAGGTGACAAGCTATATGCCACAATCTTGGGAACAGTTTTTTATTTATTTGAGGTTATAATATAATTAAAATGCTTCTCACTTTTCTTCCTTCTCATATACCACTTTCTGCTCTCCTAATTCTTGTCCTCTTTTTTCATTAGTTGGCAATGCATTGACTCTACATAATATTCTTACATTGCACTCAAAACCCTATTTAAAACACACCTATTTATCATTATTTTAGAATAATGTAAGAGGATATAATCTTTTGTTCTCTAAACTATCTCTTAAGCCCTATATTTAATGTTGTGAATCAGTAGTGTGTGTGTGTATGCATTTATGTTTGTGCTTGTGTATCTGTGTGTGTGTGTATACATGTGTCTGTGTCTCTGTGTGTGAGGTTGTGTCTTTGAATATATGCGCATGTCTGTATATATGTATGTGCATGTATATGCATGCACATTTTATGCTTGTGTGTGCATGTATAGACGTCTGTGTGTGTCTCTGTGTATATGCCTGGTTTGTCTTAAGTGTTGAATGTGCTTACATGCATATGTATGTGTTGGTCTGGCTATATTTTGTGAATGTAAATGTGTGGGTAGCGTGTGGGATATTTCCATGGTTAAATATACAAATTCCCAAACACTTTAGATTATCATTAGGAAAAAAAAAACGAAAGAAAAAACTAACATTACAAAATATTTTTATGTTACTCAAGGAAACAATTGGGATTATGTACGGAATATCTAGGAATCCAGTATAATTTGCATGAAAGTTAGACAGAAACTACCCTAAATTTAATTTTAGCTTTAAATGAAATGCCAACATTTTAAAATTGTTATTGAAAAGGAAGTCCTATATTTTAGTCTGCATTTAGAAAAAAATGAAATTACAGGAAAATAAGTGACATCTTGCCTCTGAATCTAACAAGAAATTCCAGCTTTTTACATATTGTCGCTGTGTTTGACATATGACATTTTCAAATCAAAATGCATGTAGCTAAAAAATAATCCACACATATAAAATGAAAACAGTGGAAAGAAAAAATATAAAAAAATAGCACTTGATTTTCTGAAATGCAAGATCCTGTAAAGGCATATGTAATCTTTCTAGGCAAATGATTCAGTAAGAATTTGAATAAAGTGAAGGAAAGTAAACAAAAGGCTTTTTAGCTGTTTGCTTATCAAAATTTGCTAAAAGTCTAACAATTGGGTGAGTTATATGATAAATTGATTTTGAATTGAACTTAGTACCTCTTTTCTTCCAACTAGTACATCAGGATAAAAGTATGTGCCAAGACAATTAATTCTGGCAGAGCATAAAAAGAATATTGAATAGCTTGCTATGGCTGCTGATAATATCTAAGAATAAAAATGTTGATAAATTATTTGAGAGCAACAGACAGGATCTGAACGGGAAGGCCTTATCGGCTGTCATCTTAAGAAAATCGAATCTATTCAGGAGTCACCCATAAATGGAAGTCAGTGTACATTTTGAGGAGACTTAAATGACTAGGCACACATTCTTGAAAAGCCATTGACTAAGATTTGTTAAGTAGTTTATTAAAGACTTAAAATGTGAAGGCATTTAAAAAAGTTAGCTTAATGCATCAGTAAAAAGGTGAGAGATATTGAAGGGGTGGCCTTGTTGGAGGAAGTCTGTCACTGAAAGGCAGGATTTAAGAGTTTCAACATCATTACACAATTAATTCGTTTTTTCCTTATTCTTTAATGTACAGCTGGCAATAAAATTGTTGGAATCATTGTTATTTTTTATAACATGGAAAGGGATTCACATACAAGAATAACTACAGATATAGTACTGTCTGATTTTAATGTTAAAACACACTCTCAAAGGCTTTCACAGGACAGTGAGATAGAATGTAAAAATAAGTATATAAACCAGAACAAAAGAAATTATGAAGAACGGGCTCTCATCACTATAAATAGCGGCAAAGACAGCTGTTGGGAGCAGTGAGACCCCAGATCCTGAATTTCTTGTAATCCCCTGATCTGAGTGCCTACATCTGCTCTGAGCAAGAGACCTTCAGGAGTTCCTGATGGCGAGAGTGGTTTCTGGTGGGTTTGGCTGGGGCGTGGCTATCTCTATATAATCTGCCCCTGAACACAATAAAGGGGGCATTCTTGGGAAATTCAAGGATGACCCGTGTTGCTGTCTCTCTCTGTGTGTGTCTGTGTGTTTTAACGTCCAGCCCCCTTGCCCGAATCTTGTGAACTGTGTGCCAGCGCACAGAGCGCAGACCCGGGGGCGCGGTATGCGGCAGACAGCCAAACTGAATTTTACTTTGCTTATTGTGTTCTAAAGAGAATAGGTACCATACAGAGTACTATGTGGCCACTGCTTATTATCTAACACTGTGCCCCAGATTCCTTAGTAAAACTACTTTTAAATATTCATATTTGTGGTAGTTAGATTGATTATACTTACTTTTAAATAAATTGCAAACACCATGGGGACAAATCATCAACACCAGCACATTCATATGCTTTCATTTTATAGCTTTTGAATTGATTAATCTCTTAATTCACATCTAATTTTGCTTCCAGAGAGAAGAAATTAATAATTCATTAATCCAAACAATCTTTCAATTTGTTTGAAAATTATAAAAATATTTTGAATATTCTCAACAAGAAATTAAGTTTTTAGAAATTGATACAAATAGTAATTTGTTTTTTATCAGAATAGTATCATGTCATTCCTGCAGAAAGATGTTAAATGTATACAAAGTAATGCAACCTTAAACCTGTATGTTTCTACTTATAAAATAGTAATAAAAATATTAAAATTTAGTGTATACTTAATACTTTGACCTCATCCTAATTTTGGATGATTTAGTTATATGCCACTAACATGTTTTTGAGGTGTATTGGTTGTAAAGGCCCATTTCTTCTCTCCTGACTATGATGAGATGCATTCCTTCATTCTTGTGTGGACAAGCCCCTATTAATTTTCCTGGACATAAGAACAATATGTATAACAAATTATATTCATTTCAATATTTTAGTTCTTTGGTTTTTACGTATTTCTACTTATATCTTAGATAATGAGAGTCACAACGTTTTTGGTTGTTGAGCACTTCTGAGCTCCATTCATAGTATTAGAGATGAGTAGTCTCAGTCATATATAAATTAATTTGTTAGGTTAGCCTATTACAACTTAATACATCTGAAGGTAGTAAAAATTATAAATATTTCAAAACAATGATCAAAACATACATAAATACAGTATAGTATAGCATATAGCCGCAATCAAAAATGTGTTCTATCATTCTTATGTTTCATACCAAATCTTCCAAAATCATCCTCATGTTATATAATGGGATTTAAGCTACAATAATTGAACATGTATTTTCAAACCAAGCTTTGTGCAATTTTGCAATCTAGTCTTCCCAGAACCAGAGATTCCTTACCATTCATTCTTTAACATTAAAGGTAAATTTATTAGGATCAGGACTTTCTTTAAAAGAGCAATTTATACTATAAACTTCATTATTTTTTCCAATAAAATTGTTCCATTCATGATTAATACCTCCATCTCATTACTTAACTCAGTGAGGAAAAACATATATTAGTCAGCAACATGCTTTCAACTATGTGTTCTCAGAAATAAAACGCACTCATTATTAATTTACTTAAACATAAAACATAGGGCCTGAACAATGACTCAGCAATTGAAACCACATGATATTCTTGCAGAAGACACATACTCACTGGTCATTCAGAAAACCATTCTTTACTATGATATCCTCCTATGACCTCTGTGCTAACCATGCACACACCCAGTGCACATAGCAGTCTTTAGGAAAAATACACAGGCAGGAAAAAAATTAATGGCGTTTTCAGATTTTAAAAGGTAATATTTGGTTAATAATAAATTGTATAAAAAGTAGCAGGTATGATGTTTTTAAATTTTAAATTGTTAATAATCTGTCTCATTCACACCACATCTACTTTTTCATTTATTAAATTAAAATATAATTATATGATATCCCAGTGGTATTTCCCATTACTCTAGGACTTGCTCTTACTTTCTCAAATTCATCACCTTTATTTCTTTGTTTTTTATTATCTCATGTTTGTGTGTGTGTTCTATGTAGATCTAGATTGATATATATATAGATATAGATATAGATAGATAGATAGATAGATAGATAGATAGATAGATAGATAGATATGTAAGATACAGGCATTTGTTAGTATTGCTATAGTATGTGATTTCAGGAACACCCACTTGGTATTAGGTAACTAATTAGCAGATAAATTGCTGGGGAAAACTAATTCTCCCTCTCGCAGCAGTCATTAATTACTAGTATTTCTTTTTCTAAGGATTTATTCCCAAGGAGCTTTTTGTCTTTCTTGTTATCATAGCTAAAGAGACTATAGCCAGCTTGGGCACTGTAAATATGGCTCTCGTAGGCGTTGCTTTTCTCCCATTTCCTTTGTGTTGCTAGAAACCATTAGGTTATATTCCTAAAGCTGTTCTGCCCTCTCAAAAGGCCAAGGCAGTTTCTTTATATGTGTGTCAAGCTAGAGAAACTTAGGAATAAGAAAATAACTGGACGAGATATAGGCTGGTCTGTCAGGTCTATATTTTTACTAATGATGCTCAAGGACTCAGTCCATTGTAGTTGGTGCCAACCCTGGGCAGGTGGTGCTGAGTTATAGACTAAACAAGGGAACAAGCCAAGAGAAGACGGCCAACATGCAATATTCTTCTATGGCTTAAGCTTCAGTTTCTGCCTCTCTGTTCCTGTTATGACTTGCCTTAGTGATGTACTATCACCTTGAAGTGTAAGATAAAACAAATAAATTCATGTCTCAGGTGATTTTGGAAGTGATGTTTTGTCAAAGCAAAAACAACTTTACCTTAGACAATATGATATATGGTATAACAGTTTCCTCTAAGAATAGAACATTCAGTCCTGTAGGGAAGTTTCTTAAAGAGTTGGTAAAGAATTCAGAAAAGTTTCAGGAAATCCCTGAAATTGGCCATATTCACTATGCCCCTTCCTGCCAGAATAAGCAATAAATAAGCTGAGAATCCCTTTCAGACAAGAGAGGCTTCAAAAGACTCATTAAATACTATTTGCTAAGAAAATGCTGAGGCCACACCAGTTAACTGGATCACTGAAGCAAAAACAAGCTGAGTTACCTAAAAGAGTTTTATACCAAATGAATCATTTGGAAAGTGCACTTTCTACTGCTAAGCTGCCTGCTGTTAGGGTTCAAGAGAAGCTCCCATAGAAGACCAACAATCACTTAAGCAACTACAAGAGTGTTTTATTAATTCCAATGATGGGGTGGCAATTGGTGATCCCCAGAGAAGGTCACATGCTTCTGATAAGCAGAGTTAGAAGAATTCCAGAGAGGAGGATTAATCAGGGACTGATTGATGGAGGAAAGATTAGTGTGGGGGCTGATTGGTGGAAGGTAGGGAAAGCTATCTTTAGTCTGCAGAAGTCTGGGTGTTGTCTGCTGAGCTGACTTTGGGGCTTTGGGTGCCAGATGAGCTAACAGAAGGGCTTGTGGGGATGCTTGCTGATGGTCACCCACAAGTTGTGATTTTCATGAGACCTGCTTTCTCAGCTCTGTCCCATTTTAATGAAGTGAAACTAAGGTCTGTTTTCTGTCAGGGCTCTGGTGTGCTGCTCTGTCCCTGACCCAAGCCTTTTTCACCTGCAGGCTGTGAACTATGCTCCAGTGACCTAACTTAGTGAGCTGTCACTCATGTTGAGGTAGGCTTGATAAAACAACTGTCTTTGAGTAATTTCTGCTCTTGTAAGCAATCCCTCATTCATTTGCCCATGAGTAACCCTAACACAACTCATTGTCTCACAAGTTGAGATGCTGAGCTATGTTGTGAAATCCCTATGTGGGAAGAGTAGATGTATGTATAGCGTCTCCTAGGAAAATTTATGTCATGCAACAAAATGCCATTATTGAAACTTTAAGAATATCTTGCCATGCTGATCATTGTTTTGTTCATAGGTGTTAGAGCTGGTAGGACTAGTGCTTGTTTTTCTCATGTGTAGCTTCTGTAGCACCTCCTGCTACTATGATACATAGTATTCAGGGATGAAGCTTTCAAGTCAGGCTGACCTTGAATAATCCAAGTTCTCTCTCTGAAGTACATGATGTCCTCATCATTAAGATTTACCTGAATCTGAATGGAGACAGACAAGAGCAATAGCTGGTACTGTTTAATAAGTCTTTCGTACTTTGATAGACAATTAGAAAACTCAAAAGGAGATCTTTAAACATAAAATGGGATTTTTATAGATAGTCTATGGTGACATTGATAATCAAAATTGCTTAATTTCATTTTATGTGTGTGTGTAATATCTGTAATTTTATTAATATAAAATATTATAATTCCTTAAGGAATGTTCAAGCTATCTTGATGTTTCTACTATATGCATATGAATGCTTCTCTTTATATTCATCATCTCATACACAGTTCTAATGTTCTGGAGAATTGTCAGAAGTACAAAATCCCATCATGAATGTAGATTCTCACTGTATTATAGGGAACAGAAAGATGTCTTATCTGCTCAGAGTGTGTATGGCACTTGCACAGGACTAGAGTTCTATTAGCAATACTCATGCCCAGTGACAATTACTGCCTGTGACTCTAGCTCTAAGGGGATAAAGGTATTTGACCCCTCTGACTTCCAAAGACACCTGTACTTACATGCATATACCCACAGATATAATGCTCTAGAGCCACCACTTATACGTACCTAAAATTATACCAGTATCTGTACACACAATTACAATTAAAAACTTAAAAATAAAGAAACCTTCAGTTTCTCAAGTTGTAAGTTGTATGAATTTAATTAAGTCTTATGACAGAATACAGTGCTTTTTCTAGAGTGAAGGTACTGGAGTCAAACTACTAGGCAATGTGTATAAACGCAGGTAACCTTTTTTTGGTGATTTAAGTGCACTAAGCAGACAAAAATAACACTTAGTAGACACCTGAGAATCACTCTTATTTGAGGGTATGGCTGTGGACCCATATTTCATACAAAATATTTACAGGCAGGCTCATTGGCCAGTAGGGAGCTGCTATCCTGCCAAAAAGCAAGATAGCCACCTAACGAAGGCCAGGATGTATGGCTCCTTCTCCTTTGTTAAAAGGTAGCTCACCTCCAAAGCTGGTGACTTAAGATGCAGGTGTTCAGCTAGCCCCACAGCATCCCCAGGAAAGAGAATATTAATGAGTATCCACCTTGGTTTACCTGGGAGATAAAAGGTGTTTTATATAATAAACGTGGGTAGATCTTCAGGAATGGAGGAAGCCTGAGATGCCCTTTCGATATGGCTGTGTGAACTGTGTCTCGTTATTTCTCATGCCTCCGTACTGGTCGAGTTAGGGGAAAATAGTTTTAATGTTGGGGCCTACATAGGAGGTCCAAGAGAACCCATGTATTTATTTGGCAATCCTGGTTAATTCTAGTTAATTAGAATTTTATGGAATGGCATATATTTCAAAGGAGAACAGAACCATTTTCTCATCAGTGCAGTAGCTGAATGGGGACTTGCTTCTTATGCAGGAATTAAGCTATACAAATGGTCATGGCACTGAAATTCAACAGTTTCTCTTATGGTCTCTACTCCATATATGAAATAACAGATAAAGAATTAGCCTACATGGAAGGTGGCCTATGCAGGACTTCTTATGAGTGTGAGGGAGCAGACATGGAAACCACTTGCTCAAGAATCTTTCATTATTAGAAAAGATGCCAAGTAAGCAATTTATTTCACTCTGCCCTGAGGAATTATTTGAAACTGATGTATAGAGAGAGAGTGGGGGAGACTCAATGACGCACACTTAGACAACATTTTCTAAGTTCCCCTTTTAAATATCATCTTCAGAGGACAATGGTTTCCAAAGACCAGCTGCAGTTCTGAACTGTAAAAAGAACTGAAGGAAAAATACTGAATAAATCATAGATTTTGTTGACACTTTGATTAATGTCAGTTAATTTTGTAGGGTAATTAAAAGAAAATGAAATATTAGCTTTTAAAATGATTTGTAATAAAAGAGTTATATCTTATCAAATATTTTACCATTAAATATCATAAAAGAGTTAAGGTAATGCGTGGTTGGTTACAATTTTTTGTTAGGTTTTTATTGCTATGAAGAGACAGCATGACCACGGCAACTCTTACAAAGGAAAATAATTAATTGAGTGGGCTTGTTTTCAGTTGCAGGGGCTTAGTCCTTTCTCATCCTGGTGAGGAGCATGGTGGCAGGATGACAGACATGGTGCTGCAGGAGTAGCTGAAAATCCTACATCTTGCAGGCAACTGGAAGGCCACTAGTCAGCTAGACATTGAGAGCAGCTAGAGCGAAAGAGACCTCCAAGCCCTCCAACCTCCAGTGACACACTTGCTTCATCAAGACAACACCATTATAATTTACCTGATACCATTTGGAATATTATAAAAACATGCCATTGAAATATGTCATCATAGAGCTTCATGTATAAAGACTTGTAAAATAAGGATATATGCTCAGAATATTCACTTATTTAACTGTTGGAGTGTTTTGAGTGAAGGTCTGTGTCTCGTCTTAGGGCATGACTTTTTGTTCATTTTCCATAACAATCAGGTAAAGCTAACTTCAGTTCAGGGGATCAGCAGGCATCCATTGTACTCTCTACCCCCACAGAGCAGCAGTAGCCCACGCTAATCCCAACTGCTCAGGGTCAT
Source organism: Microtus agrestis (assembly GCA_902806775.1). NCBI lineage: Eukaryota > Metazoa > Chordata > Mammalia > Rodentia > Cricetidae > Microtus > Microtus agrestis. The sequence goes on along the minus strand of CADCXT010003220.1, from coordinate 16,033 downwards.
TTACCATCCAGATGGTGACTTCCCCAGTGCTTACTGTGTTCTTACTTCAAGCAGTCAAACAGCTGGTATTGGTCTGTTGGTGGATGCAAAATTAAATCTGATGTGTCACTCTTGGAAAGATTCCTCTTCTGAAAATTATGATTTCAAAAACAAAGTACCTAAAATGTGAAAACGGGGAACATGTCTTTGATCTAGGTAAGTAAATATTGGTGGGTTATCGCACTCTTATTTGCAAACCTGTGTTTAATAAGACAAATAATAGTTGGAGATTTTACATCTGGGAATATATTCCATATCCATTCCTTGGAAAACATTTTAAAATCTGTAGTATTTTTGTAGCCAATCTTGCTTAAGAAAAAAAAAAGAGAAACAATATTCTATGCTGAGATTTTTTTCTATCAAAGCTTACCTTTGATTTCACATAATTTTCAAAACAATAGGGCTTATAGAAAGCATTTTCTTCACATCATTATTTATATTTAGGAAAAAACACGTAAGTCTTTAATTTTGCAGCTATATTTCTCAGATATACAATATATGACAACCACTAGTACTTACACTTCAATATCATATTTGAACTTGATACTACCAAAATGTTTTAGATTCATTCTCAGCTATTTGAAACCACCTGTAATTGCTATCATAACACACAGTCTTATTTCCTAGCTAACTAGTAAGTAATTTAGCTTCCTAAATTGGTTTAGAACAGAGCTCCTCATACCATTCCTGCTACCAATTCTCATAAGGATGTTTCCATGGAGGGTAGACAAGGCAGTCACATGTGTACTGAAATTTTATTCTTGAATAATATTGCAATGAACATTTCTAAAGTTGAAAAGAGAGCAGAATTTTCTTTGGGAAATGTCTAACAATGAGGCAATTATAACACAGGCCTTTAGGGATTGTGGTGGGGGGGCAGTGGAACTAGGACTTCGAACTGCCATAAAGTAGAACAGCTAGATGCAGACAATCAGTACATCAAACAATTCCTTGATGAAGTCCTTTTCCTTCACGGGGGTCTGATTTTCAGTTGGTTACAATTTAAAGAGAAAGATTCAAATAGACTTTGAAAAATCTTAAGAGCTGGATATGGAAAACAGTGATCCCCTCCTGCAAAGGATCAGAGTATAACACAGCATTTTTCGTGGTCGTGTGAAGCTATGGTTAAATATTCTGAAGAGAGATAAATGTGGTAAGCAAAACAAACAAAAACTTAAGTTGAATTTCAAGCAAAACACATAATGCATGTTTAAGTAGCATAAACATACACAGTAGCATGAATATCATTGAAATGAAAGTCATGTATATTTCATGATATATTATTTACAATCTTGTTATATACATTATAATATAATATACATACAATAGTACAAAAGAAATGTGAACATTTAGAGGTTCTCAGTATACACAATGATAATATGATAAAACATCTAGGGAAAGATATTTAACATTTATTGATGATGTTAAAAATATACAAGCCATGTGAGATATAAATCTATTTGGGCATTTACACAACACACACATACATATTTATATAGGTATGCATGCATAACATCATTAATCTTGAGTTGGAAATGCCCCAGTTTCTAATAAACAAGTAAGCAGGACACTAAACTGTAAAATATCCAATGAAATGTAATATTATTTAGCAATGTTTTCAGTTATAAATGCTTTAACAACATGAATATAGTTCATCACATTTAATAAAAAGTTCATGAAAAGATGCTTCATACTAAGTCTTATAATTATAAGAAGGTAAAACAAATGGAAAATAAACTATGTATGAGAATCAGAAATGTGGTATACTTAAAGTTGCATAAAGAATAAAATGTAGATTTAAACATCATTTTTTCCAATGGAAAACTATAGTTTAAAGTGATTATATAGTACCTGAATTCATTAATTCATTATAGGTCTTGAATTAGGAGAGATGTACACTGGAGGGACATTTAAGTGCATTTTCTATGCTGTAATGTTTGCTATATTTACTGAACCCTTTTCATTCCTAAGATACTAGATCTTGTTTTGTTTTTAAATATAAAGACCTTGCTTTATAAGAGTAAATTACTGTATATTTATTTCTAGAATCAGTAAATCTTTGTAAAACAACATGTGTTTACTAGCATTTGGTAATACATATTGATACAAATAGTATAGTGTCATCTATAGACACAGCATGTGGTTAGGATTTTAAGCACTTAAATTTAAGCCCAGCATTTAGAAGGCAGAGCCAGGTAGATTTCTGTGAACAGAAGTCCAGTCTGCTGTACAACACAGTGTGTAAAAGTAAGCCAGTGATGAATAATGGAACCTCACTTCAAAGAAAAAAATTTAAACTTAAAAAAATAAAATAAAAATAGTAAAATTCTGCTTCTAGTCACCAAATTACTTTGGGAAAAACTATGGCAACGGCATTAAAATCGAGATGGTAATTACATAATTTTAAGGCACATCTCTTGGTATCTATAAATGAATGTTTTTATTTTAATTTGATATGTCAAAAAGACCTTTACTGTGAGATACTTACATTTAGGTTAATTGTCAATTCATAAAATGACCTTAAGGAAAAGATGTGCCTGCAGAGAGACTTAAGACAGATGGGCTTTTATGAATTTGAAAGAGCAGCTTAATTTTGACAATAAAATCTAATAGGAAAGAAAATGGGATGAATTGCTTCTTTAGTATCACTAATTAGGTGTACAGTCGAAATATTAATGCTACATACATATTAATAAAATACTACTCAGTTTTACAATTCTAAGATGTTAGTTATATTAAATTGTCAATGTTATCTGCAACAATAATGTTAACTATTTGTAGTATAAATATCCAAATCAAAGGTAAATATTGAATTCTGCTCAGTAACATACAGCATTGGTTAATTGTACCTTGGTTAAATTCAGGGAAAGTAGACCGTGGTTCTGAAAATGGGCAAGTATTCTCTCACTGGTCTAGCAAAGGTGACCTTTGGAGTCATTTGACACTGCTCTATTCTTCGTGATTTCATAAAGGAGTAGAAATTGGAAACTAAATAGAAATAGCACTGGGAGGATGAAGATGATTTTGCAAAGGGGAAGTTTGGGGGTATTCTCATTGTGTTCTGCCTAGATTTGGGGAAAATCAAATCAACAGGAAAAAAAGTGTGAAAGATGTCTGTGAACCTGATTTTCCTTTTCAAGAGAGATAACCAAATGACATGAAGTACTTACTTTCAGAGATCACAGCTTGTCAACACATCTTAGTATGAACTTGGTTGATAATCAAGATTAAATTGAACAAACTTGCAGAACTGCATTAAACAATGACAAATACTTACAACCTGAAAAAATCTTTAAAGTGTAAGCAAAGATCTATGTGCATAACTTACACAGGAATGTAAAATGTACAGAGAAAGACTGAAGCACTATTGCCACTTTAACAAGAACAATAACAAGACTGAAAAACACGGAACAATCTGGTAATACAGTTTCTCAAAACCAGTTAAGCATTTCCAGACAAAAGCATGACACTGTTTCTAGTTGAAGTGGCATGTGGTGATAAATGCCAACAAGAAGAATTCAGGGGAAAAAAAGCAAACATTAATCATCATTAAATGAGGACAAGGAAAAAAATAATAGAGCATTTTAATGCCTTATACCCCACATGAATAAAAATCTTCTCTCAGAAACGTATATGGTGACAGCGCCTTTTAATGTGTATACAGATAGACACATAAGCAGATCCATACCCACGTACAAACATAGAAAAAACAAAACAGCAACATCAGACCCACCCCAAAGAAAACCCAAACTACTGGTAGGAAGACCATTCCTTCTTATCCTTTCTTTGAAACAAAAATTACTGAGACTAACAAATTTTTAGTGGAGCCAAAACAATATTGAAAAAAATATTAAAATAGTCTTCTGATCATGTTAGATTATCCAAAATATTACAAAGTTTCATTAATTAAAATGAGTGCAATATTTAAAAAAAACTAGGCACAGTCGTCAGAAATAGAGAGGAAACAGTTTACTTGCATCTTCAAACATTGATTGGCACTTTGGAAGAGTCATTTCTATGAAGACAAAAAAGAAATAAACAGAACAACTAGATATTCACATGGACATAAATATATCAGTGTCCTCTATATGAAATCTAAAATATAATCAGTTCCAAAATAAATTTTGAAAAATATTTGTTTTCTGATTGAATAAGTTTTAGATGTAATTAAAGTGTAGTTTAAAAATCTTGACCAATTTTACTTCTAAAATTTGTTTTATATTTGCATCTTTTTACATTGTTCCCTTATTGGTTATGAATTGTAGAGTAGTCAGCCTGGAAACCGTAAACATACAAAAGTCAAAAATGGAATCAGTATGTTGGTAGCATTTATATTTAGTTATGCACACATGTACATAATCAAAGACAAAGATGCTATAAATTTGAGATGAGAGGGAAAAGGAGAGTAGATGGATTGGGCTATAATGGGAATACGAATAGGAAAGTGATATAATTGAAATTGATATAGATCAATGAAAAACTTTTTTTTTCTTTTAAAAATATTGTTTTATTTTGGAGATAATACAATAATATCATTTCACTTTCTCTCTTCTTTCACCCCACATATATTATTTTATTGCCTTCAAATTATTAGTCTCTATATTACTTTTTATTATTTTTTTTTACTAAATGAAGAATTTTTTTTCTCATACAACATAATATTAATTTAGCTCCCACTCCCTCTACTCCTCTTAGTTCCTATCCACCTCCTATTCCATCAGGACAAACCCCCTTTCTGTCTCTCACTAGACAAAAACTAGCCTGTAAGTGATAACAGCAAAACATAACAAAATAAAATATACTACAAAACACAAAAACCAATATATTGAACATGGATAAGCTAAGACAACAGAAAAATAAGAAAGTCTCAAGAGAAAGCACAAGAATCTGAGATCCACTCATTTGTAGATTCAGGAATTCCATAAAAGTATTAAAATAAAAGATAAAGAATATAAACAGAGAATCTTGTGTGGACCCATTTAGGCCTTGTACTTGCTGCTTTAGTATGATATTTCATTTGAGATTTGCTCAGTTGTTTTAGAGGGTCTTCTTCTCGTGGTGTTCTCCTCTTTTCTCTCCCTTACTTTTACTGCCTTCTCTTCTGTGGGGTTCCCTGAGCTCTCAGGGGAGGGATTTGATAGAGACATCTTATTTAGAGCTGTGTGGTCTAATAGACTCCATTTTATTAAATGCAATTTAAATTATATTTACTATTACATTAACAAAGTAAATATGCTTACTAAAATATGTGGATATGCATATATAGTCCCACATACATAAATACAACCCGCTCAGTCTGTATAATGATTTCTAATCATATGTATTTATGGCTACTCATTTGGCAATGGATTAAACAATTGGTATGCTCTTAGTTTTGCTTAGTTGTCTACAGTTCTTTGTTTAGGATTGAAGCTTTATGGCCTATTCTCTATTCAATTATGAATATCTATTATTGTTTTCCTTGTTTAGTTCATATATTAGTGGTTATGTTGGTGAGAATTTAAGGATGTAGTTCCTGATACATACTAGGAGACATAGTCTCACAGCAAACTCAATGAACATTTGGCTGTTATAATATTCCCCTTGTTGTACAGTGTTCCCAAGCTTTAGGGCAAAATTTTTTTTTTGTAGATGTAACCATTGGGACTGGAATCCAGCAGTCTGCATTTTCATTGGTTATGATTTTCTGTATTAGTTTATGTTGCAAAGAGATGGTTCCCTGATGAGGTGTGACAAAACTTATAGATAAAAACAAATTGGAAAGGAAGTCAAGCTTCCTATTTATAGATGATATGATAGATACTATAATCGACAAGATTAAGATATGATGTATATAAGCACTCCAAAAATTCTACCATGGAACTATTAAAGCTGATAAACACTTTCAGTAATGTGGTAGGATACAAGGTTAACCAGAAAATTCAGTATCCCTCCTATATAAAAATGATAAACAGACTGAGAAAGAAATCAGAGAAACATTGCCCACAATAATAGACACAAATATTAAATATCTTGGAGTAGCTCTAACCAAACAAGTGGAAGACCTGTATAACAAGAACTTTAAGTATGAAAAAAGAAATTGAAAAAGATATACAAAAATGGAAAGATCTTCCATGCTATTGAATAGGGAGGATTGATATAATAAAAATATCAATCTTATCAGAAGAAATTTGCAGATTCAATGAAATTCACATCAAAATACCAACACAATTTTTCACAGATCAAAAAAAATACTCAACTTCATATGGAAAAACAAAAACCCACAATAGTCAAAAGAATTCTGTACAAGAAAGGAAATTCTAGGAACATTGCCATCCTTGACTTCAAGCTCTACTGTAGAGCTATAGTAATAAAAACAGGTTGGTATTGGCATAAAAGCAGACACATGAACCAATGAAATAGAATTGAAGACACTGACATTAATCTTCACAGCTATGAACACCTAAGTTTTGACAAAGAGAACTTTTACAGAAGGGGAGATGGGGAGAGAGAGAAGGGAGAGGGGGAGGATTGGGTAGAGTTTGGGGGAATGGGATAATTGAGATGGAGGAAACGTGGATATGGGAGCAGGGAAGAAGATAATTTAACTATCTTAAATATGGGAGCCATTTTAGGGTTGGCTAGAGTCTTGGCTCTAGAGGGGTTCCCAGGTGTCCATGGGGATTTCCCCGGTGTCCAAGGGGATTTCCCCAACTAGGTCCGTGTGCAGCACAGGAGAGGGCGCTTGAACTGGCCTTCTCCCATAGACACACTGTTAATATCTTGCATATCACCATAGAACCTTTGTCTGGAGATGGATGGAGATAGAGACAGAGACCCACATTGAAGCACTAGACTGATTTCCCATGGTCTAGATGAAGAGCAGGAGGGAGAACAAGAGCAAGGAAGTCAGGACCGTGCCCACCCACTGTGATGGTGGGACTGATCTAATGGGAACTCACCATGGCCAGCTGGACTGGGACTGATGGAGCATGTGATCAAACCGGACTCTCTGAATGTGGCTGACAATGAGGACTGACTGAGAAGCCAACGATAATGACATTGGATTTTGATTCTACTTCATGTACTGGCTTTTTGGGAGCCTAGTCTGTGTGGATGCACACCTCTTAGGATGGGGGGGAGCTTAGAGTTTCCACAAGGCAGCGCACCCTGACTTCTCTTAGGACAGGAGAGCGAGGGGTATGGGGAGTGAGGCTAGTGGGAGGGAAATGGGAGGAGGGGAGGAGGTGGAAATTTTAAATAAATAAATAAAAAGAAAAATTAAAAATTCCAATAATAGTAATAATAATAATAATAAGTGAACCTAATAAACATTAATAGAAGCTATACTGTTATAATACACTTGAAAAGTAAATTTTATGAGTTATACATACATTTTCGTATTTCTATAGTAATAAACAACATGACAAGGAAGGCTACCTACAATATAAAACAACATCATCCAGTAAAGAAAGACAATAACTATGAAAATGAAAATTTTTGGAGCGAACACTATTCCTGAGTGCTGAATAATCCCTGTCTCCTAGTTTTTGAAGTTTATCTAGACAGAAGTTGGGAATAAATGAGGTAACATTATAGAGTCATCCAGATGGAGAGTTGAGTCATATGTCCCAGTATGATACATGCACTCACAACACAATGCCTTCAGAAATAGTGCTGTAATTCTATTATATAAATTTAAAATGGAATCAGCAACTTTTTCTGCACTTATTTTTGCTTGTATTATTCTACACAGTATTCTTAAACCATAAAAGTGACAATGAAATAAATAAATGTTGGAAAATGACATAAATTAAAGTAAAATGAAATATTCATTTAACAAGCCCAAAATAACACATGGGATATTGTTATCAATTGTAAAAAGTAGATATAAAAATATAAAAATATTTAGTTTTACCAAATAACAAATCATATAAACCTTCCCTAATATCTAAAGGTATATAAACACATATCCTTTTTTAGAGGATAAGCACTCTCAATCAAGTTCTGAGTTCCTGGTCTATTACAGTTTCAGGCTCAGTTTCCTGAAACTTTCTGATTAATGAAACGTGACTAGAAATGAGAGCAAAGTCTCTCAGAGTAAGGGAGATCTTTCCTTAATGCTTACTTGTACCTCTGTTGAATATCAAATGTGATGAAGCTAAAGGGGTTTAATATTATACTTACCACCCATTTGCAGGCCCTCAGAGGAAGGCCTATGATAGGACATGCCAATTACAGGAGTTTATTTATCCATCTTAATGAGTGTTCTTTTGCCTGTTTGTTTCCAGATCATAGTGTTATTTATTTTTATGAACCCAATCCATTATTGTCAGGAACCTATTTGTTTTAAAAAGAAAAACCACCTACGTCAGTGGTGTAGGCATAGGAAATTCAGAGAATTTGTTTGTTTGCATAGTTGTTAGTTTTATTTTCTTGTACTGAGATAGACTCTCATGTAGCTTAGGCTAAAGTTTATTCATTATTAGCCAAGGAAGACTTCTATGTTTTAATCTGTGTGCCTCTATCTCACAAATTCTAAATTACAAACAAATACCATACACCTGGTATAAAATGAGTTTATTCACTAAAAGGCTTATGTCAAAGAGATAAAATAAAGGTAATATTATGTAGTGGAGTAACAGATAACAGAAGATTTCTTCTAATGAACTATTTTACATGAGCAGGTTTGAAAACTAAGCATACTGACAAATATCAAATTATTACTAGATTTGTTCAAGGTAATTGGATACTACAGAAAATTTCTAATAAAGAAAATATCTAGAAATATATGTTACTGAAATTTGAATGAGACAAAATAATATTTTGTCTCCTTATATTAAATGCACCAAATTTTTCTTCGAAATTCTTTTGGAGAAACCCTCTTTATGTTTTTAATCAATATGACAATATTTTCTCCCTAACATTTCTCATTGGGAGGAGGGACCTCCACTGTGATAGGGACAGAGAGACTATTATCTCTGAAAAAAATCTACTATCTATTGAGTGAATAAAATTGTATTCAATAAAATGCTGAATCGATAGTGTATAGAAAAAGGTCTCTTATAATAGGCAAAAAAATATATACTTTTTCTTCTACACTCAATGCACCATCTTCTTGATATGTAGGTACATCGTTGTACCAGGCATTCAAATTCTGTCTATTGGATATATAGTTATATTGAGGAAATACTGTATTCAAACCCAGCCTGTTGTTTCAGGTCAATATATGTTCTCATTTCATTCCTTTTGTCCTGTTCTGTACTCTGACAGCTTTGTCCTTAAAACTATTAATCGCTCCTTTACATTAGAGTCCATGTAATTAAACTTGCATCTCACATGCTGAAGATCCACAGGTTTTTCAGTGGCTGACAGACTTAACACTGAAGCTTCATGCATCATGATATTTTGGGATTAAACCTAATGAAATATTTTACCTTCACTTTTAAAGCTAGGATTTTACCATAATGATGTGGGAGTGTCATATATCAATCTGTTGATTTCATTGGTTAAATAAACTGCTTTGGCCCTGATAGGTAGGAACATAGGTGGGCGGAGTAAACAGAAGAAAACTCTGGGAAGAAGAGGAAGTGAGGTCAGAAAGCATGCAGCTCCGCTCAGAGCCAGATGCCTCAGAGAGAGACCCCATGCTCCTGTCTCGCAGGCAGACAAGATAGCTCTGCTCTCTGAGGCACACGCGATGAAGCTCCGACCCAAGATGGATGTAGGCTAGAATCTTCCCGGTAAGCGCACCTTGGTGTGCTTACTCACATTATTAGAAATGGGTTAGTCCAGGTGCGAGAGTTAGCCTAGAAGAGTCATGATAGAAATGGGCCAAGCAGTGCTTAAAAGAATAGAGTGTCTGTGTAATTATTTCGGGTAAAGCTAGCCGTGCAAGAGGCCGGGGTGTTGGGGACACAGCCCAGCCGCTGCTTATTTCAACACCATAACTTTTCTAATAAAACTTTAATTCTGCTGAAGTTTGGATCTTTGTCTAACATATTGTCTTACATACAGTATCCAGCATTTGGCAGACATTTTGTGATTGATAACCTGCCAAATGTCTAGATAAAAATAAACAACATAGCTACGTTCCTTTCACACTAATTCTTGGGAAAGTTTAATTTTAATGAAGTGTCATACTCACATGAAAAATGAAGTAGGATATTTTAATCAATGATACATTTAAAGTGCTTTATTTCCTTTGGGTATTTCCTATCTACCTATTGGTTTCTCTCTTTATTGAAGCTAATTAGTTGGAGGATTGGTTTTCTCTACTGATCTGAAATCTCTCAGATCTTCAACCCCATTTGAATATTTTAGAACTAATAGAATTTTATTATTTTTTACACTCATGATATAGTTCAATTAATCTTACCATCTGACTCTAAAGATAGGTACCTCTATAAAATCTAGTGTTTCATTCGCACTGTATTTCTAGTTGTTCTTACGTAAGAACCAGTGTACTTATTAACATTCTCCAGGGAAGTTAACTAATGTAATTGATATTATATGTCAAAAAGATGAAATATTGATATGTTCCTATGGAGAACTGAGATAACAAAATGTATTAATAAAAGGATGAGAACACAAAAGAGAAAGATATAAGAAACTGACCACCAAGCGGTGGTGGTACATTTCTTTAATCCTAGCATATTGGATGCAGATGTCTCTGTGGGTTCAAAAGTCAGCCTCATCTACAGAGTGAATTCAAGGACAAACATGGCTACACAACACAGAGAAACCCTGTCTTAAAAGAAGACAAAACAAAGCAAACAAACAAAAAATTGACTGATATGAGCTGAAGCTTGAATATAATAAGTTCGACCCAAACTCTGGTGAATGAAAACTAGTAGGATGATGTGGAACAGGCACGAGAAAAGAGAGGGGAGGAGAGGAGAAAAAAAATCAAGAAGAAGAAGAAGAAGAAGAAGAAGAAGAAGAAGAAGAAGAAGAAGAAGAAGAAGAAGAAGAAGAAGAAGAAGAAGAAGAAGAAGAAGAAGGAGAAACTGGTTTATTGGTTTTTATACCTATGGACACTAGCCAACCAAAGAATGTGAAGCTCAGGCTCAGATAGCTGTGCCATGAGTCTGAAGGTTCAGATAACAAATAGTTTTATTTTACTCTAAGGCTAAAGTCTTAGAAACCTATTCAATGAAAGATGCGGGTATATCATATATCATATGCTATAATTAAAATGCATGTATTTTAAACCTTGTGGTACTATTTTAACCGTACAAAAGGATTGTATCAACAGATTCTGACTAAAAGAAAAAAATTATCAAATTCAGACAGGAATACATAATTTTTAATATTGAAGGTGATTTAAAAATACATAAAATATGTTTTTCTGGTCAGAAATTAGCATAAAATATTAATCATATACTGAAAATGTTTGATTCCACTATTAGAATTTGAAAAGACTATCACAAATATACACATTAGGTCTAAATACAATATCAAAAGGTAAATATTTATGAGAATTAATGAACAAAGATATGTACAAAACTAAAGTAAGAGACTGTTATTGTTCAATAAAATTATCATAAATAGTTTAATATATACAAATGTGAGTATTTGCCTTAATGGTTTGCAGGTATGTCAACGTCTAGTTCGTTGGGGTCCCTGGGTAAGGGTCTCACGCACATCAGGACACAGGGGATGCAGAGTGTGAACAACTGCATAACAAGCTTTATTTTGTATGGCTTTAATACAGACTAAAAAGCATTACCTAAACTCTGATACCCCCCCAACTCACATACATGATCATGAGAAACTCTTGCCTCACCTTTTACGAAACAATACCTCAACTAATAACAGTAATAAAAATGAAAAGAAATACATAGAAACAAGGCAACAAAGCAAAGCACTCCTTTGTAACTGGTAGAGCATGAAGAACTGAGCTCAATGGCCACTTCCTTATCCAGGGTACAGATTCCAAAAGAAGGTTTGAGAAATGGGCAGAGAAAGTTTGCTTTCATCTATGCTTGGTTTGCCAAGCAACAGTTTCCCAGGTTCATCTCATCTGTCCCAGGAGGAGCCTGCACTCCAAGCCAGGTCTGTGTCTCCACACAGGGGTATATTATATATTTCGTATGAAAACATGGAAAGATATCTCTTAAACTTAAAAGTAGTGTCATGTTTAGTATACATATAACATATATGTATAAACATTTAAAGGTGTAATAAACAAATGTTACTACCATAAAATACTTGTATAAAATACCATTTCAAAATAATAATTCATATTAAATATTATATTCTTATCTGGAAACCAGAGTGCACAATTAAAAATTATACTTAACAACAATATAAGATAATAAAATTATTTGGAGGTTTATGGAGTTTTTTATAGACTGCACTTTATGGATTCATAATTAAAGCATTTAGCATTTTCTAAGCTTTCTATACATTTCTCAAGTAGATAAATTCAATCAATGAGTTCAGTTATAGTGCATGATATAAACAATACAATTTTTTAACAATAAATCAAAGTTTTCCCTCATTCAGTCAAATAACCATGCTATAAAAATATTTGTCAATGCAGTATGAATCATCTAGGACATTTTATATTAAATACACACTTTGTAAATATTTATAGATCTATGGTCTAAATAAAATAGCACTTTAGAAATTCATGTGTGTAATTTAATGAACGGGAGTGAATAGAATCCCTTCTGATATTATTACTAAAATCAACATAAGAGACACATGCTTGTTCTTGTTATTTTCAGTGTGATATATATTTTGCTTATTTTGGGGGGGAGGGATTAACACAATATGAAATCTATCCTCTTAACAAAGTTTAGAATGTGCAATGAAATATCAGCTGTACTTTATTGCTAATTATAACTATTATATTTAAAGAAATCCTCAATAATAATTTAACATAAATGAAATTGTATGCCCATTAAAAATATCCATTATAATTATTACCAAAATGTTCAATTGCTACTGTATTTTCTGTTAAATGAATTAGACTATCTTATAACTTAAAGTTACTGCATCCTACAACAATGTAACATACTCTACTACCAGAGAAGTCATACAAACTTTTTGTTATTGACTTAGCTGTTCCTATTTCTTAGCTGCTATAAATAATGTGTGCAATGGACATGGGAATAATCATATCTCTTCAAGAATATTTAAGTTAATGTGTTTATATGGGTGTGCTCAAGCATCCACAGGTGGTTAAGTGCATGAAGAAAATGTGATGAATTTATGAAACTGTTGCTATGTGTCATTGGCAATTCAGGCAACCTACCCACATATATTCAAAAAGCTAAAAGCATCTTTATTATGTGGCTCATGCTATGCAACTCTTTTGTATTGTCCAAAGAAATGGCCATCCTACTCCTCAGATACTGCTTTACTCACAATAAGTAGGAAAGAGAGACAACTAAAAGGTCCTTCACCCGATGAATGAATAAGGAAAATGTGGTGTATATATACACTGTGGAATACTAGTCACCTCTAAAGAAAATTGATATTGTGAAGTTTCCAGGCAAATGGATGGAACTAGAAAACATCCAATTTAGTGAGGTAACCCAGATCAAGAAAGAAAAACATCATATTTTTTTTCTTATTTGTTGATCCTGTTCAGAATCTTTAGTTTTGAACACCATAGCCTGAAGTAACCACAGAAAACAGGAAAATAGCAAGAGACCATGGGGAAAGTAGTGTATAAGGCATCCTAGAGTGGGGTCTTTCTTCACTCTTACATAGCTTACTAGAAAAAGCAAGTAGCAAGAGAAAAAACGATAGTCTCTGTTTCTAATAATGGAGCAGCCCTTTAGACATTTTAAAATCATGTATTATTAAATGAATTCATGTATTATTTACAAATAGTAAGTTTAATGTATGTTGTAAACTCCAAAATATCACTTCAATATACCAAATCTAATCAATCTCTTTATTCATGTGTATAGTGTGGCCTGACATGATCCTCCTGAATCCACTCATTTTGACACAGCAAGTATAGTTTGGTGAAACGTACTAATGTTGCTCTATTTTGGTTGGCAAATGAATAATTAAAATGGAATAAATACAACTGATTTAGAAACTGCAAACGGATATTGAAACTGAGAAAGCTAAACCAAGGCTGCAAAGACACCCATTTAAAATGAAGCCATAATGAATATATAAAAATGGCTTAAATGGTGAGTAATTGTATTAAAATTACAGTAAAATGACATAGTTCTTTGAAATGAAGTTTCTTATATGTATTTAGTATAGTAAACTTAGTTTATAAAAAGCAAAATATAACAAAACTTTCAGGGCTGTGCCGGTGGTGCATGCCTTTATTCCCAGCACTTGGGAAGCAGAGTCAGGCCAATCTCTGTGAATTTGAAGACAGCCTTGTTAAAAGAAGAAAAGAAAAGAAAAGAAAAGAAATCTTCAGTTCAGACTTTGGTTTAAATAATGTTCTTCTTGAAAGTATCTAAAGTTTGTAAATGTCTATATTCACATAATCAATAATTTGACATTTATATATGCATTGTTTTTCAAACTATACTTGTGCTTATATCAAATATATCAGACACTCACTGATAATTTATGTATTTTGATGGCATATAAAATAAATTGACATAAATACTTTCACATATTTACTAATTATTTGAATGATTTAATGGCATTTTAAATCAATGTAAAATTATATTGGTGGTTAGTATTTTATAATTTGATTGCCTACATTGTACATAACCTTTATTGACAAAAAATGGTCAGGATTTACGTGGTGAGTATGTATGCTTCCATATTGTTTGTAACAATTCATTCAAAGTTTTCAAAATGCGAAGAACATATAGTTAGACAAAATTTGTCTTCTATGTTCTTGATATAACCGCATCAACTGACAGCAGGCATTTGATAGATTGTAAACACACAAGGAACAAAGAAATTATGTTTTCCAATAGTCTCATTTTCAAATGATTTTGTTTATTGAAACTTTTAAACTATCCAGGCAAACTTAAGCTTCAACTATTTACTCCAAGAACTTTTCTAAATAGAATTTCTGAGAGTCAGTTATCCTTTTTTAAAGGCAAATTAGTTCTTCTTTGGCAATTTAAAGGATTTTTTTTGCATGATTTATAAAACTATCTCTATGTCATAGAACAAAAACTACAAGAGTTATCTTTATGATCAGTCTTTTGAGTTTTCTATTTACAAAAATGAGGACCCAATTTGGGTTCCAAAGTCTATCTTTTTTTTTTTGATGTGGAGTTTAAATCCTGAGAATGGAGTAAACTGTATTTAGATGAATACAAGTTCAGATGGATTTCTGCTCCAAAAGGTCCATGTTCAGAGTCTGAACACTTTTACCCTGGTACCCTCACCTTTAAGGCAGAATTGCAGTTACTAAAGTTTAAAACCCACAAGAAAAATTTAAATAGTGTGTTCAAATGGGAGAGGAGGTAGAGAGGAGCTAGGAAGAACAACCATAACCCTGATATAGTATGTGAATAAAAAGTCTATTTTCCACAAAAATATAAAAATATGATCTGTTTTTTCAATTGGGTTTGGGGAAAATGTATCTGTTACATGTGTCTGACATATCTGTGCTTAGAAAAACATTACTAGAGACATAATATTCAGGCATGTAGAGGAATATTAAATTTAACCTTAATGAAAATATTGTCTGTCTATGCATAATGGTTAGATTTTTATTTCAAATCTTAAATAGCTTTACAGATTAAGTAAAAATTAATTAGGTCTCTAAAAATAGTAAATTGCTACCATTTTCTTAAGGCAAAATCTTTATCCTTATGTTAGATAACTGCTTTTTACAAAATGCCAGTAAATACATGAATAAATAAATACATAAATAGAAAAATAATAAGAGAAATGATCCACAGTTCAGGAAGAAAGGATATAATTATTCTGTTAACAATAAGATATGACAAATATATTCAGATCCAACAATGAGAAAATAATTATTTTGAAATAGATATTTTAATATCTGTAGAAAAATATTGGTCTTTTAAATAACTTTTCAATCATTTTTCTACCAACAAAC
>CADCXT010003218.1:0-40045 GCA_902806775.1 Microtus agrestis | reverse complement strand
AAGCAGGTCATTCTTGGTGAGCACCATGTCAGCTGGCTCTGCTCAGCTAGCCTTTGACGCTTTTTAGATTCACATCTGTAGACCGGAGTCACCTGCATTTAAATTCTGCAAGTGTTGCACGAATTATTTTATCTGGTCATATTTAATTTACCTCCTTCTTCTCTTGGCACTCTCCAGTGATCTCTGGGCTTCATCTCGTAGATCTTTTGTCTACTTGTGAAGTTGAAGCTAGACTGATGACATATTGGGCCTTTGGGGACACTATGCTGGCCCTTACAGCAAATAAATGCACCCTGTTACCAAGCTAACTTTCTTCTTATGCTAGGATTCCTAAGGGCTGTCCAATCATGAAAGCCACCTGAAGATGCTAGTGTTCCATTAGACCGATGGTTCCTAACCAGAGTTCCTTTGTCCTCTAGGACCTCTTTGGCAATTTCTGAAGACATCTTTGATGGCGTTTCTTTAAAAACATTTTTTTTTAATTTTGTGTATACGTGTCTGGGTGCATTTATGTGTGTCACATGTATGCAGGAGCCCACAGATGTCAGAAGTGAGTGTCAGATTCCCCCTGGAACTAGAGTTACAGGTGTTTGTGAATCCCAGTACGAGTGCAGAGAAGCAAACTCCAGTTCTCTGTAAGACCAGCAAATACTTTTAACTACTGAGCCATCTCCCAGGGCCAACATTTAATTGTTCACAACTGGAGGTTGGGTGTTCCTGGAATCTAGCAGGTAGAAGCTCAGTTTCTAGAAGGGTCTGCTGTGACTATTCCTCAGCTAGTGAGGTGAAGCTGTGACATTATCCAGGGTGTAGAAAAGGAAGGGCGATGTGTTGTTTTTAAAGCCATGAAAACAGGTTTTAGTGGAAGCAAGTTGGAGTCTTCATCACCAATGTGATCTCCCTTCCCCTCCTGCCTTAATCACTGTTTCCTCTCTTAGGCATAGACAGCCCCCACCTCCACCCCACAGAACCTGTGGGGGCCAAGCAGTGAGGTAGTTTACTGAACCCTTGAAGACCCTTCCTGTTAGTGCACAAAACTGGGAGAACAGGAAGACTGAGGTGGCTTGGCCCTTGTGACAACTGCTCTAAGCTGGTGTCAGTAGGTAGAGGGAGGACCTGGCATGACTCAGCGAGGCCTGTGTATTGAATTTGGAGGGAGTTAAGACTAAGAAGGAATCATACTCTTGCAGGTTCTGCATCTCTGCATCACTCTTCACTGGAGGGACTGAAAGTCTTGGGATCACATATTGAGTACAAATGTCATCGCAGAAGCCCTGCAGTCTCACTCTGGGGTCTCTGGAGCACAGAGGCAGAGAAGAGAAGGGGCAGCAATCCTTCACCTAGTCACCGGCTCCGACCAAGCGAGGTCTACCAGCCTCAGCCAGGGAGGCCATTCCAAGGCAAGATGGAAAGAAAAATAGATCGGGGAGTTAGCGGCCAAACCGCTCAGAGAGCCTGTCTGCAGCTATCCTCAACAGAGGGGTGGGGCCAGGCCCACTGGGCAAGCCCAGCCTCCTTCCCAAACAAAGAACCCATCTGTTTCCTGCATTTTTCAGACTTGGCCTCCAAAGGACTCTTCTCGGGAGAGTGAGTTGACTAGGGGCCTCATCTGCCAGCTCAGCTGTGGGGAGAAGGAAAGCCACAGGACCCTGTCATGGCTCAGTGTCCGTCCTACCACAGATGGAGAGAAACTCCGGCTCTAACCCCTCCAGACTACGTGACTCTTAGTTTAGTCCTCCACAGGGAAATTGAACAAAGACCATTCTGAGCACAGTCCCATTACAACCCCTGAACCCAAGCTAGCTGACAATGGACCAGACCGCTCTCAAAAAAAAAAAAAAATCAATTCTGTATTTAGAGTCTTTCCCCCTCCTCCCCCGGGCTAATCCAAGCAGGACCTTTCTACACTCTTTCAGCTAGAGAAAATGGTTTCAATCTCTGACACCAGAGGAGATACGAGTCTTTTATTATCGTCTTTATGGAGCCTGAGATGTAGGAGGTTTCCATGTACCTACTCTCATTCTCATCAGCCCAATCAGGACCTCCCATTGCTGTCACAGGCTCTGCGTTCCAAGAACATAGTCTCCCTCTTTGACTCTAAGCTTACCTGGAGCACATGGAATTGACCTTAAGCCTTTTGTCCAGCTAGCTGCCTCTACCAGGCTTTCGACCCGGCCATCCTGAGCCAAGTTGTATTTGGCATTAAGGGGCGTGGTTAAGGAAGATGGCAAGAAGAATCTTTGCTTAGACGGACAGTGGAATCCCCCAGAGTCTGCCCTATCTGCAGAGTTCTTTGGATACCTACCAACGTCATTGGCGGAAGGGCGATAATGTATTTCCATTGGTCAGTTCACAGGAGGTAGAACTGGAGGATATGTTCTTTAAAACCCACCACAGCTCAAATCCTGTTTCTAAGGCTCCGAGATGCTTAGGAGTAGATTTGTTCTCTGTTTATTTGAAAGGTCAATGCTTCTTTTCGTCTCCCACCACATCTCCGGTCTGAAAGAACACAAGGAGACTAGGAAACGTCTTCGTGAAAGGAAAGAGAAGCGCTAACAGAAAGAAGAGGGGCTGGGAACCATCAGCCGTGAAAACCCAGGAGTGGCAGGGTGGTGGTGAGCACTGAAGGGCTTGCAAGGACAGAAACGCTTACTACTGAGAAAGCCTGGCGGCTTCCCGGTGCTGCGGCGTGAACATCCTGTCCTCTGGCTGCCTCCTCTCCATTCCTGACTCTGCTCCAACTCTTTAAGAAGACCCGGCTTTATCCTCAAGTGCCTGGCCAATGGTGTCTGTTGCCAGGAAGGCGGGAAATACTCATCTCCCTGCGATGGAACAGAAAGCTGAGGACAGATGCATGAGTCAACCCGAATGAGACGAAGAAAGACAATTAAAACCAGAAGCACTTCTGAGAACTTCAGATGCCAAGGATTCACAGACATCCCAAGGAGGTCACGGTATTTTTGTTCCACAATACGAAAAGCTCAAAGAATAGGCAGCTGTGCTATCTGGGTTGATAGGGTTCATGCTTGTAAGATAGAAGCAGACATCTCAGGAGCACACAGGTCCCTATCCAGCTGGAGCCCATCCCAATCGTTCATTGAATAAAGGAAGAACAATAAATAAATAAAACAATAATAAAATAAATAAATAAATAAAGTGTTTTTGGGTGAGTAAGATAAACAAGGGCCCTAACCTAACATAGTTGGCATCAATGCGGGGGCAGCAGGAGGAAAGGGGGGTAAAAGATGATAAACATTGAATCCCATAAGGGAAAAGAGAGTTTCTAACCTGTGTTGGTAACAGGGTCCTCTTAATACTGCAGTGAGATGTTTCAGGTAGGCAGGGACATCAGCAGACCATGAGACTTTGTGGAAATCCAAAAGCTCAGGAAGAATTCTCCACAGTGCGAGCATAGGGAAGAACATTCCGGGGAGATGCTGCAGCCACAAAGGTCCCGATGGAGAAAGAGACAGGAAAGTCCCAGAAATTCATGGAAATCCTATGACTAAAACGTCACTGAAGAGTTGGAAAGGGTTGTGAGTGGAGATTTTGAGCTGGACAATAGCGTGCAGGTTTTTTGAGGGTCAGGGTGAGAATTTAGATATCCGTTTAAAAAATATGTTCTCAGTTAGGCTGGAGAGGACGCTCGGAGATTAAGAGCAACGGTTGCTCTTCCCAGCACGCACACGGCAGCTCACAATTGGCTGGTGAGTTCCAGGGGATCTGACACCCTCACACAGACACACATGACAGCAGAACACCAATGTACATAACAGTCAGTAAAAACAAATCATTAAAAGCTTTTTTTAAAAAGAAAAAAATCGTGTTTAATTGAAATAGAATTTCATCACTCCCCCCTCTCTTCTCTCCAGCTCCTCCCACTTTCTTACCTTTAAGCCCCTCCCATATTCCCCTCACTCTCAAGTCTCTTCTTTGATTATCGTTGTTGCATACATACATCCATACATCCATATGTGTGCATGTGAAATACACACGTATGTAAACACAACCTGTTTGAATCCATTTTCGCGGGTGGTATGTATATGGTTTCAAGACTGACCGTTCCTCGCTGGACAACCAACGCGGGGGCTCGCAGCTCCTTCTCCCAACAGTTGTTAGTTTCCTGTAGTTTGTCTGGGAGCGAGGACCCTGTGAAATGTTCCCTTCCACATTAGCGTGCCCACTGACATGGTCATTGTTACCGTCTTCTTTATGCAGACCTTTCTAGAAGAGGCTGCTTCCCGGCAGACCTCCTGGTAGTCTGGCTCTCGCGGTCTTCGGGCCCACACTTCTGAGCTGCTCCCTGAACCGTAGATGGAAGAGCCGTAATGTCGATGTAGCGATGCAGCCGTTGGGGCTTGGCTCCCCACTGCCTGTTGATCTCTGCTTTGTGTCCAGACAGAGATTTTGTTTTAGGTGGTCTGGTCTTCAGGAGGGGCTTCTTTGATGAGGGGCGGCAACTTCACTTCTCTGGGGTTTCAGGATGCGGTAAGGAGCTGATGCTGGTCCAGCTGAGTGGTGGCGGTAGATTCTTTCCTAACGCCCACGCCCTCACAGGAGAAGCTGCTTAGGTTTCCAGTATCACACATGACTTCCCACCTGTTGACTAGGCCTTCAGTCTCATTGGACAGCTGTCGCCTGACACCAACATGTGGGGGCCCCGTTGTTCACCATTGTGCCTGTCTTGCCACGCTGGTAATGGTGCTTCTTAGGGGTGGCAGCTGTGTAAGGCTGTTGGTTTTCCTCCCACAATTCCTTGGATGCCGCTTTAAGACCACAGAGAAGACTGAAGGACTTTAGACAGAGGAGTGACACCATTTTGTGCTGTGAAGAAGAGGGTGACATGGGGGCAAAGGCGGAAGCAACGGGATAGTAAGAAAGGCTAACTCCACATCCAAGTGAGAAGTGACCAGAAAACAGCTGTCGAAATGAAGATCAGTGGGCACTGCGGGGATACGGTCTCTGCCATGGTTGGGCTTAAATTTACCGGAGACCACGGGTTTGAGCAACTCACTAGGCAGTTCTGGTTGCGGAAGAACGAGGAAAAATAGGGGTTGGGAGGAATCAGGGGGTCATTTCCGAAACACCCGTGAGGCACCCGATGGTGAGTTCTAGCAGTGAGTTGGGCGTGGATCCCAAAGAATGTTTAGGAATTATTAGAAACGGCACAGAAATGTCACTTACTAATTATCTACATCCATGGGAACGGACCTATCATATCCAGACCCTCATAGTATATTATAATTGACTATAAAATGTACTCTGAAAGAAATCCTTTGTTGAAGGCACAGCTCCATGCTGGTGGGACCATTGGATTGTCAAGGCACTAACTTCATCGATTGATCGATCCACTGTTAGGTTCACAGATAACTGGAACCTTAGGAGATGGATCCTAAGGAAGGATGTGGGTCACTGGTAACATAGCTTTGGAGTTATTCTTTCCTGTTCCTTTTCTGCTTCCTGACCACTGTGGACAAGCAATTTGTTCCCTCGTGCCTTTCCGATGCCATGATGCTTTCTTTGCTTCCCCAAGGAGGAACAAGATGATCATAAGCTGAAATTGCCTATGAGTTTCGCTAAGTCTGAGCAAATGTTTACTTTCTGGTTGAGGGTATTGCAAAACCCTCAGGTAACAGAAATGCTATGTTCGACCCCAAACTAAGGAATGGTTGCAGGAGAGACCCTGAACGGGGGCGAGTAATTGAGGAGAGTTTGTTTCAGTGGCAGGGAACAGTGTATGACTCTGTGCTCCAGCAAAGAGGACAGAATGAAACCACACCCGGATCTGGAAAAGATCTGACTTGATCTAGGCTCTTGTGTGTGACAATTTTCTGTGTCATGATCTTTCCTCTGTCCCTTCAATCTTATAGGAGCCAGGCTAAGGAAGTTCAGGTCTAAGGTTACCTAACTAGTAAGAGATATCTGGAATTTTAACCGGAATCTACCTGTGGACACCATGCCTCATACACACACACACACACACACACACACACACACACACACACACACACTATTCTGTAAGTTCCATTACTCTGGAGAACCTGACTTTAATATGACTTTGCCTGTGGACGATAGACACCTTGCTCATTATTTCTGCCCCCTCCCATGTCCATCCCTTCTACCTCCCTAGCTTTGTCACGTGACATTGGCAGAAGGCACACTGCCCTTCCAGCCAGCTGGGCTGGGTTACAGACCCTCCCGGGAGTCGCCGCACTTCCTGCGACTTAGCCATGCAGAGCACATCGGCCGGTGTTTACGTGTTGAATAGTTTATGATTTGCTCTACATCTGATCAAGGCAGCGAACGGCCAAAACTGCTGATCCGTGGAAACTTCACAACCCAGGCTTAATAATGACTACAGCGACGGCTTATTTAAAGAGAGAGAAATAGCTCTTGATAAGCCGCGCAAGGGCGAATGAAGACATGGCTCCCATCCAGTATCTACAGTGGCCTGATGCGGTGGTGGGCTTTACCTGGGAAGAAAAGGGGCCGGATGTGAGGAAGGCTTCAGCCACACCCTCCTCCGAAATATCAGTTTATTTCAGAAGCAAGAGAGCCTTCTGCAGAGGCAACTCTGCCATCTCTTTTCTTCCAAAGGCAAAGGCTAGTCCTTTAAATTCCCATTATTTCTTTACTCTCAATGGAGAAACCTTTAATTCTTAAGGGGAGAGCTGGTTAATCGGAATGACTGTGTATCTCGTACCTCTTCTAGTTAGAGGTTGTCGTGTGTCTGAGTTCGGTGATGAGAAGGAAGTAGACCAGCCAAGACAAAGTTCTTAATTGTTCCTGCCGACTGGAATGCGGACGTGATGTTTGCAACCTGGGCAACTGTATTGAACTGTGAGGTGGGAGCCGTTATTCAAAATACATAGAAGATATCATTCAGACAGAGGGAGACTAGCTTGTTAAAGTTTGTGGCATTCGGCTAAAGTTGAAAATTCTGCGCGTAGTGTCACCCAGTGGGTGTTATATGAGCTATTGGTCATTTGTGGCACTCACTAATCTATTTTATGTATAACTGTGTCTAGGTCCCTTCAAGTGTCCCTAATGACCGTTAGCAAGCCAGCTGGTCACCAAACAGCCTTACCAACAGACAAAGCAACAGCCTTTCCACTGTGAGAGACAGTGATTTCGGGGCACTGCGAGGCCCCGCTGTCTTTAATAACTTCCTTTGGTCCATCCGTGGGCGTGGGAAATCTCATTTAATCCCACGCCTCGAGTTCAGAGATGCTCAGATTTCTACTGTGTACGGCTCTTTGACCAAACGGCATTCCGACTTTCAAGGGCCTGCAGTTTGCCCCCTCGTGGGTTTCTCTAGATTCTTGCCCTCTACATGTCTGAGCTCAGCCCACTTGCCCTCTCCCCTAGAGCACTGGATTCATCCTTAAGTGTTAGAGAAACACCATTGGCACCCTCTTTAGGCACCCCACTCCCCCGCAGGCAAGAAGTCCAGAGGCCAGAGGATGTCTCTATCCAGACGCCCACATGGTCCCCAGCCTGCATCCCACCCAGAATTTGGGCTCAAGGGGTGATCAGTCTATACTGGCTGTTGCCTGTCCTTGTAAGGCCCCCCCCCAAATACTGGTGCTGATGCTGCTCTTTACACAATCTGACATAAAACCCAGAGGAATCCAACACATTACAACCTTCATGTGGGCCTCAAGGACACAATGATGGTGTGTTTGTCAAAGGGAAAGAACAGGGCGTGTTTATTTAACATTGCCTTGGCCAAGTATATACCTTTAAAATATTTAGACTTGAGATACGGGAACTTCTGTTTGGGCTTCCACCCAGAATGTTCCATATTCAGTGACTGGGGAATAGGAGCGTGTTTGCCGTGTGTGTGTGTGTGTGTGTGTGTGTGTGTGTGTGTGTGTGTGTGTGTGTGTGTGTGTGTGTGTGTGTGTGTGTGTGTGTGTGTCTGCGCACATCCTAGAGTACAGACTAAACGAAGTCAGAGAATAACTTCTGCCAGAAGCGGGGAGAAGGAGGATAAGCCAGGGGTTATGATCAGAAGAGGAGGACTAGGAGTTGCCAGATGTAGGATGTCAGGCAAGAAGGAGGGAATTTAGGGGCTCCTGATCACAATAGCTGAGCATGGTAAACATCCAAGCTGGAGTAGGGAAGGGCAGCGGCCCCAGCACAGGGCCTGGTTATACCAGAGCATGTCTTCCCATTGCTCTGCTTGCCCCTTGTCTGTCTCAACGCAGCAGGCCCAATTGCTATCCAGTGACCAGGGCTGGAAGTAGTGGAGGAACTCCGGAGTGCACCCTGACCTTCCCAGGGACTGGGGAGCAGCCGTGTAAGACACCCGTTGGGTCTGAGTGATGCTATGCTGCAGACAATGTTTATCAAGGGAGGTCTCCTAGGGAAGGAACTGGGAAGCGTGTGATTGCATCTGTGAGCCTGTCCCAGTCACAGACACTGGGGCCAGGGAAGGGTTTCAACCCCAGTAAGTTAACTGAGGCAAACAGGTTATGTGAGCTTCGTCCTATATCAGGGAGGGGGAGTTGCTGAGATAAATAATCAGATTCAGGGCAATGTTCATTCTAGGGCTATGGCCATGGTGATTGTTCCTAAACTGTGTCTGGTTTTACTTGTAGAATGGCTGGGTGACTGGATGGCACATTGAAAATACCTCTTAACGTCACCCGTATTTGTCAACACTCTCTTTACGGTCACAGCTTGCTCTTGAAACTGGAGGGAGAGCGGAGAATCTGAGGGCTAAAGCCTTTGGGATCCTGTCTGAGGGAAGGAGTTGGTGGCATGGAGGGCACACAGTCACTGGCTTCCCTGCCTCTCTTTTGGTGCCACAGGCCAGTGTCCAGGACCTCGGACGCCTCTGCCCAGATCGCGTTTGATTCACTTTCAGGGATGGTGTTCAGAGTACGGCCTCACCGCTGTGTCCTCTCCAGTGAGACCAGTCACAAGAGAAGGCTGGCATTTGTGGGGCATATGATAGAGCATGGACCTGGGGGAACAGGTGTCCAACACATGAGCTTCTCGTGGTGTAGGATAGAAGAGAAAAGATGGACCGCGAGCCACCATGTTATGAGGGAGATGAAGAATTCTGAGAAGTCCTAAGCTGGCAGTGACTTTCCAAGACAATGCGCCGGTACCTCTCAAGACGAAGGCTACAATATGTTATCCTCTTTAATATTTTCCCATGCTGAGAAGTAAGAGAACCTGGGTTTTCATTTGTCACCTTGCCCCGGGGATTACAATAGTTTATTACTAGTATAGAGGAGCCCAGCAGGATGCAGGGATAGAAACGCTGCTTTCAGATCTGGGTGACTCGTGTACGCGATGCACACG
Source organism: Microtus agrestis (assembly GCA_902806775.1). Taxonomy (NCBI): domain Eukaryota; kingdom Metazoa; phylum Chordata; class Mammalia; order Rodentia; family Cricetidae; genus Microtus; species Microtus agrestis. The sequence goes on along the minus strand of CADCXT010003218.1, from coordinate 30,730 downwards.
GAAGAGTCCCCCCACGGATGGTTCGGAGGCAGCGTGGGAGCGGAGGGCCCAACAACTGGAGCGAGGGACATGGGGGCGTTCGCGGAGCCTCTTGTGATCTTTGTCCATGGTGAGCATCACAGCTGCAGTGGACCAGTTATCATCAAGCCCGTAAGAACTGAGCCTCGGGGATAGGCTACACCTGCGATTGCCAACCGACGCGAGCCCTTGAAAAAGGCCGCTTTGGTTTTCCTTTGAGGAGAGGCAGGGCGGGCAGGTTTCATCATCCCATCAACGGACGGGAAAAGGCAGGCTTAGCGAGACAAAATAGTTCCGAGATCCTTCAGCAAGCAGAAGAAAAGGTCTAGACGGGAACCCCGGCCATCTAATTCCCTTTCCAGTGCCCTCCTCGCTCCACACAGCCGCGTCTGGTTCAAGAGCAGAAACGCGGAAATAAAGCCCCAGCCTCCTGTAGCTGAAAGCGCCTGAGACCTGTGCGTGGTCAGAGGTCGGCATGTCTGTTTATGCGCCTTATTGAGCTCCGGTTGGCTAATGATACTTAATCACTAGTACCTTGCAGTTGGCCAGGATAATGGGGAGAAATGCAGAGGGGTCAACTAAAAACGCGCAATTTGCTAACATCCCCAAGCTTTCACGGTGCACAAAAGGATCCATTACCAAAGATCTCGGAAGGCAGAGATAAAAATGAAAGTCAGAGGAACTGCCCTGGAACTGTCAAGTGGATGCACTGAACTGAGATGAGCCCCTTGCTCAGCTCGGGTGCTTTAAGAATCTGATGCCTGAAGCAAATCTGGAGACCCGAAAGTTAGATGCGTTAACTACATCGCCAGCTGGAGGGGCTGTTTCTCCACATAAACTGGCGCCTGTGGTGTCTCCAGAGCCTGACAAGATGAAGGAAGCCTTATGGAGTCCTGACAGTGAGCTTCCCTCAGATTGGGCTGTCCAGTTTATCTACCTGTGGAACAAACCAATCGTTCCTGTTAGCTATCAAAACACTAAGAACCAGAGATTAAGAGCGTACTAACTGCTCTTCCATAGGTCTGGGTTGGATTCACAGCACACACATGGTTCACAACCATCTGTAACTCCAGAACCAGGAGATCAGACACCCTTTCCTGGTCTCTGAGAGCATCCCATTCGTTTGGTGAACAGACATGGGGGTGGGGGGCAAACACTTAGGCACATTAAAAAAGACAATAGCAGCATAGTACCAACCTACTATGAATCCCGTATTGCTAGTAATGTTTTGTTGGGGATATGTGAATAAGCATCTATTTATCCCGTTGAGGGTACTGAAGTCCCGATCCTATCCACGTCCATTTGGATGAGCCAACGAATCTATTAAGTTCGTGTACAGGGGCATGGATGAAGAGTTATTTACGAGAGTGGGTGCCCCCCCCAAACAGCTTCATTATTGAAAAGCACCCCCTTGCCCCTCAAAGCCCACATTCTTCTTCAGAAACACGTCTTACTGTGAGGTCAGCCACAATGTGCAGGGTTTTGGTGTCTAATTGAGGTACCAGTGTGTTGGTGTTCTACCAAGGGCAGCAGAGGTAGTCTGTACAATTTTGGGAGTCTCTTGGACAACTTTGACCAACGACTCAAGAGAGGGTTTCTCATACCTCATGCTGGAGTTTTATGAGGTGGTCTTTGACTCTTGGTGGGAACACTGTCAATCCATATGGGAAGTTTTCGTTTAAACTCTATGTATATTTATACATACAGAATTACATGAATTACAGCTGAAACTCTATGTATATTTATATACAGAATTATGTGAATTACAGTTTAAACTCTATGTACATTTTTATACAGAATTATGTGAATTAGTTTAAACTATATATTTATATACAGAATTACTCGACTTACAGGTATTTTTATGTAGATAGTTAATAGCATAATTCTCTTAGGCTTGTTCAGACATTCTTACTGTTATTTTCCTCTCGTCCATTCTTCTTCAGTATTTTTCTCACTCCCTCCACTCTAGAGACCCCTGTCTTTCCCGTTTCCTTGGTCAGGTCGCTTGCACCTTGGTATTCCTCTCTCTATTGCTCCCGAGCACGCCCCCCGCCATGATCTCTTTTTACATTCCTGGTTTCTGTAGCTACTGCAGGAGGTATGCTCACATCTGGAGCAGGAGGTATGCTCACATCTGGAGCAGGAGGTATGCTCACATCTGGAGCAGGAGGTATGCGCACATCTGGAGCAGGAGGTATGCTCACATCTGGAGCAGGAGGTATGCTCACATCTGGAGCAGGAGGTATGCTCACATCTGGAGCAGGAGGTATGCTCACATCTGGAGCAGGAGGTATGCTCACATCTGGAGCAGGAGGTATGCTCACATCTGGAGCAGGAGGTATGCTCACATCTGGAGCAGGAGGTATGCGCACATCTGGAGCAGGAGGTATGCTCACATCTGGAGCAGGAGGTATGCTCACATCTGGAGCAGGAGGTATGCTCACATCTGGAGCAGGATGTATACCCACATCTGGAGCAGGATATGTGCTCACATCTGGAGACCTGGAGCTAGGAACCTGCAGCGAGAGACCATGCAGCATCTCTTTCCGGGTCTGGGTTACCTCATACAGTACATCTTCTCTAGCTCCATCCGGTTTCCTGAAATGTTCACGATTCCTTTCTCGTTCACACTGGGATAGTGCTCCACAGTGTACATGGACCAGATGTCCATCACCCACCTGTTAGTTGAGGGACATTTCGGTCATTTCTATTTCCTAACTGGAGTGAACAGACCAGCAATAACACGGCTGAGCCAGTACTGGTAGCGTAAGACGTTGAGTTCTCTGGTCGTATGCCAAAGAGTAGACTAGCTGGGTCATATGGTAGATTTACTTTTAGATTTTTGAGAACTCCCAACACCAATTTTCCAGAGTAGCTACACAAATTTGTAATCCCGTCAACAGTGAGTGAGGGTTAGCTTTCCCACACCCCTCCGGCATTTATTGTAGGTTCTTTCATCATTTTTACTAGAGAAAGATAAAATACATTTTTTTAAAATATTTATTTATTTTATTATGTATACAATAGTCTATCTGTATGTATGTCTTCAGGCCAGAAGAGGGCACCAGACCTCATTACAGATGGTTGTGAGCTACCATGTGGTTGCTGGGAATTGAACTCAGAACCTTTGGAAGAGCAGGTAATGCTCTTAACCACTGAGCCATCTCTCCAGCCCTACATTTTTTTTTTGAAAAATTTCTTAGTTATTTTTTTTTCTTTGAGATCTCTCTATTCAGGTCCCAGGCTCACTTTTTAAAAATAGGTTATTCATTTGTTTATTTTGACTCTTTTTTTGGGGGGGTTCTTTATTTATTCTGACTATTAATTTTCCGGGAGCATTTTCTCCTGTTCCGAGGGCTGCTTCTGCACCAGGCTAATTGCTTCTTTATCTGTGCAGAAGCCTTTTGGTTTATGAAGGTCCGCTTGTCACTTGTACATCTCAGCTCTTGTGGAAGTCGAGTCCCGCTTGGAAAGCCATTTCCTGCACCTGCACCCTGGAGGGCACAGCCCAGAGCGGAGTCCTGTTTAGGAAATTGTTTCCTACACCTATGTCCTGGAGAATACCGGAGAATACCGCCCTTGTTTCTCCTAGCGGCTTCAGGTTTTATATTTAGGTCTCGGTTCCATTTGGAATTAATTCTGTGCACGGCAATAGACTCAGGTCTAATTTCATTCTTCAGCGTGTGCGCATCCAGTTTCCCCAGCGCCATTTGTTGGAAATGCGTTCTTTCCCCTGTCATACAGTTTTGGCAATTTTGTCAAATATTGAACGGCTTAAGTTGCACATACTCAAGTTTGGGTCTTTGAGTTTATGCCATTGATCTACACATCTGTTTCGGTGCCAACACCGTATTGTTTTCCTGCTATGGCCTCACGGCATCTTAAGATCTGAAGAGCTCCCCAGCTCTATTCCTCCTGCTTAGGGTTGTTGTGGCTAGCCCTTATGCATTGAAGAGTCAGCTCCCCCAGCTCTATTCCTCCTGCTTAGGGTTGTTGTGGCTAGCCCTTATGCATTGAAGAGCCAGCTCCCCAGCTCTATTCCTCCTGCTTAGGGTTGTTGTGGCTAGCCCTTATGCATTGAAGAGCTAGCTCCCCCAGCTCTATTCCTCCTGCTTAGGGTTGTTGTGGCTAGCCCTTATGCATTGAAGAGCTAGCTCCCCCAGCTCTATTCCTCCTGCTTAGGGTTGTTGTGGCCCTTATGCATTGTAAGCTAGTGTTCTTTGCTCTACTGTCAAGAATAAGACAGGGATTTGGGTTAGGATGGCCTTGGATCTGTAAACAGCTTTTGGTAAAATGATCATTTCCACAATAATAATTCTACTGATCAAAGCATGGGATATTGTTCTCCCTTCTGATGTCTTTCTCTTTCTTGGGAAGTTTGATGTTTTTATCATAGAGGTCTTTAACTTCCCTGGTTAGGTACATTGCTCGATTTATTTATTTATTTATTTATTTATTTATTTATTTATTTATTGAGGTGATCGTCATCTGTGCTGTCTGCTGTTGGTCTATAGAAAATCTGCTGACTTGTGCAAATTGAACCTGTATCCTGGCACTCTGCTGGACTTGTTTGTCATTTCTAGAAGTTCTCCTTTAGAATTTTAGGAATCTCTAATGTATACTCTGCTGTCATCTGCACATAGGGATAGCCTGACTTCTTTTCCTATCTCTATCATTTAAACTTTTTCCTCCTTTTGCCTTATTGCTCCAGCTAGGACGTCAAGCACAATACTGAAAAGGTGTTGGGTCAGTGGGCAACTGTTTCCTTCCTGACTGCAGCGAGGTTGTTTCAAGATTTTCTCCGTGTAGGAAGATGTTGGCTATGCACTTCTCTTATAAAGCCTTTGCCATGTTGAGGGACGGTCCCTCTAGTCAAAGTCTCTGTGACCTTTGCCACGAAGGCACGCTAGATTTTGTTAAAGTCTTTTCTGACTCTATCGAGATGATTGTGCGGATTTTGTCTTCAAAGACATCTATTTCAGCGATAAAGCTGTTTGCCACGATCTAGGCTAGAAGCCCAACTCCATGTCTATAGGAACATAAACAATGTTAAGTGTAATTTAAATATATGCAGAGTTTTCCCACGATAATATAAATAGAAGATTATTTTCACGTTGTTGGAAGTTAAGCGAAATTTGTTAGCCATGCGTCTTAGTCACTGTTCTAGGGCTGTGAAGAGACACCATGACCACAGCAACTCTTGGAAGAGAAAGCATTGAGCTGGGATCTGCTCACAGTTTCAATGATTTGCTCCACCGTAATTACGGCAGGAGCATGGCAGAACGTGTGGTACCCGAGCTGTAGCTTAGAGCAGCCTCCTAATCCTCAGGCCAAGAGGGCAGCACTGGACCTGGTGTGTTCCGAGACCCACTTCCTCCAACCAGGCTACACCTCCTCATCTCATGTGGGGTGCTGGGCTTGCCAGCCCTATGCCTCTGTCAATGGGTACACAGCTGAAGAAATTGTTATAATTCTGCTTATGGATTTAGACTACTGACTTCGTTCTGTCTTCAAATGCTGTCATGTTGGGATCCTAGAATGCGTTATTATTTTGTCACAAATTCCCTTCATTTTATTTCTTCTCTAAACAAAAGTTACAGCATCACATTGCTTAGGAAACACATTCCATGTGAAGGCAAGGTGTACCATCTGTGTGTGACTTTAACCTGAATATAGCAAAGAAGGTACTGGCAAACACTCGCTTTGAAAGGCGATTTGTCTGCTAGCATTTAGAAACACCTGATGGAGACAGGATGTAACAGCTTTCAGAGGCAGAAGCCAAGCATCTAGAGCAGGCGCAAGACTGTTCACCCCAAGAACTCGCTCCCAAGGTCACTGGTAGAAAGAGACATGGACTTCACATCAGAGGAGAGATACTTGGTTTGCTAGAAGCAAGAAGAGACTGAGATTTTCATAGGGCACTAATAAAGAAAGTGAGCTTAGGTTTTATGGTTTTGCTTGTTAACTTTTGTTCTAATCTGCTCTAGAGTTTAGTCAAGCGTGTATGACCTCCTCTGATTAGTTCAGTCAGTGGCCTTGAATCCAGATGCATGAGGCAGCTGTGCTCTGCTCAATTCTCAGTCTCTGCCTTGCCTCCAAGCTTGGCCAAATCTTTCCTTCCTGGGTGTCTTAGTCACTGCTCGGTTGCTGTGAAGAGACCCAGTGACCAAGGTAACTCTTATAAAAGAAAGCATTTAACTGGGGCCTGGCTTACCATGGCAGAGGTTTAGTCCGTTATTACCATGGCAGGAAGCGTGGTGGCATGCATGGCGCTGGAGCAGTAGCTCAGAGCTGCATGCAGATCTGCAGGCTGAGAGAGCAACACCAGGTCCAGTGTGGGCTTATGAAAAAATCGAAGCCCACCCCAAGCGACAAACTTCATACAGCAAAGTCATACCTCCTAATATTTCTAATCTTTCTCAAATAGGTCCACTCCCTGACTACTAAGCATCGAATATATGGGCCCATGGGGACCATTCTTATTCAGCTGGTGCTTGCCCTCATCCAAGTTCAGCTTCAGAGTATCTTGGCATCCTCTTCTATGCAAAGGGAAACCTGAATAAATCCTTTAGGAGACAGGTGGCCAAAGCTATCTCCAGTACTGACTGAGGGAAAGAATTTGGTGGTTGCTCTCAATTTGTAAAGAAGGAACCCCGGACAATCTGGGTCCTCAAAGGCCACCTTCGCCTGATGAGGCTCGGGAATGATGGACGGCTGCTTTTCCATGGCAGGAAGGAGTTGGTCAATCTGCTCACCCAGCCCCTTTTCATTAGTGTGAGGCCAAAGGAGAACGTTTTGTTCTGCTCTCCCTCCCGTCTCGTCCCGGTCCTGCGGAGCTGTAAATCTTTTGCAGATAGTAAGTCTGCTCTTTGACTTTTCTGACGCCTCCCTTCTCCATCTTTGCTGTGCTGATAGAGGCCGTAAACTAACCGGCTGGCATTTCCCAAGCACCCTTTTCTCTTCCCTCCTAAATTATATCTTCCCTGAAATGAATCTCTCTCTCTCTCTCCAGCTATAGGAGCTTTCCTTTTCAGAACATTGCCATCACATGCGTAAGTAGATTTTAGCCCACAAAGAGACAGTGGCACCGTCAGCCCTTTTCATCGCTGTCACTGAACACCTTAAGAAAACATCTTAGGACAGGAAGAGCCCCTTTGGCCGGCAGTTCTAAGTGTTTCACAGTATGGTTTGCTCTGTTGTTTTCAGGCTACAGAGAGGTGGGAACACCCCCTGTGTAAAGGAATCTCCAAGGGAAGCCACTCACCCCAGGGAAGCCAGGAAGCAGAGAGCTGGGAGAAGTGGCCAGGACAAGACGCATCTTTTAAAATCACATCTCAAGTGACTTCTTTTCTCCATTGAAGCCATGCATCCCAGTCCCCGCCAGCTCCTAATAACGTCTCAATGAGGGTCGCTCGTAGATTAGTCCCTTGGTGAGGTCAGGGTCCTCATTCCCCGATCCCTTCACCAAAGCCTTCCCTCTGAAAGCTTGTGTTGAGGACTGTCCATCCACCAAATGAGCCTTCAGGGGCATCTCCCACCCCCTAACATAACCCTCAGCTTTGTATTCTTTCCCCCATCTCAAGACAAGAGCCTCGCGATGTTTTGGAAGTCATACAAATACTTGGACTTAAGAACGTGTCTTTCGGGGGATGAGGAGAAGCCAACAGCAGCTGCTGTGAAAAGTATCTTGACAAAATGTAAAGGGAATGCTTAACACAGATTTAAAGCAATATTTAAATATTTAAAGCAATAAACACGGGAGGTTTTGTCTCTAGATGTCTCCTGCCATCTTCTATTACAGGCTATTTCTTCTTTGGTGACAGGGAAGTGCCCCAGTTAAACAAAGGAGAGATTCTCTGTGGCCATGTCCCACCCCGTGACTTTGGACACCTGATTTACGTCAGCACTCAGATCCCCCCAACAGTGTCTGGTTTGGAATTGTGACTTGAGGCAGGTAGGCATCACCTGGAGCTGACCAGCTTCATTGCCACCGCCCAGGCCTCTCCTGCCACTAAGGCTCCGCTGGCTGCTACCCTCCTCCCCCATCCTTGTTCCTGCAGGCTGCCTCTGCAGCCCTTCCGACAAACTGCATCTTTTACTTAACTTAGTGAGAGATCCTTTCTATCGCCTGCAAGCAGAAGAATGTTAACGAATGTGGGGACCACGAGGAGAATATCAATGATGTGAAATATTGGCCACACTTAACGCCTTGATATTTTGTTTAAGTTTTCACAAAGAAAGTTTGCCTGAAGGTCAGAGCATAGGGCTAAGCCACTAGAGGCCAGGCAGTGGTGGCACAGGCCTTTTGTTCCAGGACTCAGAGGCAGACAGATCTCTGTTAGTTCAAGGCCACCCTGAGCTACGGGAAACTGTGAAACTGATCCAGTCTCAAAGAGGAGCAGAGTTCACAGAAATGTGATCCCAGCACTTGGGATCTCACACCTTTAATCCCAGCACTAGGGAGGTGGCTCCAAGAGTAACATGGCAGGAGGAGATAGGAGCTCACTGCAATCTGAGGAGCAGTCTGTGCAGGCAGCCTGAGGACTCAGCACTGGTAGATGTAAGAACTCTAGTGCCTGGCCGCTCTGTTTCTCTGAGGCTTCAGCTTTAACCACCCGACAGCTAATGCCGAATCTTCATAATTAAAACCAATTGGGATTTGTGCTGCACTTCATGGTAGGGGAATGGAGAAGGCCCGCGGGTAAGGAGGCAGATGTATGGGTCTGTTGGTGACATTGGCTTTCAAATTACAATCTAGGGATACAGCAGGTAGGAATGGGAGAATGGGGGAGTGGCATGACATATTTGGAAGCAGGGTGTCTGTGCATGTATGACGCTTGGTGTTACCAAAGCACAGAGGAAAGCGTGGTTGGGCACACAGAGCAGAGGGGTAATACGGGCTTTCGCCAGCCACTCCAAAGTGAAAGTGATACCAGAAAACCCACCCTGCCTCTCCTTGAGATGGTGCTGTCTCTTCCTGGTGACCCCATATTCCACTTGCTCCCAGAGGCAAGGCGAGGAGAAGAGCATATTCACGAGGGTTTAACTTTACATCCTTACGGGCACCAACGGTGAGTCTAGTATTCTCTCAAGCATGCTCGTTTGCTTTCTGAGGCCATTTGTTTGTTTTAAATGCAGCAGGAAGGCTGCTTTGTGGACAGCTGTGGAGGTGGCGGGCATCAGCCGAGACAGGAAGGGCAGGATGAAGGAGACTCTCGGCCGGCGTGTCTTGGAAACGTACCTTTGCAGACTGAAGGCAGCATGGTCCCTTATGGGTAATGGTACAGGGTGCTATCCAGGAGGGCGCTATTACCTATTTTCCAGGCCACCTAAAAGAGTTAACTTTTCTCCCGACAACTCAGTGTATGTAAATGTTGTGGCAGTATTTATGATTCTCTAGGTGATCCATTTGGGTCTGTAAGTTTACTGTCTCCAGTTCGAAGGGTGATAATTTTGATTGGATTTATGCATCCAATAATCAACTGGGAAATAGTTGTGATTCAATAAGATACATTCTCCAGCGGCATCCATTTCAGGAAGTGATGTCTTTGGGCTGCTGAGTACTGTGAGGGAATCCATCACATTTCCTAAAAGAGGTCTATATCAAATTTTTAGGACAGTGTGTTCATCTCGGAACAAAGACAAACCATCGCCAGTAACACAAGCTGGCTGGGTTAATCTGGTTTGCTGTAATGCAGTCATTTTGAAGTCTAATTTATGGATGTGTTTGGTAAAATCGGAAGGGAGATGAAGTTGCTCGTACCCTTTGATCAGATGAAGGACGAGCCGATGAGCATAAATGGGCTGTTCAGCCTTGCCCTAGCATCCTGATGCCTGCTACTTTACATAGCAGAGGGAAAATAAGCAGACTCAGTGGCAGCCATGTTTGGTTAATGGGACGTTCATTTCGCAAGCGTTAGTATGAGAAGAAAAGCGACGGGAGAGTCTTTACCACCCAGCGTGGGTAGGCATGACAACGGACCGTCTTCTAGAATGCCTGGCCTCTTGATGCCCTGAAAGCAGCCCCGATTGAGTTCAGAGCTGCTTCGTCCTTGAATAGAAATCATCGCCGCTGGATCCTCACAAAAAGTGTCGGATTGACATTTTCAGAGAAAAGGACAGGCAGATTTGAGTTTTCGAAGTCTGTATAGCTTTCTCGCCTCGGGTAACATGGCACCTGCCAATGGCAGCTCTCTGCGCTTTGGATTCCTTATCTGCTTTTCTGCAAAAGGACCGTAAGATACGGACAGGGACATCGAACACGCTAAAGAGCTTCACGTGTTAAGGCATTTAGTCCTCAGGGTAGCCCCACCGAAGTGGATGCTATTATTAAGAATCCCACCTTACACCTGAGAGGAAAACCAACTTGTCTAGGGTCTCACTCAGCAGCTACGGGAAAAGGTTTAAAGCAAGCATTTGTGAAACAAGCTGCAGACAACAGAATAAATACCTTGTAGGTTTTCATAGGTGGCGCTCAGTGTCATCAAATTCAGAGGGACAGAGGTAGAAGAGCTACTTCATTTTGTCTTAAACGGTGGCACATTCCATGATGATGAAGAACACGGGGAACACCTTCAGTTCATCAGGGGGAAAAAGAGAAAGAATTGACTATGCCAAGGAGCTAGAAACGTTAGCCCAAACAAAACAGAGGAAACACAAAAGCAGGAATGGCAGTTGGCTCATTCGGCAAAGTGGAATTCAAGCTGAGAAGGATTAAAGGAAGAAAATGACAAAAGCAGGAAGTTATAAAAAGCTTTAAGCGCACTGGTCTATAAGCCTTAGAATACTCTCAAGACGTATTGATTGGGAAGTATTCACATTTGAATGGATTCAAGAGAATTGAGACGGGAAGGGGGAGTTTTTGACAAAAAAAAAAAAAGAAAAGAAAAGATACAATCGGTGGTCACCAAGGGTAACATTTTGACAAAAACTGAGTGTGTGTGTGTGTGTGCGCGTGTGCGTGTGTGTGTGTGTGTGTGTGTGTGTAGGGAAGCTGAGGAAGAGATAAGATTATAATTTGGAGTAGATTGCCTGTCAGGAAAGGAGGTCTAGAAGAGATGATGAGGAACAGGAGAGATGTGGCCAAAGATTCTCTTTGTGGGAGGTTACAGACCGCAGCTAGCAAGACTGGGAGGGGAAGAAGGGAGGGTCAGTGGAGTTGGCCAAATGGGTCCTCACGTCCAGAACCACTACTCATCCGTAGGTCATCCTCACGGCATAAGACTAGACCCTGAGAATGCAGGGTTTGTAAGTGGACCCAATGATGTATATTATATTGCCTTCTGAAAATGGAAACGCTAACAATATGCAGGGCCGGTATTAATTATTCTCACTCGCCGTACAGTATTATCTTTAAATACTTGGAGTTTCTAAATTACGATCCTAAATTGATGTCTGTAATGCTTATCCTGAGGTAATTGGAAGCTTTGAAGTTGATCAAAGTGAATTCTTTCACGAAGGGTCTGAGGACAGCCACTGCGTGAGCAATTACAGAGCCTATCCAAGCGGAGTCACTTTCCCTCTGCCCTCTGAACTGCACCCACTTCTCTAGGTAGTTAGATCCGGGAACCCTGGAAAAGTCGGGATGCTAGCATTCACTGCTCTAGGTAGAGTTAGATCCGGGAACCCTAGAAAAGTCAGGATGATAGCACTCACTGCTGTAGGTGGAGTTAGATCCTGGAACCCTGGGAAAGTCGGGATGCTAGCATTCACTGCTCTAGGTAAAGTTAGATCCGGGAACCTGGAAAAGTCAGGATGATAGCGTTCACTGATCTAGGTAGAGTTAGATCCGGGAACCTGGAAAAGTCAGGATGATATTGTCTCCTATGGGAGAATCTGTCTTTCCTATGATATTAAACTAGTTTTATACTTTTAAGCCATGTTTGATAACCTACGTTTTTGAGGAAACGTGAGTCTTCACCCTGTCCATCTTAGGAAATGCAAAAGAGTAACAGCTGTTAGTCTCAGCTTCCTAATTACCTGGACCAGGAGAGGAGAGCCAAGATGGAGATAACCCCACAGTCCATCATGGAAAAACACATTGCTCTTTAGTTCAGGACGAATTTCAATTAGCTCTTTTCCTGTAGCCATTCTTTCTAATTGTGTGGTCTCTAAGTTAGTGTTCAGAGCTGTTGGCTGCCCTTGGCCACACACTCATTTGTAATGGGAGAAATGGCCCAAGTAGGCTGGTGGGCAGTGGTTCACCAGCCTGGGATCAGCCAGTAACCACAGGAAGTTACTAGTGGGTGATGTATAGACGGGTCATTGAGGTTTCTTATTCTTAGCCACATATTTTTTGTGTTAGGAGCCAACTATACAATGATACAATATCTGTGATTTTTGTGATTGTGTGTAAGAGATGGAGAGAGAGAGAGACATAGATTTTATAGGAGAATGGAACCTACTTGTCTTTCATGACATCCATAAAAGGAGTGATTTGTAGGAAATAAACCAGAACGTAGGCACACTACCTTTCTCTTGGTAGGCAGGGGAGAGGCAAGTGGTCTATTTGTAGGTAGCTCTGTCCTACTATGCAAAACCAAGGATTCGGTCACTAATGATACTTTGCAATAGCGATAGTAGGTAAGTCAGTTTGCCAATACCCTGTATTGGAGGTGAACGCCACTGTCTCCAGCTATCTCTTGTGGTCCATATTCCCTCACGCAAGGGCATACTTGGCTTTTACTGGCAACTGGAATGATATGGCCTTGCCCACTCAACACTAGGAGCTCATTAGTCCAAAGCTGAAATCTCATTCGAACCTCACACTTTCTTTCCTGGCTTCAGGTATCAGGGTGAAAGAACACCCATAATCAGAGCTAGCAGTATGGGTAAGGTGTGTGCTCTCAGAGACCAAAGAGTGGGGCGGATGCACCAGAGACCAGGGGTCTTACGGCCAGAAAGCCAAGGACGAAAGAGGCAGGAGCAAGAGACTACTGGAAATGTTCTGGTTCTGCACATCCCGCTGTCCTTGACAAAACTGGATCCCTTGGGATGCTCTACTGTCCTTGCAGTAAGCCTCTCTTTAATTAGTCTAGCTCACAGGAGTACTTTTTCCCCCTTATAGCCATGCATAACGCCGTTCACTATGTTAATTTTCAAGAATTCTGAAGACAGCAACCGCTGGTATCTCCCTGCCAGAGTTCCAAGTGTGATGTCAGAAGTGCCATCATCACACCTTTGGCCTAAATCCCCAGGCAATTTAGACAAACAGCAAAGATGCCTTGTTAGCAATGCAGCCCAGCCCCGGCTTGTCCCATGGGTAGCCAAGAACCTTTAAGTGACGCTCTTTTTAAAGTTGTGGATTTGACATAAGTAATTAGTAAATAAAAAGTCCTTTGATTTGTTGCAATTTTGATTGACCACTGGAGAATGAGGAAGACAGTAGACCAAGGGGCCAAACATACTGTCCACAGCATTAAAGAAAGCCAGAAGCTTCTTAAATCCAAAGGATGGTCTATTTCTATAATTATATACTGACTGGTGGATAAGAGGCATAAATCTTTCAGTTGATCTGTTAAGATGACGTTTTAAAGAACATAGTGAATGTTTCAAGGCAAGAACACTTAAGCAAACCATTGAATAATGAAAGCAATTAGAAGTCGTGTGTACAATTAGCAAACTAAGGCGCAAACCTGGCCTGCCGGTTAGTTTTATCATCAATTTGACACACCCTAGAGTCTCTTGGGAAGAGAAAACCTCAACTCAAGAATTGTCTTGACCGGACTGGCCTGTGGTCGTGTCTGGGAGAAATTGTCTTGATTGCTGATTGGTGTGGTCTGGCTAAGCCCTCTGTGGGCAGCACTAGGCATAGCCAAGTGGGCCTGGCTACTATCAGAGAGCAAGAAGACAGTAAGCTGGAGAGAGAGGAACAGTACGCAGTGTTTGTCCGTAGTTCCTGTCCTGCCTTCCCTCAGTGATGAACTATTACCGGGAAATACAAGCTGAAATCCTTTCCTCCCGAGTTGTCCTTGGTCGTGATGTGTGTCTCACAGCAAAGACAGCAACCTAGAACACACTAGGGGACTTAGAAAGGAAGAGAATGTTACAGAAAAGTTCGAGGGAGAGAGTTAAGATACAAAGGACTCAGATGACTTATTCTCCAGATAATACCAGCAAAGTGCAAAAAGTAGTTCCAGAAGCCTCCAGAGTAAACCTTAAATCTGTTTATGGGCAGGCTGAGAAGACCTGCACAAGACCTGGTAGATTTATTTGAGGAGGGACCAGCTGGGCTGTGGAAAATGGTGGAAGGCCGCCAGCACAGCCTGTATCCTTGAAGGTCCTGGAAGGCCACATGAATCTGTGGGTGGGAAGTGATACTTCTTTCTCTCTTCTCACAATGGGTCTGAAAAAAGTTGAATGTGTCTGATTAGGTTTTGGAGGTGGGTAAACAGGATATCAATTGGCCTGAGAATCTACAACAATGTAGCACTTGAACTCTCCGGTGTTTGCTAGAGGCACAGCTGATACAGCTTTCCGATTCCTTAGGAGTTTTGGTTTCCTTTCTCATCTTGACTTCAGCTTCTCATAAATATTTCTCTTCAAGGAGACCTCTGTCTTACACTCTTTCAGCTGGGGTGACCAGAACCTGGGTAGTGCTGGCCAACCATGGGGGATGGGAGTCATCAATTCTTTTCTGATTAAATAGCCGTGTTTCTGATTAAATCGCCTATAAGTTTGCAAGTTTTCCTCCAGTATTGCTTTTCCCGCTTCTTTCTCCTAACAGCAATATATTCCATCTATTTCTGTGAAGCTTTAATCTCTATTGACTTTGTTTCCTTCCCTTATATGATATAAAACATTAGTGGGTGCTCCAGTTCTTTTAACTGGGCTAAGTTTCAGGAAAAGTCTCTTCCCTGGCTAGTAGGTCATTATTGTAGGGAAACCTCTGGATTTATTAAACAATGATTAGTCTCTCTCTCCTCCCTCTACAGTGGCCAGAAGATCTTTCTTGACTTTGGTCCATGAGACAGCATCTTCCAAGGTGGACGGTCCCCCTCAGACGATGGTGTCCAGGGGTGGCCCATGCTAGACCACACTCAGCCTCTTAACAATTCATCAAAGTGCTATGTAAGTGGTTTCTTCCACTTACAGCTTGAGCGACTTCTGCTTCAAACACTCAGACCTATGCTAGGCATCGAGAAATCTGAAACTCCCAGGAAGGAAGTTAATAAAGACCCACAAGTCTGCTAGCCTGACAGTCATAAAACACAGTGGAGAGGAATCAGGAACACCTAAATAAATGGAGAGCCATGCCATGGTTATAGATCGGAAATTTCAATACCGCGGAGATATCAGGTTATGTCGGTTCCCATGACTGCCGTGACAAATTACCACAAATGCAGAGGTTTCGAATAACACAAATTTATGACCTTACAGCTCTGTGGGTTGGAATTCTGAGCCGGGCCTCATCAGATTGGGGCTGCATTCTTTCTGGGGCTTAGAGAAGAATCAGCTTCCTTTCCTTTCCCAGCTCCCATAGGTCACCTACTCTCTTGCACAAATATCTCTCCATCTTCAAGGTCAGCATGCCAAGTATTACTATGGCTTCCTCTTCTCTCACCTTTTTCTACATGTAAAGAACCTAATGTCAATCCTGAGCCCAACCAGATGAGCCAGGTCAACCTCTATGTTTTAAAGCCAGCCGAGCAACAAGCTGAATTTTCTCTATATCCTAACATATTTATATGTTCCAAGAATTAGGACAAGGATAGCTTTGGCAGGAGGAAAGAGAAAAATTGGATTCACTTTTCTTAAATGATATACAGATCCAATACAATTTCAATAAGATATCAGCGTGCCTCGTGTAGAAATTGCCAAGTTGATACTCAAATATATAAAGAATGCTAGACATTTTAGAATAATAGACGAAACAATCTTTTAAAAGACTCTAATCTGGTAAATTTATGCTATCTGGTTGTAAAAATTGTAAAGTCAGAGTTATCAAAACAGTGTGCATTATTTTATCTAACTATATCTTTTATCTATCTACTTATCTATCATCTATCTATCTGTCTGTCTGTCTGTCTGTCTGTCAGTCTGTCTGTCTATCTACCTACCTACCTACCTATCTCTACTTTTTACTTCTTCCAGTGGTGTTGGGTCAGGAACTGAATTGGTCTAGGGTGTCCTGAGCCCCGACTTCTATTCTCATCAGTGCAGAAACTTTGGTTCTGGCAGAGCACACAGACTGAACAAAGGCATTTCTGATGGTTGTGAGAGGGTGGGGTAGGATTAAAAAAGCCTGGGTGCCGATTGCAAGTCTGTCTGTCTTCTGTCTTTCTTTTCTTCTTTCCTCAAGGTTTCTCTGTGTAGCCATGTCTGAATGCATGTATGTAGAAACATACCGAACCACGATGAACACCTCACAACATACTCATAATTCACACAAGAGTTGCATACTTAAAAGTAAAACCCATAGAAACCCTGTCTCGAAAACCCCAAAATAAATAAATAAGTAAATAAATAATAAAACCATAGAGGTCTGGAGAGATGCTGAAGAAGAGAGAGCACCTGCTGTGTGAGCATGAAGATCTGCCTGCGTTGTGACCTGGAGAACCCACATTAAAAGGGGGGGCAGGCTGCATGCATGCTTGTGTCCACAAACCCAGCCTGAGGGGCAGAGGCTGACGGATGGATCCCCGGGACTCCTTGACCAGCCAGTCTAACTGAAAATAGTGAGCTCTGGGTTCAGTAATACACTCTCGGGAAATGTGGGTAAACAGCAATGGGAGAACAGCCTCCAGTGTCAACCTGGAGCTTCCACACAGGCAAGCACACTGGTGTGTGTGTGTATGTGTGTGTGTTTGTGTGTGTGTAACTGAGAAAAGAGGGGGACAGAGACAGAGAAAGCAAAAAAACCAGACTATAAAATTTCTATAAAAAAAAATCTACAGAGGCAAACCCTTGTGACCTTAGGAATTGCCTTAGAATGCGGAAACTGTCATGTCTAGGGGCGAATTATAAACTAATAAACTGGAATAGATTTTCCTAATGGCTCTTTATCAAAAGTCACTGCTAAGACAATATGACCTGAGGTTGCATTTAAAGCTCAGAGACAGAGAACTTGCACAAGCGTGTGTGCAAGGGGTACAGAGGAAGAGCCAAAATGTGGACTTGGAGAAAATCTTTTATTTGTGTCTATTCAACCATCATAGATACATGTAGCACTCTCAAACCTTCATGTCTGTAACATATATGAGATATATGTGTACTGTGATAACATTGAACTTTTGAGTAACTGTGGCGGGCTGAATAACTAACCCCCCCATAAACTCACATATTCGAATGCTTGGTCCCTAGCTGGTAGAACTGTGTAGGAAGGGTTAGAAGAGGTGACCTTGTAGGAAGAGGGGGCCGCTGGACATGGACTTTGAGATTTCTAAAGCCCAGGCTCTCCCAGTGCCACTCCCTGTTTGCTGCTGTGCGTGGGTAGGAACGCCTAGTTCTCAGTTGCTGCTCTAGCACCATGCTGATTATGGATTAACAGTCTAGAATTGCAAGCAGGCTCCCAATTAAATGCTTTAAAAGCCGCCTTGGTCATGGCGTCTCTTTGCAGCAGGAGAACAGTGACTGAGATGGAAATACACATTTTTCCACGATGGTGAGACGCATGTTCGGCATGCCCAGAGGGATCAGTTTCTTCATGCCCTCCCCAACACTTCTTATTTCCTATTTTTGATCTTGTTTTTAGAACTGGTAGCCACCCCAGCTTTCCCAATGCTGTATGGAATGGTGTCTCTGGGATTTGGTGGTTCCCTAAGGATTAGTGATTCTGAGCTTCCTCTTCTTCCTCTTCTAGAACTCCAATTAGGGGAACGTGGGATCTCCTGCATCTGTCCTTCCCGTCTCGATTTTGTACACATTTTCAGCTCATTATTTTTACTATACCCTAGGAGAATTCTTTGGACACATATTTTAATTTACTACTTCAATCCTGTGTTATGTAAATTTCGTTCTTTACGCCATCTGTTATTTAATTTTAGTGAAATTTTTTTCCCCCGATTTGCAAGGATTCTAGTAGATTGTCCCCACAGCCATCTGTTCTTTTTATGATGCAAAAGCTCCTGACTCTTGGCTATTAACTCCATTTCTTCAAGAATTAGTTCTTCTGCTTTCTGAGTTTGTTTCCTGGGTTTTCTTAAAGTGATTGGCGGTTGCTGGTTGTATAGCCATACACTTCAAAGGTCTGTATTGAACTGGATGGGTTGCTGAGTGTGTGTCCTTAGTCCTGCTTTTTTGGCTACAGTAGGTTTTGGACTTTTTATGGTCAGCCGATAAAGCAGGACACAATATCACAGTAACTACCCAAGTTGCTTGTTTTTACTGGGATCTTAAAGTGACTACATATTGTCTGGGGTTCCCCATGTTTATGATGCCAACATTCATCGTGAAGATGCTTCGTGTTCAAGTTTCCACTGATTTGGAAACAGAAGGCTGATCTTGCAGCCAGACAGCAGTTCTGAGAGTGGGGCTGGAGAAGCTGCTTGCAAGCTGCCTTTCACATCCAGCCAGACCTGCTGATGCTACTACCTAGAGCCTGCTACTCAGAAGGACACTTTCCTGCCTTCCCAGGCCCCCATCCTCTTTCCAGTCTTGCTGGTCCCTTCCTCCTTCCCTTCTTCCTTTCCTCCCTCTCTCCCTCCCTTCCTAAAAAAATGGTTTTTACTTGTGTCTCTCTCTCTCTCTCTCTCTCTCTCTCTCTCTCTCCCTCCCTCCTCCCTCCCTCCCCCTCCCTCCCTCCCTCCCTCCCTCCCTCCCTCTCTCTCTCTCTCTCTCTCTCTCTCTCTCTCTCTCTCTCTCTCTCTCTCTCCCCCTCCCTATGAGTGCCCTAGGAGGCCAGAAGAGGGAGTGCTAGGTCCTCTGGGGATAAAGTTACAGGCCAGTGTGTGTCACTTTGGTGCTGGGAACTTAGTTTGGCTTTTCTGTGAGAGGAGGCTTCAATCCATCTCTTTAGGCCCCTCTTTTATTTGTAGAGAAACAGCAAGAGGGAGGACAAGTCAGAGGGGGAGCACTTGCTCTGTTTCAGCTGTGTAAATGATGAGGCTGGATGGTGTAGTGTGGGGGGTGGCTGCCTGCCTGTAGCCCACTTCTTTCTTGCTTAGAGAGACTACACTTGCTTGTTTTTCAGTACTACAATGTATTTTTTTTCTTATGTAGAAATTATGCATGACATTTTAGGAGGCTTACAAAACAGAAACATTTTTATTTGGTTAGAGACTCCTGATCTGAAGTTTTGGATTTACATTCTGCCCTTGTATGTAAGTCACCTCCACGATTCAAACCTTTCTCCTTCCCCTCAACATCTTTCTCATCAGTGGAGCCCCTGATCTTCACCTGCTCATGAACTCTCCCGACTTAGTGATAACAGAAGGAAAAACGATACTGAAATGTAAGCAGATCATAGTGATGTCTGCCCTTCGTGAGCCTCTGGCCTAAGTGACAAGGTTGATATTTTTAGAAAAAATATTTATATTGGTTCAATGCTCGAGATCAATGGGAGAAGATGACCCAGCATCTAACGCTGGAGAGTGTTTGCATTGCCCAACAGGGGCAGGAACCACACTGAAGAGAGCTGGATGGCTTTGTATGATCACATGGTGCAAACTAAACAGCTCAGAGTGAGAGCAGAAAAGTATGCTAGGGCCTGAACTGCTGTAAGGATAATAAATAAACAACAAACAAAGAAACCACACTTTAAAAAAACTGCTATCTTTTCTTTGATGTGGAACTCCTTTTTGAGTGAGGGTCCCTGTGTCTATATCAGGGAGGGTATTGCTAGTCTGGGACAGAGCAAAGACAGCAACTGTTAGGAAGAAAGAAAAAGTGAAAATAGAACCCCAGGGGCAGCAGAATCTACTGCTCAATAGTGACACTGAGAATAGAAATCTCCGGGATCCTTCAGGAAACTGTAGGAGGAGAGGAAGGTGGTGGCGCTCCCTACAACATCTGGATTACATATTTGTTCTCTGAACCGTCAGTCGGCTGTGGGTGCCTGCGTTCATCGTAAGCTCCTCGGGTGTGGGGAAGGGTTATTTCTTGACTGTCTCTGTCTGTTTACTGCCCACAAATCCAGCACAACTCTGTCCAGGTCCCACACTTTCCATAAGTGGTCTCTAAACCGCTGGATGTATTTACTCGTCATGGGTCCATTTACACCTCCACCCCTGTATGAGAAAGACCCATCCTTTTAAGATACGTCGTTGGGAGGAAAGTCAAGGCTTAAGGACACCTCACTCGTTTGACTATTAGACGCCTAACAAATCCACCCTGCAGCCAGGGGTTAGGGCATCAAAAGGACTTCCTGTTAACAACACGAGAAAACATATGCACAAGTTACAAGTACAAACATTTACAGGAGAAAACACAAACGAGTCAGATAAAATATGATGTACCTGTGTTTAATAATCATTGATTCTAAGTATTGTAAGGCAATGAAATCTCTACACACACACACACACACACACACACACACACACACACGCCAAATCCCTTCTTTTCTTTGAGCAGTATAGAAAGGGGGCAGCGTAGAAGAAGTAACCATTTGGATAAATAGCCCTTTGTCATCCATTGCTGGATTAGTGGGATATTCAGTCAGCAGAACCCATCTTTGTTTGGCCAGTACTGAAACCATGAGTCAGAAATACTTTTTGGAAATTTGAGTCTCAGCCCCCTAAATACAGGATTGGAAGTTAACTTATTTCTTCTAAGCTGCAGCCCTCAGTAGAGTACCCATTAAATGCCAGAGCTATAATCTGCATATTGTCCTGACTACTGCCCTCTGTGAGTTTTTCATCCTTTTTTAATTGTTTATTTATTGTGCATCCCAACCACAGTTTTCTCTCCCCTCCTCTCCTCCCAATCCTCACTTCCACCTCCACCCCCCAACCCACTCCTCTTCCTGTTTCTGTTCAGAAACGGACAGGCCTCCCGTGGGCATCAACCACGCATGGCATGTCAAGTCATGGTAGACTAAGCCCCTCCCCTTGTGTTTAGACTGGGCAAGGCAACCCAGTATGAGGAATAGGTCCTCAAGAGCCAGCCAAAGCATTAGGGGACAACTCCGGCTCCCCTTGTTAGGAGTCCCACAAATAGACCAAGCTACACAACTGTCACATACATGAGGAGGGCTTAGGTCTGTCCCATGCAGGTTCCTGGTTGTTGGTTAAGGCTCTATGAGTTCCCATGAGCCGTGTTAATTGTTTCTGTGGGGTTTCCTGTGATGTCCCTGACCCCCTGGCTTCCACAATCCCTCCTCCCTCTCTTCAGCAGGATTCCCTGAGCTCGGCCTAATGTTTGGCTCTTGGTCTCTGCATCTGCTTCCATCAGTTACTGAATGAAGGCTCTCTGATCACAATTGGGGCAGTCACCAATCTGATCACAGGAGGGCCAATTCAGGCATCCACTATTGCCAGGAGTCTTAGCTAGGGTTGTCTTTGTAGATTTGTGGGTTTCCCTTAAATCAGGGTTTTCTCCCGAGTCCAAAAGCGTCCCCTTTCCAGTCATCTCTCAGTACTTACCTCCTCCACTGACCCCCAGACCTTAGACCCCAATTCATAGAGTTCCCATCCCCACCAGCCCCTAATCTACCCAGGAAATCTCTGCTATTTCCCCCTGGTTATCCTTTACAGGTACTATCCACAAATGAGTGAGTACATACCGTGTTCGTCTTTCTGGGTCTGGGTTACCTCACTCAGGAGGATATATTTTTAATTTATTTATTATGTTTTCAGTGTTCTACCTTCATGTATACCTGCAGGCCAGAAGAGGGTACCAGTTCTCATTACAGATGGTTGTGAGACACCATGTGGGTGCTGGGAATTGAACTCAGGACCTCTGGAAGAACAGCCAGTGCTCTTAACTGCTGAGCCATCTCTCCAGCCCTTGATATTTTTCTAATTCCATCCATTTGCCTTCAATTTTCCTGATGTCATTGTTTTTAACAGTTGAGTAATACTCCATTGTATAAATGTACCACATTTTCTTTACCCATTCTTCAGTTGAGGGACATATAGGTTTGTTTCTAGGTTCTGGCTATTACAAATAACACTACTATAAACACAGTAGAGCAAGTGTCCTTGTGGTATGATTGAGCATCCTTTGGGTATATGCTCAAGAATAGTATCACTGGATCTTGAGGTAGATTGATTGCCAACTTTCTGAGAGACCTCCATGTTGATTTCCCTAATGGCTGTGCGAGTTTGCACTCCCACCAATAATGGAGGAGTGTTCCCTTTGCTCCATGTTCTCTTCAGCATGAGCTGTCATTTGTGTTTTTGATCATAGCCATTCTGACAGGCGTAAGATAGTATCTCAGAGTCATTTTGATTTGCATCTCCCTGATGGTTAAGGATGGTGAACACATCTTTAAGTGTTTCCCAGCTATTTGAGATTTATCTTTTGAGAATTCTCTGGTTAGGTTTGTACCCCATTTTTAAATTGAATTATTTTCTTTTTTTATTTTATCTTTTGATGCCTAATTTCTTGACTTTTTCCCCCACGTTCTCTGCTGTCCGGTTAAGGAGATCTGGTTTTTATGTTGAGTTCTTTGATTCACTTGAACTTCAATTTTGTGCAAGTGATAGATATGGATCTATTCGCATTCTTCTACAATCTGACATCTGAATTCTGACTGCACTATTTGTTGAAGATGCTTTCTTTTCTCCACTGTGTAATTTTGGCTACTTTGTCAAATATCCATTGTCCAGGCGTGTGGATTTATTTCTATATCTTTGATTAGATTCCATTGATCCACCTGTCTGTTTTTATGCCAATATAATGCTGTTTTTATTACTATAGCTCTGTAGTAGATCAGGGAGGGTAAAACCTCTGGATGCTCTTTTTATTTTTACGAGATTCTGTTAGTTCTCCTGGGTTTTTGTTTTTCCATATGAAGTTGAGTATTGTCCTTTCAATGTCTGTGAAAAACTGTGTTGGAATTTGACGGAGATTGTTTTGAATTTGTGGGTTACTTTTGTTATGATTGACTTTTTTTACTATGTTAATCCTATCGTTCCTGAGCATGGGAGATACAGTCATAAAGGTCTTTCACTTGTTTGGTTAGAGTTACCCCAAGATGTTTTATATTTTTCTGTGGCTATTATGAAGGGTGTTGTTTTCTTGATTCCGTTCTCAGTCCTTTTTATCATTTGTATATAAGAGGGCTACTGATATAAATATATATCTTAATATATTATATATTAAATAATAACTATATATTTTAGTTAATATTAATAAAAAGTATATGTATGCGTTATTAATTTATATTAACTAAAATATGTATTTTAGTTAATCTTGTATCCAGCCACTTACTTCACTAAAGGTGTTCATCAGCTTCCAGAGTTCTCTGATAGAATTTTTGGGTGCGCTTATATATACCATGTCATCTACAAGTAGCAATACTTCCAATTTCTTCTTCTCTAATTTGTGTCCCCTTGATCTCCTTTTGTTGTCTCATTGCTCTAGCTAGAACTTTGAGCACTATATTGAATAGGTATGGAGACAACGGACAGCCTTGTTTTGTTCCTGATTTTGGTGGAATTTCTTTGAGTTTCTCTCCATTTAATCTGATATAGACTGTTATCTTGCAATATATTGCCTTTATTCTTCATTATATTTAGGAATGTTCTTTGTATACCTGATCTCATCATGACTTTTATCATGAAGGAGTGCTGGATTTTGTCAAATGCTTTTCCAGCATCTCATGAGATGATTGTATGTTTTTGTTTTTACTTTCAGTTTGTATACATGGTGGAAAAACTAACAGAATTTTTAAAACCTTATAGGTTATAGGTCTATCTAAATTGGTTTTGATTTGGTGTGCAGTACCTATCCAGAAAAATTCTTTTACATTTTCAAATTTTGCAGAGTACAGGTTTTTGTAGTATAACCTAATGACTCTCTGGATTTCCTCAGTGTGTTTTGTTATGCCCCCTTTTCATTTCTGATTTTGTTAATTTGGATTCTCTCTCTGCCTTTTCAATAGTTTGGATAAGGGGTTTGTCTATCTTGTTGGTTTTCTCAAAGGAACCAGCTCTATGTGCTACCATGCAGTTCATGAGGCTGGGCAAGGGAGCTGGAGATTGAAACACACAGAGACAGAGACACAGGTCATCCTTGAAACAGGAATGCCCCAAGAACGCCCCTATATTGTGTCCGGGGCAGCTTATATAGGGATAGCCGCGCCCAGCCAAACCCACCAGAAACCCCTCTCCTGCCATCAGGAACTCCTGAAGGCCTCGTACTCAGAGCAGCTGTAGGCACTCAGATCAGGGAAAAACAAGTTGTTTACAAGGAATTCAGGATCTGGGGCTCACAGCTCCCAAATCCTCAGCTTGTGTTTTCTATCAATGCCTCTATTTCAGTCTTCTTGTCTTGAACTGTTTGAACTGTTTGCTTCACTGTTGATTATTTTTTCTTGGTTTTCTTTAAAGAGTTATTGATTTCTTCAATTTTTTTGTTTGACTTTTTCTCCATTTCTTTAAGGGAATTTTTCACTTCCTCTTTAAAGGTTTCCATCATTTTCATAAAGCTACATTTAAAATCATTTTATTCTTCTTCTTCTGGGTTAGGATGATCAAGTCTTCCTGTTGCATGACCACTGGTGCTACCATGTTGTTTTTTAAATTGTTGAATGAATTCTTGTATTGGTGCTTTCCACCCACCTCTTCCCTCCAATTGGTTCCAGTAAGGTGTCTTTTACCTCTTGGTCCAATCCTTGCAGTTGCTGTCTGTGTATTTGGGATCTGTTCTTGGTCTGCTCTGTTCTGTCGCTGTCTGTGCCTCAGGGAGCCACTGAGGTCGCTCTTGGCCTGCTCTCTTGGTCTGCTCTGTGCACTCACAGCCTGTGTTTTAGAGTCCCTCTGTGGTCGCGGGGAGATAGGAGGGTTTGGGGCAGAGTGGGACTTGTAGCTTACTGGGTCTTACCGATTGGATAGGGTTTGGATCAGCCTACCTTCAGGAAGCTTACCTGCTGGTTGGTTAGAGAAGCTGAGGCAGGTGGGGAAGAAGCCTAGGGTTTTGCCCCAGTATGGAGGGCCTAGAGCCTGGGGTGCCCCACTGGGTGGTCATCCCTCATCTCTTAATCCCTCTCTGTATAGTTGCAGCTTGTGTTTCAGAGTTCCTCTGAGGTCATGGGGGTTAGGAGGGTTTGGGGACAGAGTAGGACTTGTAGCTTACAGGGTCCAGTTGATAGGATGGGGGTGTTGGGCAGCCCAGCTGCAGGAAGCTAGCAGTTGCTGGCTGAAACTGAACAGATTTTTTGCATATTGAACCATCCCTGCATTTCTGGGATGAACGTCTACTTGATTGTGGTGGATGATCCTTTTGGTGCACTCTTGGATTTGATGTGCCAGTATTTTGTTGAGAGTATTTTTGCATCAGTGTTCATGAGGGAAACCTGATCTATTCCCTTTCTTTGTTGCGTCTTTGCTTGGCTAAATATCAGAGTAAATTGTGGTCTCATAAGAAAATTAGTGACGTTCCTTCTGTTTCTGTTTTGTGAAATATTTTGAAGAGTCCTCACGTGGCTCTTCTGTAGTAGTCTGGAAGAACTCTGTACAGAAACCATCTGGCCCTGGGCTTTCTTGTTTGGAAACTTTTTAATGACTGTTTCCTATTTCCTTAGGGGTTACAGGTCTGTTTGAATTATTTATCTGATCTTGATTTAATTATACTATGTATCCATCAAGAAATATCGTCCATTTCTTATGGTTTTCAATTTCATGGAGTACAGTTTTCTGAAGTATGATTTAATGATGTGGATTCCCCTCTATATGCTGTGAATATGTATTACTACCATTGGTTAATAGAAGCTGCTTTGGCATATGGCAGGGGCAGGGCTAAATAGTGAGGGTGAAAATCAAGCAGAGAGAGAGAGAGGAAAGAAGGCGGAGTCAGGAGATGTCACATGGCTGCTGAAGGAGAATGAAGGACATGGAGCCACCCAAGAAGCTGAGGTAACAAACCATGAGCCTGTGGTAAAATATAACCTCACAGGAAATGGGTTAAGACATAGGAGCAACGGCTAGAAATAGGCTTGAGTCATTGGCCAAATAGTGTTGTTATATATAATTAATTTCTGTGTGATTATTCGATCTGTGCATCCGGGAAACTAAGCACAGTATCTGTCTCCAACCTCCTGATTCTCTGGTTTCCTTTTGGAGCCTGTTGGTGCTATGTCCCCATTTCTGTTTCTGATTTTGTTCATTTAGATACTCTTTCCTTTGCCTTTTAGTTCATTTGAATAAGGGTTTATCTTGCTGATTTTCTCAAAGAACCAACTCTTTGTTTCATTAATTCTCTGTATTGTTCATTTGTTTTTATTTAGGTGAATTTCAGCCCTCAATTTGATTATTTCCCCTGCCAACTACTCCTCCTTGGTAATGTTTACTTCTTTTTTTCTAGAGCATTTGGGTGTGCTGTTAAGTTGCTAGTAGGAAATTTCTCTAAATTATTTATGAAGGCACTGAAATGGCTTACGAACTTTCTCTTAACACTGCTTTCATTGTGTCCTGTAAGTGTGGGTATATTGTGGATTCATTTCAGTGAATTCTAGGAAGTCTTTAATTTCTTTCCTAGCCCCAAAGTGGTAACTCAGTTGAGAGTTGTTTGGTTTCTATGAGTTTGTAGTTTGTGTTGTTGAACTCCAGCTTCTAATTTGTGGTGGTCTGAGATTGGATGAAGAGGTTAAACTAGTTTTTTTTTGTATCTGTTAAAGACTTACTTTGTGACCAAGTATGTAGCAGTTCTGTGAAGACTGTCCATGAGGTGCCGAAGAAGATGCATTCTTTTGAAAGACATTTGATGAAGCATTCTGTGGCTAGCTGCGCAGGGTCCATTTGAGTCATAACCTCTGTTAGTTCTATCTATTTCTCTGTTTGATTTTCTGTCTAGAGGACCTGTCCATTGATGAGGGCGGAGCGCTGATCTGGCACTAATTACTCCTCTCCTCTATTCCTAATATTTTTTAGGTTTGGTCTTTTCATAGTGGTCCCAGTTTCCTGGATAGTTGGTATTGATAGGAATTTGATTGAATTGAGCATTTTTGTTGAGCTAGAGGTGAATTTCCTTTTATCATATCTTCAATACCTGAGAATCTCTTTTCCATCTCTTTTATCCTCTTGCCAGGATGCACTGGCATCTCTAAGTTCCTGTTTCCTATTTCCAGAATTCCCTCGTTTGAGTTTTCTGTTTTGTCCCTATTTCCATTTTCAGGTCTGAACAGTTTTGTTTCCGTCAACTGTTTTTCTTCTTTTGTTTTGTAGAGACAGGGTATCTCTGTGGCTTGGAGCCTGTCCTGGGAACTAGCTCTGTAGAGGCTGCTGGTCTCAAACTCACAGAGAACCACCTACCTCTGCCTCCAAAGTGCTGGGATTAAAGGTGTGCGCCACCACCTTCGCACACAACTGTCTTGTTTTTTTATCTTGGTTTTTTTTTCTTGTGTTTCTGGTGAGAAGGAATGATCGGTCTTGTTGCTCGTACAACAGCTGGAGGCCTGGGCAGACTTCTTGCCCATTCTAGGTAACTGATTGTGTTCTGACAATGATCTTTAGACATCTGGATTGGGTTTAGATGATTATAGGTCACATGTGTTGAATCCTGTGTTTTTCTTTTGTTTGGACAATCTTTTTTCTTCCTCTTTCTCTCTGCAGTCCCCAGGTGACTTTAGGTTCTACAGGGCCTCTGACTCTTGATTCAGTCCACATCACAGTGTCTCCAAGTGAGACTTTTAACGCCAGGCCCTTGACCAAGTCAAGGCCTCAAAAAGCCAAAGTCATCTTCCAGAGGTACCTAGGACCAACTAGCCTCTGGGTGGAGCTTCTAAAGGCAGCTCTTTCAAATGTTGTGGACTCAAGAAGAGTATATGAGTCTTCTGGAGTTCTCACTTTGATAGCAGGCAGGCGCTGTGTGGTTGTGGTCTGAGTCTGTAGGAAAACTCAGCATGGGTTGAGAGGCTTGAGAATACTGACTTTCTCTCAATAACCTCGGGGACAACTAAGCTCAGGGAAGGCTGACATTTTGTGGAACCATGCATTGAGCTCCTGTACAGCAAACTTGGCCAGTGGCTGCTAGGTAGGTGAGTCCCTACCTGAAATTTACTCTCCAACAATCCATCCCTTTAGTTTGCAACAGGCTGTTTACTCATCAAAAATAATTGGCAGAAGGTGGGTAGAGGGGCTGGATATTTATGGTATGTTAAACCGTAAAGAAGCTGTGAAAGGTATAAAAAGAACCTTCTTAGAATCTACCAGAAATGGGAATGTACAGTATAAAAAGAATCTTCAGACAGCAAACCAGCATGTCCCATGAGTATAGATGCCTGGCAGAGGGCATGGCAGAGTGAGCTTTCTCCACATCTCCTCACGGTAGGCTTGTGGTCAGATGCTGGGATCCTCAGCTGCAGCCTCTTTGTAAAGCCCCTGATGCTTCTCCTCAAACTCCCATAGTCAGCTCCTTCAACTCTCCACATCTCTTCTCCCTATTGTCATAAAACCCTTCTTCTCCCTTTCTTGGCAAGGTACAAGGGTCTGAAGAACTTACTGGCATTGGAACTGGTGTCTGGTCTGCTGCGCCACACTATTCCTAAGGAGACACTATATTCAACAAAGGCAAATGACTACTCTTCAAACGATGCCCTGAGTGGTAAAGTAGTTGCTGAGGGTTGAGGATATGGTTGTAGAACAGGATGTTCTGTTATGCTGTAATTATATCCTGAGCTCATCAGCAAAAAGCTGTAGAGATCTTAAGCAAGCTCCTTCCCCTGTCTCACTTATAGAACAGAGGGCATTGCCTATCTTCCTACAGGCTATCGGCGCGAGCAATGGAAGGTAACCCATGCAATGCACGCCCTGTAGCAGCTTCCGTGCCACTACACTCGTTAGGCTGTTCTCCTACGATGCGTTTCTCGTTACTTGTTTCGTTACATATTGTATCAGTGAGAGGCGCGACACAGTATCCGGAAAGGTGGAAACTCCATGTCTTCGTCAGCTGGACAAAAGTGACAGAGATCCGGGTCATGGGGATCTCTGCCTGCCCTGGACTCTGCTCCCAGTCTCACAATGAACCCCAAGAGAACTTCCTGTCTTCTCAGAGTCGAAGACAGCGAGGCCCTCCCTCTTGAAGAATTGATTCTAAGAGATGAAAATGTTTAACTTCTATAGCATATTGTTAAATTGGCCTGGCTCCTGTCTTCATGAAACAAAATGCACATTTTTGGGATTGATGGATTTAGAATTTTTTTCAAGTTTTTTTTTCTGCTGATTTAAGTCATTAAAGCCATTTTCATCTTCGTCTCCATGGATAGCTTATTGGTAGAAGAAAAGGAGCAGGCGTCTCATTTGAATAAAATGAAACAGTCAGCAAAGGCAGTAGTTCTCGTTAAGTGTCTGGTCTTTCAGGTTGGGCAGCCAACTGGATATCGAAGGTGCAAATTGGGAATTTGCCCTTCGCAAATGAACAGAGACACCTAGAGTGGCCTGCACGCTAGGCCAAAGCTAAGCGTGTCCGTGCAGAATGGACCCAGGCAACAATCTTCTCCCGGGGCAGCTATTATGCAGCATGGTGGGGAGGAAGGAGTTGACAGCCCTTAGTGTAGTGTCAGCTTCGGCTGCAGA
This sequence comes from Microtus agrestis, assembly GCA_902806775.1. Lineage (NCBI taxonomy): Eukaryota > Metazoa > Chordata > Mammalia > Rodentia > Cricetidae > Microtus > Microtus agrestis. Next base: position 1,100 of record CADCXT010003218.1, on the reverse strand, counting down.
CTTTTTGCTCAAGCCCCAGATGACGTTAACACATTCCTCATTGTCGTGGTCATTGCAGCTGTCTCCATTAGGAGGCTAGACATCTGGATCAATTTCCAAAGTCAACAGGACATCTAAATGTGGTCTAGAATTTAGCTATTTTAAATCCAAAAACACTGTCGAAATAAGACAATCCTGATGGCCAAATATCAGGGTAAACATCAGAGAGCAGACAGGTGTAGTTTCCAGGTCTAAAGAACCATCTCGAAAGGGCCACCTTCAAGAGGGTGTAAGGCCTCAAGTGGAAGAGAACTACAGCTCCCAAGCTTAGAATAGAATAACTAATGATGATGCACAGTTCCCATTTCTGCCGTCTGTAACATAGAGGATAATGGCTCAAGCCAGCAATCCCAGGCTATTGCTAAGGAAACTGGATCAGACAATGATTCATTCCATTGTGGCAAATTTTATTCTAGGCATAGGGAAAAAAACACCCTGGGTAAATACTTCCCAGAGAAACAAATCGTACATTCTTACACAGAGGGCAGATTTACACCAATGCCCATAGTACTGGGTTTATTTGTAATGTTCAAACACTGGAACGGTCCCAGCTCACCCTTAGGAGAAAATGGATGGAATAGTAGTGTGTATGCGTTACGGGTTATGGTAACACGCACCTGCGGATGGGCCTTGCCAGTGAATTATAAGTAAGCTTAAAGCCGAACTCAGCTGAACCCGATGCGGCTCTCGGCACTCTCTTCTGAGTTTGGGAGTCAGCTCTCCCATGGGAGGCGGGGCAGCAGCAATACCACCACTCCCAGTGAGGCGCATTACCAGCCTATCTCGGGCCAGAGAGGGACAGGGCTGGCTCCACAAGGCCCTTGGACTTCAACTACCCTGGTTCCTATGACCCCCTGCGGCAACAACATGAGCCATGGACATAGCCCAGACCTGGCTGCTGTGGTCACAGACCCAGACAACTTATAGCCGGCAGCCTGGGCCTGGCCCTTTGTGCCTGCGAGTCCACTGAGATTGACCTGACTCCCAGATGATGAGATCCGACACCAACACAGCCTGCTCCCCACCTGATAGAGCAATACGTAACTGGAACGGGAAGTATA